>JBBBDQ010000524.1:355000-858674 GCA_037127315.1 Ascarosepion bandense | reverse complement strand
TCCATAAAATCAATTATAAATCCAGAAAAAAAATCCGCTTCAATTAGCAGTCCAACGGAATTGAAAAACCGGGAAAATAACGCTAAATTTACACATTTCAAACAATATTTTCTAAATCAAAAGTACCCTTTCTATATGTTATAATCTTCCTAAAACAAGATCTTCTTCTGATTCATGTTACACATATTTTTACCACTGGCCGGATGTGACCACTCCGAAACCCGAGGCCCAACTAAAAACTTAGTTTGAACTGCGTATAGGCTCCAAACATAGCTTCCGTTTCACTTATATACTCAAAGAAAAATACAACCTAGAATCTTCACCAATAACAACAACTCCTATCTAAAAAAAAAACAGAAAATTGAAGCCGACCCGAGCCTAAGAAAAGGATACAAAAACCCACTAAAAGGACGTCTTAGGTAGCCGGCCGACATACCTGCCACGATTCACAACATTCGTCGACAGCGACCTCCCATCTCCAATGGCACCCGCTAAAGGCTGTCGCCACGGTAAGTCACAACTTACTCTCCTTTTCCTACCGCACGCCTCCGTGCACGACTTTTTATGACTCTACTTATTTCTTTTTTCAACGAGAGACATTCACACCGATTTACAACTCGTATTTTTCATAAATACAATTATTTATTTCCTAAACCTCTGTCTTTTCTTGATTGTTCTGCTACCATACGCTTATGTAAGCTTAATTTTACAATACACGGATTTCGAAAGTCATAGTAGCGATTTTGTTTCTATAGGAAAATCCATATACTTTAAAAATCGACCCCGCTTTATTTTAAACTGTAAATCTTCCAATTTTTTTTTTTTGCTTTTGTTGATGGAACTTTAAAAAACTCGAAGGTGTCAAATCTATTCAAAATGCGTTAAGCTTATGTGGGGGTAGCGAGAAGTATAAACGAAAACAGTCTTCTTTTCTGTTAATAAGCATCAAAGCTGTTCTTACCCAATGATTCGCTTTTTACTTGTAAGGAACATTATTTTTACATAGATGACATACAACTTGCAACAGTTAAAATAAAAGATTACAAACGGAAAACGTTTTTTGTTAACTATTCTAAAATAATAAAAAAGCGCACACTAAGTGACTCGAAAAACTATTTTCTTCTACGTGCATGAAAATATTGTTTATCTAAATTAAAATTTTTAAAACTTTCTACTAACGTAGCCCCAGGCTACTCACCTCAAAGCTCTGGTGTGTACATTACGTGACCATGACTCAGCGAAACGTTTTGTTATCATATACCAAAAAAGTTTTTCCGGAACCCTTAATTTCACAAGTCGTCTCAGAAATAGAAAATGGTTACCACCAATAGCAAAACATACACCCAATTTTCTTGTAATAGTAATGACCAACCTCATTATACAAAGAAAAAAATGGGGAAAGACTATGAAAAGCCCTAAAACGAAAGCGAGACACATAACAACTGTGACTTACACAGGGGCGTATATAAGCAGCAGTTTAAAGACAAAATCTTCAATAGCCGGCAGCACGAGCGAAAGAGGTTCGGAAATTTGATGCTATCCCCGCGAACTGACTGATGCTGCTGATGTTAGACCTGATTTCTTGAGTTCCTACATGACGCTTCCGACTACTACTACAACTGTCCTTTTCAGGACAACAAGCAAGTCAATTTTTGCTTTATTATAACTGAATTTTTCAAGGCAGGAAATTCTACCTTACCGCAACTGTCCTTTTTAGAACAACAAACACGTTTTTTCTAGAATTACTAGAACTGCTCTTTTTGGGGCAATAAAGTCTTTCTTACCGCGGTATGCACCAGTTCGATCCAGCGACTTCCGATGTAGAGCCCAGTTCGAACCGGCGGCGACCCAACGACTTCCAGCGTAGTAAACAGTCTACTTTGACAGCGTAACAATCCTACCACGACTGCGGGCTGTTCAACTGTTAACGTGGTCTACACGCCCGTTACCAGATCAACCCAGACTTCGATAGTTAGCGCAGTCCATACTACTCGGCTGCTGCAACGCCCGACGAGCCAATATAATCAGTCTGGTGCGGCAACGACTAACTATCCCGGCCTGATTCCCTGGCCTAGGAACTACTATCCGCACGCACTGATCGACTTGAGCCTGCGAGCACTGCTCAATCAACAACAGTTTCACAGAGACTCAAGAAGTTTTTTAAACTGTAACATCATAACACAATAAAAGTTGTCAGACTTTAGCAATTTTGTTACTCGACATCTTTTGTTATCATGCCTTTCCCGTGTCACTTCAGCTTTTTTTAAAATTCTGTAGAGTCGGTTACCATAACCGGCCCTGCAACATTAGCCTGAACAATTATTTTACTCACTTTTTATTAGAATAAAAATATATTTTAAGGCTGAAGATTGTAGTTAAATTGGGAACAATTAACTGTGGATTTGGTGAAGATACAGTTAAGAATTTGTAATAACGTATCAGTACAGTAAGAAAAGGATCGCGCTCCTTTGTTTCAGTTGTGGGTAGCTGGAAGGTGTGAATAGGGAAGCACGCTTCAATTTGAAATGTAGTATTTCGAGCAGGGTCCGCTCCAGAACTTATTTGAGTGCGTAAAGATCCAGTATGTTCATATCTATCTATCTATCTATCTATCTATCTATCTATCTATCTATCTATCTATCTATCTATGTGCATCTTAATCTTCTTATATCTATCCTGTTCTGTGCATCTATATCTATCTACCTCATTCTGTGCCTATCTATCTATCTATCTATCTATCTATCTATCTATCTATCTATCTATCTATCTATCTATCTATCTATCTATCAAGGAGATCGTTAACTCAGGCCTCTACGCCGAGTTTATGCCAGTAAGTGAATGGAGGCGTACAATTAATGCTCGAAATTTTGTTGGTGGAACTGGATTAAGATTTTTTTTTTAATTTTACCTCTTACCTTTGGATCAATTTAAGTTTATTATATAAGATACTGAAGTATAATGTTTCTTTATTCTATTTTAACTTTGCATATTTTATCTTTAAACAAACTTTTTCGGTTCGAAATTCACATAAAATGTAATTAAGAACTTTATCACATAAAATTTATTTACATTTAATATTTTGCTCCGTTTATCTTCAACAATGACTATATTAAGTATAAAATTGATTTAATGTCTTTAACATAACAGCGATTTTTTATAAAAAGTATGTTGAATTTTTCTGTTTTTCATAAATAAATAGAAAAGATTAAAAAATATAAACTGTAAAGTTTTTCACTGCAAAATTAATGAAAAATGACATTTATTAAAGAATTTATCACATAAAAGTTAATGTCAAAAATTAAATTCAATAATAAATTGAATATTTTACATCTACTGTAGAACTGTGGTGAACGCAAAATTAAAAGTAACTCTCTTCACTTTTACAAAAATTCACAATTACGTGTGAAATCCTAATTTTAACAAAGAGGAAAAAGATTGACTCCGTACTGAAAGAAAAAGACGAAGCCGGATTTCGCGATCTGATGTTAAATTTTTTAACCAATGGAAGGAAGCGATTTGAAAAACTGAGAGAAAAGTTAACAATCCAGTGTGAAAAACTAAATGGCTATAAAAACACAAAGAAAATCAGAATCAGTTAGTGAGATAGAAACAGTGATATTATACACCAGCAACATGTGACAAGAGAAATTTCAAGTCTGATCCGGACATATAAAGTCCCGTCACACATTCGTTCTTCGTCTTCACTCGTGCTATTTTCTTTTAGCTTTTCTTCTCCATCTTCAACATTCTCGCAGTCAACAAAGAAGAAGATGACAACAACAAAACAAGATACTTCAACAGACTACTAAAAATTAACGTCCGATAAGTACAATTTCCTTTTTTGCTTAACCTTTCTTTTCACTTTCTTGCTGGTTATAAAAAAAGGAAAGAAAACAGACTTTATTAGCAATCTGTTAATCTTTCTAAATACAAACATTCTTTTACTTACGACTACAAGCTCTGGATACATTTAACTCCTTATTACAATTTCTCTGGATTCACTAAACTACATACGTATATTTTCTCTTTGAACATTTAATTTCTACAAATTAATGTTATTCTGTTCGGTTAATAAAATTACACTTATTTTACAAATGAAACACTTTTCTCCTTACAACCTTCTGATGAACTTAAGTTGTGGGGAATGTGGGCTATGTTTGGGAATTGGCCTTGTACCAGACATGACTGACAGCCCCTACACAACAGGACCTCGCAGTACGAGTTTTATTCATTCCCAGACTGAGCTCATATTGCAATTTACTCATATTACAAAGAAATTTTTGACATTGAAATTGTAGTGGAATACGGCCTTATACACCACACATTTTAATTTTACAGCTTAGATCATCATCATCATCATCATCATCATCATCATCATCATCTCACTCTTTTTACACCCAATGGTGTGGAGGGCAGTAACTTTTTGTTACTGTTTCCGTAACAAACTTTTTTTTATGGGGCAGGGTTGTTAGCCCTGCGCCTAACCCCCAAACCCCCAAACCCCCACAATACTTTTTATTCAACAACAACAAAAAAAAAAAAAGAATTCAGAAACAACCAATTTGAAAAATCTATTATCAGGAATTACGTTCACAACTTTTCTTTAATTTTACAACAAGCATTTTACGTGTTAACAACAGTCCCTTTTATTAAGGTCTCTCTATATATATTCTTTATTCCGAAATAATGAAAAATTGATATGTTTAATGGTAAAGTTAATAATTTCCAATAAACCAATGCGTATTGTGCTTTTCTGGTAATTCAAAGTGAGGAAACTCATTCTTTTTCTTTTTCTGTAGACCTGATATGAAATTCTTTTCCTTTTCAGGTTAATTTCTAAAGGTTCCGTAAATTTCCTTTTTCTTTTGGGCCTTCTGAACTCTGGCACTGATTGAAGCATTGGAACCCCAAACGTGTCAAAGACGACGTCTATAGTGTCATCTTCTATGGGATCCCTATCGATCACGCTTTCATACCGTTTTCTAATTTGGTTTACATAACGTTTATATATAAACCAGTCCCTGAACCATATAAATCATGTTACCAATTTCCCAGTGAGCTTTATTATTCCCAAATGCACATACACGCACGCACGCACGCGCGCACGCACACACACACACACACACACACACACACACACACACACACACACACACACACACACACACACACACAAAACCTTTTCACCGATCTTAAAGCGCTTTTTAAGCTCTTTATTCCTATTTTCCGCTTTTGTTTCACTCGGAAAAAATTTGTCAAATGCCGATTTTATTTTCCTGGCAAACATAACCTCCACTGGATTAGCAAATATCTCCTCTGGACTTGGAAGGGGATAGTGGTGATACTTTAGGGCGATGTTCAGCCCCGTAGAGAAGTCAGAACATACACGAATGTCTTAGTTCTGTTTTTTTTTTTTTAAATATAAACTGTAGGGGATGCCCATTCACGATATTCAGCCTTTTTCAGAAATCCTATTTCCTCAAGTCGATTCAACTACTCGTCAGTGTGATTAAACGAGGCAAACAGAACGTTATATTTTTTTAAAAACTGGGTTTACGTCTGGCTTGAACTCAAACTTAGCAGACATTTTTGTGCATTTTCCTAGTCCTCCACTGAAAACGTTGGGAAATTTTGTTAAGTTCACCATTCAACTTTTCTGTTTCGTCAGTCAAATTTTCGACTTTTGAACATAATGAGTTAATAGGCACATCCCAAAGTTGAAACTGTTCTAACCAATCAGTCCCGAACAAATCACCCGTATTCTTCATAATATACACTTTTAGTTTTAAAGTTTTACATTTGAATGACGCGTTTGTTGTAAGTTCGCCCATAAACGTAATAGGGTCGCCAGTTAGACTTTTAGCTATTCGGTTCGTTATTAACAAAGTCAGCTTACCCAGTTTTTCCCTGTTTGATAATTAATTATGGATAAGTTTGAACCTGAATCAAGCAGCAGCCTTATATTTTTGTTAAATATTTGTACTTCAATATATTTCCTGATGTTACGGCTTTCTAGTTCATCAGAATTGGCAATTTTTACAATTTTCTTTTGTCTTGTTCTTAATCCTACACTGGAAACTGTTGTTTTCCAACTTATCATAATTAAAACATTTTTTTATCTTCAAAAGTGTAATTGACCACACTCAAAACATGGTCTTGACGGTAAAGTAGCTTTATCACTTTTTGGTTGACTCTTTTTAATTTTTCTTTGGCGTATTTTTTTTACTATGAGCCACGCCACTCTGTTCGATGTTTTCGAATCCTCTCTGACGCTCACGAAACTTTGGCAATTTTCGGCAACTTGCTGTAAAGTAACATCGGCCTCGTTTTCAAGCTTGTTGAGTACCCTACGATGTATTTCGGCGTCTTTCGCTGAAATCGAACCCTGAACAAAATCAGGCATTTAAAATTATTGGCGCTTAACTCAATTGAAGTCATTGCAGTGTTTATTAACTACACTCACGAAAGTAGTATAATCTACGCCTTCTTTGCAGGTGAGATTCATACATTTCCAACGCTTGTAGAATAGGGATGTTTTTGGACTGAAGAGTTCTATTAATGATTGAATCACCTCTTTAAATTTCAAGTCGCTGGTTTTCTTAGGCAAAATATAGTTAACAAACTTAATATATTCTGCGGTACCTAATTTCCTGAGGAGTAGTTGAACCTTTTTATGGTCAGCCCAATTTGCACAATCTGTATTGTATAAGTCCTCATAACGTTTAAAGTACGAAGCGAATGTAATTTCTTAGTCAAGTACAAACGTGAAGTTTTCAATAGCATTCCACATAGCATTTTGAGAGAACGCATATTCGCTGTCCTCATTTTGGCTTTTGATGGATATATTATACAAGTGTCTTTACTCATTTTGTGTTTGAAGGAGCATTTCTTAAAGTTTCTGTTGTCTAACCTGAATTCCAAGGTGTAATTCCTCAAATTTCTTGTGGTATTCTGCTTTTTCTCGTTGGAATTTCTCTTGTTTTTTAAAATATTTCTGCTCCAACAGTAGTTGTTGGTGTTCCTTTTGGTGTTTCAGCAATTCTAGCATTGCACTTTTAAATTCGTCCATTTTACTGCGGTGGTACGTAAAATAAAAAATGAGAGAGAGAATTTTTTTCCTTACCCTCTTAACTGTTTCACTTGTACGATTCTTTTACTGAAAAATTTAAAAACGGGAGAGGGGTAAGTTTTTACTTTACCCTATCGGCGAAAACAATAAGTCTGTTTGATTTGTACAGTTCTTTTAGTGACTTGTTGGAATGGAAAAAATATAACAAGGTTCATCAACCTTCTTCCTAATCACTTAATTGAACTTGTAGAAATCCTATTGTTTTGAAGAGTTTCTTTTTTTTCTGCTGTCAGTGTTGTAATTACACCGGGTACCCTTTTGTCGTAGAGTTTGATTAGAATTCCTTCTTACACTACTGTTGTAGACGCTGACCAAAAAAAAATATTTTTCATGACTTCACGTGAAGTTCGTTTCTTCAAATCCTTTGTCACCAAGATGTGAAAGGTTTAAGAAATAACGAAACATGTGTTATAGAAATATTGAATATTGAAGAGTAAATACAACAGAAGAGTATGTCGGTTGTCCAGCGTTCAATCAATTCAACTGTTCCCCTAAAGCCTCCTCTCCTACTAATCTTATAGTAGGCCAAAAAGTCCAACATAAACTCTTTAGAGGGAGGATACCACAAAAATCTTGTACAAATACAGTAAGAATCTGAAATCCTTCAGCTCTCGTTTTTGTTAAACGTCAACATTCAGAGTGTCGGGATTCTATACAATAACATAAAATATTATTGCGATGCTGCTCGTAATTAAGCCTTTCAGAATAATCTCACGACTTTCATAGAAAATAGATCATTAACAAATAACATTCATTTTATATAACAAGAAAAAAGAAGTCGATTAAATGTATTGATTGAATAATGTACTTTTCTGGTTGTTAGTAAATTTCTTTGATAGACTATAAACTGTATTGCGTACATATGTGGGTACAGTGAAGTGTGGTTACATTTGTGTTTGTGTGAAAGCATCAGTATGTGTATGTTAGCGTGTTAGCAGCAGCGTAGCTAAAGGAGTTAGGTAGAATAAAGTTCTTACTGTGAACGGTGGCGCCGTAGTCTGAGGTGGCATCTTTGTGGTTTGGTTAGGACTCAGTTGAGCGTTGCTTTTGCATGTCAACGCAAATGGGATCTTGAATATTAGCTGCTAGACTGACGTGGACTTTGGTGGCATTTGTGAGTTTTTTTTTTATTATTGGGACCGGACTTCGTAATATTTATACCTTTTTTTTGGGGGGGGGGGGTCAGTTCTAGAATTATATTAATTTATTTATTCTTAGTTGACCTTAAAATATCATATCACGTGGTATGTCAACTACTACGTCCGCGCGATATTTTGTCGGTATCTAGCTAAGTTATGATGACTAATAAAACAACCTTTCTGATTTGTATTCTATGGTTTTGCATTGTACGGTTTAATTGGTGTGCTTAAAAAGTTAATCACTTTATTGCGTGTTGTTAGATTATAAATATCTTGTAAATGTATTGTACTGTTTATATTGATTGTCGGGGTCGATAAAACGCACTTTTGGATGCACTTAACGTTTTCAAATGACTAATAAAGGATCCTCGTCTCTCTCTTTCCTGTGTGAGTGTTTCCCACTATGGTTCGAGTGGCGTGGAACGTTCCTTCGACTTTCTCTAAAATCCACCAGGGCGCTTTTTTATTGGTCATCAGATTAACTCCTTCTCTTTTTCTCCTGTGTAAGTGCATCTCACCACCACCTGAGGAGTGTGTTTCAACCTAACGGTTAAGTTTTAATTATCATTCTTTTCGCTTTTTCGCTTTCGGTGTGTGTGGTCGTTTCGCATCTGTGTTTTTATCATTTTAGTCTCTATAAAAAGATCTATCTTTGGTCAAAAAGGAAATCGTATATTTCTCCTTTAATTCTCAGTGTCGCAAAATTCTACAAAGGACCAAAGACTTTATTTCTACGAATTTATTGTCTCTCTCTTAGCGGGAAGTGGCTGTTACTAGGGTCATAAAATCCGCTATGTCCTGTTTCTTAGGCGGCTGCCGTCTGTCTCAATGGTCGTTAAATTTTCAATAAAGGGAAAACGTTTTCTATCTCACTTGTGTGGTTTAAACATATCTCTCGCCTAGCTCTAAAGAAAGAAAGAAAAAAGAAAGAAAAATTCAATTATTACCTCTCTTCCTTTTCTTCTTCCTATCCCTTTTCCTTTTCCGTACCAAAAAATAGTGTTACCTCTTTTTACTAATAGAGTGACAGAGAAACTCTTCCTCTCTTGTTCTATCATCCTTTCCCTCTTTCATTCTTTCATATTCTTTCATATTTCTGGTAAACTAGATTGTAATAGCTTATGTGGTCAACTGACGTCATGCAATAATAATGATTAACACTACCGCTAAGATCAAATCAGAAACACGTAGGCATTAAGTAAATATAAAAAGAACAGTGAACACGTGCATAGCAGTTGGTTCCAGTTAGCCCACCATGCGTTTGGAGTTCACGGCAGCTGTCGGAGATTCATTTAACACACTATCCTTAGAGAACATGTCACATAAAAGACGAACATTACGAAAACATTGTGATAACAACAACAAAGATAAGGACAATAGTCTTGTGGTGATACCGACCGAACAAAAGCGATGAACCGGATGTGTGCTCTCTCACAACTAAAAGGCAAATTAATAAAAATCGCCATGCGCATCCGAGTTCGCGCAGATGTTCCAGTTGAAAAATAAAAATTAATCAAATATCAAATTACCATTTCCCGAGCCTTCGCGAATTTTATTTACCAGCCAATGGGAAGCCCAGAATCAAATACAAGGATGAAATTCGAAACTAGCTGCGTTTTGATCCAAAAGGCAAATATAAAAGGCCGAGACAAAAGGCACCCAGACAGACAGGCATAGACCAGAGGAGAAGAGTGTAACTAATCCCCTTGACCTAAGTCGAGCGGCTACTATGCTTGCCTCTTTCTTCCTTCCCTGTCTCATAAGCACTTATCAACCTTTTCAAAGACATTCCTCAAAAGTACTTATTGACCTGAGAATCGGCAACTTGAAAATGAACATTAATCACACTACTAAGCCTTTTACCTTTTCAGCGTTATACCTTCCATGAACATTCTTTTATCTCTTTCAGCTCATTATTAATTACTATGAACTCTCTAACTTCCATTGGACCTTTATTTCAAGTATTGTTTTAATTGTAAAACATAATTGCTATGCATATATATAAATGTTATTTTATACTCTAATTGCCTTTCTTGATTCTATAATAATTTTATGAATTATAGTGAGCTATCTTCCCACACGGCAAAATTCTGTCAACCTGCTACAGAATCCTACTACAACTAGAAAAAGAATAAAGAAGAAGAGATACCTGCTATAGTCTACACATTGTTTCATGTGCGATAAAAGAAATAAGATAAAGAGAAGTAAAACGAACAAGACCAACTATGTTTTATAGTAAACAAAGAAGTTTTATTATAATTTTAGTGATTTAGTCAGTGGAAAAATAAATAAAGTCTTACCAGCAAGATGTTAGAAATACTTTAAAGTAACTTCAGTCAAGAGTTTCTGGGCTTTTGCAGTATAATTTATTTGTCAGTGGATGGTAGTAAACAGACTGCTCTGAAGCAGAACTGATTTTGCCAGCCAACTTGCTTAATTTTGGTGCCAACCAATGAGTACTTAATACCAGATGAAGACTCTCACTTTGTAAGGTCATTCAACCACATCAAAGTGTTCTTTGAAGTCTTTGATCTAAATAACCCCGGAACTCAGTTTCGATTGTAAATAGATTTTCTTAACAATGTTAATAATGTAAAGATTAATCATGTTATCTTTGAGCCAACTTTTCACCAGTGCACATGTAAGTTTAGGACCATTGTCACATTGGAGAGTAAAGCATCATGTGCCAAAAGATTACCTATCTGAATCTTTCAAAACTTTTAAAATCTTCTTTTCTCATAGTTTGGACAATTTTAAATAAACAGGCAGTTCCACTTCCACTCAGTTAGTATGTATGTATATGGGCAAGTGACCAAGTGGTCAGACTGTGTACTTTCTTACCATGAGACCTTGATCCAAATCTCAATATCGTAAATTTGTCAGAAAGGTGATTCTTGATGTTGTCAGTCTGTGGAGGCAATCACAGCAACACCTGAAAGTGCCTGAACTAAGCCTCATAAGTGAAACTGAGTAGACAGAACTGTTTGAAAGCCATTGATTGTCATGTCTGCACAAAGTACAACTGTTTGAGCATACTGGCCTTGTTAAAACACTGTTGATCATACAGATTATGCTCTTTTCTCCTAGAAACTATAATTAAGTTCTGCTCAGCATAGTTGCATTATAAAATGCAAGTAATGCTGCCTGGGTATTGAATAAACACTAATATGCCTGAGCAGATGTTTATGGCTAACCACCCCAGCAGATGGGTGAGCTCAGAAATGAGCAGCCTGTTATATATGTAAGTATATATATCTACTCAAAAGAGTGTAAGTCCAAGGCAGGACTAAAATGCCACACCTATACTGCCACCTATTTGAGGGTCAATTAAGTGGTGGTATTACATGAAACTGAGTTGCCACCATCATGTATCAATGTACAATTCAATAAGAGATTTTGTCTTGTCTTTATAGAAAAAAGTGTAAATCCCTTATTGATTGATTTGTTTTTTTTTTTTTTACTGCTTATCAACCTTTTGCAGGCTATTTAAAACTAGAAGATATTTTTAGATTGCAAGACTTTTTGGAGATATGTTGCAAAAAGAAAAAAAATATGTGTTGGTAGGAAGCAACCACAAGAAAGTATTCCAAACAGGCAAACCAAATTCACAAGATTTGTCTTGTCTTAATCTCCGAAACACTATTCTCACGTGAATGATGGCTCAAATAACAATGACGACACACCCTCAAAATGAGCATACCCCATTTTATGCACTCGACCTGGCTACCACTCAGCCAATGAGTGCTCAGCACAGTAAATATAAATGGCTACAAGCGACACCAATTCTGTTTACAACAAAGTGTTGTCTGATTCTCGATCTGATCAACACTCGCCAATTCGCTGTCACCACACTCCCTTACAAAACATACACCCAACTCTGGCCTGTTTGGGTCGTGGAGGCATGTCACTGCTACAAGATAATCATTTACTAATTTAAGTCTTATTAGTTCATGGCTAGGAGAAGAGAAGAGATGGATTTATATGTTTCCTTAGTGCATTTGTGCATAAATGAAAATAATGAATCTGATTGGAATTGGAACTTTGCTCTCCTATTTGCAATTCTGAGTGGTTATCCATTACACAACCCACACATCCAAATTTACAGCACCTGGTATTCCCAAGCAATTACCTATACAGATACTGACCAGGCTTGACGTTACTTAACTTTGGTGATCATATGAGAACTGGTGTTTTAATGTGATCTAAACTTATTTATAAATGGAACTTTGTCTGTGTGTGTGTGTGTGTATCCATTACCTATAGACTCCAAAACAGCTGAACTGATTTTCTTGAAAATTTACACAGTTGTACTATAAGCGTCTGTGAGTGTTCTTAGCTAGGTTTTGTGTTGAGGTACCCCCGATAAATATCGAAAATTGATAATCGAAAAAATTTGGTTATAGAAGGAGTGGTTCGATTTTAATCAAATTTGATACACTCATAGACAAAGACATAAGAAACGATATTCAGAAGTTTCCATATTGCAGTTTTTACAATAGTGCAGAAAATCGATAATATATATATATATATATATATATAAAAGGCAAGATGTTTGTGTGTATGTCTGTTTATCTGCCTGTATGTCTGTATTTTTTTTTCAGCCCTTTTATTTTAGTTTTTGCTTCGGGTTTGGCTCTAAGTAGGTATAATTGTAGTTCTTAGTCTCAGCCATGATACCATTTACTCAGAGGACTTATTTAGCCTTCAAAATTCAGTTTATGATGAAAAAAACTTATTTGATATTGATACCAGGAAATCAAAGTTTGACTTACATCCATTCATTTTTCTTTCAGCCTACGGTTTTGCTTTAACTGGAAACAACTATTGCTTTTTAGTCTTTCATGCTAACGTCCAAAGAGTCTGAGCTCCAGGACCATGGATTAGTTTTAAAGCTTTCATTACACCCCAGCAACACCAGGCTATACTGCTAGTATGACATAAAGCCTATGTAAATCCTGTAAGCCTCTGTAAATTATGTGTTAAAGAATCATTATAAAAACATCAATTTTTAGGTGACTTGTACTTATTTCACTGATTATATCTATTTTATTCAATTTTTTGCTTGGTAACATAATAATTCATATTTACTTTTAATTTTGTGGCATAATATTACAATTTATACTTAAGAATTTATTTGTATATAATTTTAATCAATTATATTTTTTGGCACACATGTATGAGTTAATAAAAAAATAACAGTGCAAATAGTTAATGCAGTTTTTGTTTTAACTTACATGTCAATGTGTTAGAAAAAGTCATATTTGATTAATGAGGTGACAGTCATACTATATGTGGGTGTAGGGCACCTTGGCATGGCATAATGGTTAGCAATCTTGTTTCACTACATCAATTATGACTGAATAGTGAGTTTGATCCTCAGTGGCTGCCCCATGTTTTCAACCTTGTACCACATTTAACCCATGCTTAGAAAATCATCAATGGTTAGCAACCTTGTCTTGCTAGAATCACTGCAATTGAGTAGCGAGTTTGATCCTTACTGGGTGCCCCATATTTTCGGCCTTGAGCCACATCTAAGCCAGGCTTAAAAAATCACTGTATTATATGTGTGTGCATTTGTATGTGTGTGCATATGTATAAAAGAAAATTAGTTCTTCTGCTGCATGTATAATTGTAGATGAAAACTCACTTTTACTCATATGTAAATGATATAGGAAACATTAAATACTCATAAGAATGCTTATATTTACTTGAAAATATAGAAGCCTTTCAAAAGGAATGTTTGAAAAAAAAAATCAATGTTTTTGATTTGAATGTTTGCTTCTTATAAAATCTTGAATTTTGATAATAAGTTAATAAATAAAAACTTTTGAACAATTTATACCCTGATCTATACTGACTTGTATAAAGACAGAAATGTTTAAACATTTAAAGTTTAGAAAAAAAAAACATTCTAAAACTTCCTTGTCTGTAGTCCTTTTTCAAACATTTATTATTGAAAAATTGTTGCCCAAGTACAATTTTTGTAAATATTTCATATGTGTGTGTGTGTGTGTGTGTGTGTGTGTGTGTGTGTGTGTGTGTGTGTGTGTGTGTGTGTGTGTAACCTCCTGCTTAGTGGAAACCCAATTGCCTTGACAGGGCAGGGCTACATGAACCAGTATACTCATATTTGAGAGAGACTTTGAGAACCTGTTAAACAATTTGTTGCACTTCTAATGTCTATAAATTGAATAGAGATGGTATTCTTATCCTAGTGTATATTTAGGACATTATATTTTCTTGTAAAGTACTCTAGTTATAGGCGCTAAGACTTAAAATGACCAGCTGATTGATAGGATCAGTTCTCTCTGACCACCTATCTAGTCCAAGTAAGGACCAAAGTTGTATGTTAGGAATCAGAAGTTTCTAACTCTGACTTCTGAAGTCATTAATCACTAGTACCCCATCCCCAGACATTATGGATCATTATCCACAGCAAACAGGTGTCCTCGTTAGGGGAGTTTTACACCTCTGCAGAGGTGCAGTTGGCATATTCTGAAGCCCCAACTGAAAGGGTGAGCTACAGAAATGCATACACAGAATGCAATTTTGTTAAATTACACAAAATATGAAGATAACACTGACATCTTAATTTTGATATATATTTACCAAAATTACACAAAAACATCTTGAAATACTAAAGAGTCCTTTTTACACAAACATTTATTTTTGAAAAATTGTGGCCCAAGTACATTATGGGGGACTTTATAACAGGAAATTATATAAATGTATCAAGAAAATGCATGTTACATAGCAAAAGATTGGGTTACGCACACATTATGCAGAGAAGGTTTGGAATTTGCATATATCATGATGCAATGTTTGGAAATGTGAGTATGTAATTCTAAAAGTGTTTGGATAATCATAGCAAATAGATTACATTATGGGGGACTTATTGTCATAAAATTGCCATTGGCTTCAATCATGGCCTCAAGATGACTTCAGAATCTCCTGCATTTCTTCTGGACAATTTCCTTGATTAAGTTTAAGCTTAATGCTGCCATAATCCTTGCCTTCAGATCATCTTTAGTGTTATAAGGAGTTTTGTCGGTCTCTTGCTCAACTGCGCCCCACACATAATAATCAGATTGCCAGATATAGGTTCTTCCAGCAGCCACCCTCTTAACCCAGGGTAACTCCAACTCCTCAAGGTACATAATGAAGACCTCTGTGTTAACTCTGAAACCCTGTGGGAAGATGAATGGAGGCATAACATCACCATCACTAGTGATCACTCTAAACACCATTAGACTCATCCAACTCTTTTTAAATCCTTTGCATTGTCCTCAGAATGACACCAAAACACTCTGAAATGTTTGTATTGGAGTTTCTGGTGCATATGCCAAGCATAACGTTTCTGAATTTCTGGCAGAGTGAATTGCATCATAGTGCTCTTTTTTTCACAGATGGTACCCAACTGACTTTACTATACTCTACAAAATTAAGAACAAACAACATGCGTGTGTGAAATCAAAAATATAAGATAGCGACAATTTACCCATTATACTATATAGATAAAAACATATGGCAATTTTTTTTGCAGGATATTGATATACATTTAAAGAATAAAGTTTATGATAAATATATATACGAATAAAATTTGATTATCACACACTGATCTATTTGAATTTGCATCATTGCCTTAATTTTTATAGTCACAACCTTTTGTCTGTTATACTGGTCTACAAACTCTGTAACTTGGGCAATTTGATGGTTGTAAATTGTGAGTTGAACCTGTTGTCTGTTGTCACACACTTAATATTAGAAATGTTAATTTGTAATCCTATCTCAAGCGCCCAATTAGAGAGTATATTGAGAAAATGTTGAAGATCTTGAGTTGCTCATGATGGCCAGATCATCTACATAGCTAAGATTAGAAAGAATTTTCCCTCCTATTTGATATTTGGATTTGCTTTCTTCTTCAGTTTGAAGGATAACAGCTACAATAACAATGCAGAAGTGAAGTGCAGAGGGAACATCTCCTTGTTTTACTTTCTTCAGTATATCAATATAATGCATTACTCCAAGATAGTTTCCATAGAGTCAGTGTAAGTTTCTTTGAGGCTTCAAATTCTCATGTTAAAATGAGGACAAAAAGTAAGTTGATGCTAAGCTGGCAGGGCCGGATTTAGATGAAGAGAGGCTATCCCACTTGTGAAGCCCCTTCAAATCTCCCACTCTCAAAGAGTGTCTAATTAAACAATTTAAGTAAAGCTGAGGATGATGAACGGAGAGGGGGGTGTCAAATTAATGAAGGGTTATTTAGCAACTACAATGCATTATGAAAGCATGTGTAAGAAAGGTCTATGACAGTGTCAAAAATATATATTAATATATATATATATTTTTGTCTTTTTTGCCAGCACAGGATGAAACGCGTAGGCGATTTAAAATACAGTTTTCCTCTTGTCTTTATTTTATTTAAACATTAATATATATACTATACAGGATTTGAGACACTGCTAAGCCTATAGATAAATCTGGCACTGTGAGCCGATCACATACATTTGCAACATCAATACACATATTCAACCAATCAATTAAGTTAAACATTCAGTTTTAAAGCAATAGCATGCTACAAAGCAAATAGATTGCATTATGGGGGATTTATCTTTCATTTCACCAGGCTACAAAAATCCTCTTATTACAACCGTCATGCTATGATTATCCAAACACTTTTAGAATTACATACTCACTTTTGTAAACATTACATCATGATATATACACATTCCAAACCTTCTCTGTATAATGTGTGTATAACCCAATCTTTTGCTATATAACATGCATTTTCTTGATGCATTTATATAATTGCCTGTCATAAAGTGAACAATAAATACCTAAACAGACTTCTTAAATGCTATAAACCAAATTTTTCATCCCACAGCAAGTGACTTCAGAAGGAGATCAGCTGATGATTCATATGTAAGCAATCAGAAGCATGCAGCAAGTTTTTTTGTCACCAGTTTCAACATTCTCTCATGCAATATGCAATGCAGATATCATCACCACTTAGATTGATGTAAAGAAGAATTTACCAATAATCACTAGCAAGAACATTTTGAACTGAAACTTCATGGTTCTACTTGCAATTATTTGTTAACAGTCAACAGTGTTTCTGTCTTAGCATTAAAACCAATTTTACTATTTTATAACAGATTTAAATCTCTCTGAGAAACAAATATATAGCACATTAAAGAAAAAAAATGTATTTGATTTGAGGATACTGGATATCCTTGCTAGTCCATATTAAAATAGAATATGCTAGTCTAGATTTGTATAAGAACATTCACTCTTTTAAAATTATATTTTTAAAACTTCAGAAAGGTATTTCTTTTCTGGGAATTCTTACTCGCTTTGTTGAATAATTTTTACACACACACACACACACACACACACACACACACACACACACACACACACACACACACACAAATCTATATCTATATATCTAGATATGTGTGTTTGTATGATATATAATAGCATCTGAAATAAAAGAGAAGATAACAAGACAAAGTGGAAAAGCTATAAACAACATGTTTCACCAAGAGCATCGACCTCCCACTCCTGGTTTCTTCAGGTTAGAATGAAAGACAAAAACTATATGCAAGAAAAAATGCCTTAATATCTCAGAGGATTAGAGGGAGGGGACTATATATCAAATTATTTTATCACATCTGATGACCAGACATCAGACAGTGTCTGTCTGCCTGTTTGTTATATCAGGTTGGTGCAAAAGTTTTTGGCAATTTAAAATTTAATCTTGAAAATGAAAAACTGTGTTTTTTAAAATCTTTATTCATAACAATAATGACCTTTGCTCTCTGTAACTTGACCCCATCTGTCAACGAGCTTATAAATGCCTTACTTGTAAAATTCTTGAGGTTTTGATGTGAAATATGAATCTATCTCATGTTCAATCTCCTCTCATGATGTTAACCTAAGGCCATCTAAATGGTTTTGTTATCCTCGAAATAAGTGATAATCCGAGGTAGCTAGGTCAGGAGAATATGCAGGATGGGGCAAGATTTCCCAACGAAATTCTCCTAGGAGATCTTTGGTTAATAGTACTGTGTGAGGATGAGCATTATCATGATGGAAGATGACTCCCTTTCTGTTGACAAAAGAAGATCATTTTCAGGTCAAAGCAGTTTTCAAACAACGAAGTTGATCACTAGCAACGAAGTTGATTACTAGCAGTAATGGTTTGACTGTTGTCGAAAAGTTTGTAATGGATGATCCTTTCAATACCCTGCCGTACGTTCAACATGATCTTTTTGAAAAGGAGTCCTGCTTTCGGTTGCTGAACTGGTCTTTCTCCTTGATTTATCCCTGATTGTTGACGTTTAATGTTATGGTAGAGAATTCACTTCTCTTCACCTGTGACAAGCCGACCCAAAAATGGTGTCTGAAGGAGTCGTGAAACTCATAGAGTAGAGCATGCCTAATGTGTTCTTTAGATGGAAAGAACATGGGTGGGAATATTGCAGAAAAATATGAATGATGCTTTAATAATCTGAAAGAAAAAGTTATAAATTAATCATGGTGATATGTTTAAGTAATAACAATATGCATAAAATAAATTACAGTGGTTTGAAATGCTTCTTTTACAAACTGGCAAAAACTTTTGCACTGACCTGATATATATATGTATGTATGTATGTATGTATGTATGTATGTATGATAAATTAAAGAAAAAGAAAAAAATAGGAGATGTATCTCAATCTAACATGTTTCACTTTTATTAAGCTTCTTCAGAGACTGAGATAAAAATAAAAAACAAAAAAGAGACACTATACTGTTATTGTATTAAAACAATAGATCAGACTTATCCTCACACAAATACACATATACAATTATATTAACGAACATTACTGTCCAACATACACCCAGACAGAGAAGCATTTATATATAAACACACACATGTCCTATTACACATTTTACCATCTAAAATATTCCTCACACATATATTTAAAAATTGTCCATTGCTTTAGTGCATGTGACATATGTATTAATACACATATACATATCTATATACATATATTAACTAATGTTACCATCCATCATACACCGAAACAGACAAGTGTCTTTATAGAAACATACACATACACTATTATATTTACTGCATAGGCCACACTATACTCTGTTCTCAACCATGCTCTGGCTGATTTGTATTACTATTGATGATAGTGACAATTACAGTGGTCTTTTCTCTCTCTCCTCAAAATGAATCTCCTGGAAAACACAATAGATGTTATAAAAATATAGTTTTATAGTTTGCTATATTTATGGGTAAAAATGCTCAGTATCAAAGATACAATGGATGTAAATATAAAAGTGGATACTAAGATTGTATTCATAATTGAATACAATCTTCAGTTCTAAAGATTGTGTTCAAGCATGAAACAGATGGTGAATGTTCAGTGTTGACCTCAATATGCAGAGGATAAAATCTTGAATAACTATAGGATTCTTTTTTAAGAGCACTAAGAATCTGCAGCCCCCAATATTTACCTGAAGAAGAAATATACACTTTCAAAAACCCCCAATATACTTATTATTTCATTCCCTATGCTAGGAGAGCATACAAAATATACAACTGCAAAAAAGATATAATATTATTAATAACAATAAACAATGACAACAAACTAGCTAAAAACATATTGCTACCTACTAATTCCCTAACATCTACTATCTAAAACAATTCATCCAATCTTAACAATATCAAAATAATTGCAACCATATTAAAAAATATCATGGATATGATCAGAAATAAAAATATCTATCACAATAATAATTCTGAAGCAAGTGTATATAAAATAAACTATCACAACTGCTCTTCATTAGGAAAACTTGCAGAAATTTAAAAAAAAATGTATCTACGAACACAAAAAGGATCTTATGCTTCAACACTATCATTTATTCCCTTTTGTTTATTAGATATTAAATTATGTCATTTAGCGTCCTCTATAATTTACATGGACCTTTCAGTTAACTCAATGAATATTTATGTGCATAACTAAAATCAAACAATATTTTAAAAATAACATTATTTTTTTAGTTTATAAATCAGTCAGTTAAGTGCCATACATGAAACATGCTTGGGCGATCATTTCTCAAAAGAGACATGACTGACTGGGCAGAAGATTATCCCGCAGTAG
This sequence comes from Ascarosepion bandense, assembly GCA_037127315.1. Lineage (NCBI taxonomy): Eukaryota > Metazoa > Mollusca > Cephalopoda > Sepiida > Sepiidae > Ascarosepion > Ascarosepion bandense. Next base: position 838,248 of record JBBBDQ010000524.1, on the reverse strand, counting down.
GTTGCCAGCCAAGGCTATAGAACCCAATCTGTCCTATTATTTAACCCATAACTAGAGGGAAGAGACAGATTAATACCTTTCCCAAGGGTATTTGAGCGTAAGTGAATGCAATGAATTCAACTAGAATTCGAACTCGGCTTCCTGATTTCTCATTCCGAGTGAATATCCACTGCACCACAATGCACATCCCTTGGTAACGTCCATCAGAGGATGAAATGCAACAGCCAAGATAAGCTTTCCTTTTGTCCTTATTCATATTGTTCTTTTACAGAATATATTTTTAGTTTTTATCTGAAATTTTTCATGTATATTTATATATATATATATATATATATATATATATATGTGTGAGTGTGTGTGTGTGTGTGTGTGTGTGTGTGTGTGTGTGTGATTATGATACATTTCAGAGCAGATATGGTTATTACGATGAATTGAAAAAATATATATATATTGAGAGAGAGACAGAGAGAGAGAGAGTGAGAAATGTCCAAAAGTACATCAGATTGTTTTGCTCTAAAACACTTATAAAAATGTACTCAAATAGATGTTATGTATTTGTGAAAAGAATCGGTACTCTGTTGGGTTGAATATGTGCCAGATTTCAATTCTATTGGGCACATATGGCCTATGTTTCAGACTTTATTAAATTTCTTGCAGCCACAACAAACAATCACAAAACTAAGCAGATATATAGACATACAATGATTCCAGCACATGTTAAAGCTATTATTAGTCAAAGTTGGATCTACACACTGTTAAGTCATTCTCTTCTTAACCTCATTGCCCCCAGTGGAGCACAGGCCATTGATGACCCCTCACCATTGTCATCTGTTCTGGGCTGATATGCTGTTTTTTTTTTTCTAAAGGTAGGGGGTTTTGACCTTATGCAAATTCCTTTATTCTCCAGGCGAGGTGGTTCACTTCCAGGCTGGTTTTGAATTCAGAGTTTTTCCTTCTCCTAGACTAGTTGCCACCCAAGGCTGAACAATCCAGTCTGTAACTTGACTCTTTGATTCCTCAATCAGGCTACTATCCATTACTCCACCATGCCTCCACATTGTTAGTCTCTAATTGTTATCACTTCAGTTTATATGCATTAGTAGGATATAAAATTTGAATTGAAGTGGAGAAATTAAACATAGTAGAAAACGTAAACAGACATTAACTTTTTTTTTTTGAAAGAGTAAATTTATTCAATAAAATCACTGTTGGCTTCAACCATGGACTCCAGACATCTTCAGAATCTCCTGCATCTTTTCTGGATGGTCTTCTTGTTTAAGTTGGTGAATGTTGCCATAAGCCTTACCATCAGTTCATCTTTAGTGAAATAAGGATTTTTGTTGGTCTCACTCAACTGCACCCCACACATAATAATCAAGGGGGTTGCAGTCTCAGATGTTAGGTCACCAGATGTAAAGGGTGATGTACTAACAGAAATTGTCTGGCAGCTATGATTGGGTTCTCCTGCTTGTGTGGCATGGTGCAGAATTTTGTTGCCAGACAGAGGGTCTTCCATCTTCTTGACCTAGAGCAACACTACATCCTCATGGTGTAGTCTTCTGTGTTAAGTCTGAGGCTATCCTCAAGGCACATGATGTAGTTTTCTGCATTAAGTCTGAGGGCTTGTTGGAAATTGAATGGAGACATAATCACCATCACCTTCAAAACACCTTCATAACCACCATTAGACTCATCTAACTCTTACCAAATCCCCTGCACTGTCCTAGGATTGACACCTAAATACTCTGAAATGTATTAGATCTTCTGGTGAAAATGCCAAGGAGTACAGCATACCATTTCCAAATTTCTGGTGGAATGAATTGCATCATGCTCATTTTTTTTTTTTGCACAGACGGTGCCCAACTGACTCTACATTACTGTGCAGTTGACAAAATCAGAAACAAACAATGTACATGCATGAAATTAAAAATATAAAATGGCAACAATTTGCCCATCACAATATATATATTCCTAGTCAATGATATGTTGTCTGTGTTGGAGCTCATATTAAAGCCTAGATAAAATGGATGTGCGTTGTGGTACAGTGGATATCGGCTCGGAACGAGAAAGCGGGGAGCTGTGTTCGAATTCCAGTTGGATCCATTGTATTCACTTACGCGCAAATACCCCTGGGGAAGGTATTAATCCGTCTCTTCCTTCCAGTTATGGGTTAAATAGCAGAACAGATTGGGTTCTATAGCCTTGGTCGGCAACCAGTCTACCGCAGAAAGCAATGGCAACCTACTGCGGGATAATTTCTGCCCAGTCAGTCATGTCTCTTTCGAGACATGATCGCCCAAGCGTGTATCGCGTATGGCACTTAACTGACTGAGTATAAATTTTCAAGGCAGGCTAGCAGGCTGGCAGGCCGGCAGGCAGGTAGGTAGGTAGGCGCACTTTACTTTGAAGATTGACATAACATAATTTTTTTACTTTCATTTCTACTCCCCCATCTTATAACAGTTGGTCATTCATTATTCATTTGTACAACATTGTCTTCATTATGTTCAAAATTAATGCCAGCATTTATCTCTTTAAGCCATTAATACTCACTGTAAAATCTGATATTAATTGAAATAATTGAAATAAAAGAAATTCTATCATTAATTATAGGTTTCTGAAAAATTTCAATAAGCTTCTAATGAAATTCCTATATTAAAAAAATTCCAGTATTAATTATAGCCTGTTAAAAAAAAACTTCCAATATTAATCATAGGCTTGTAAAAAAATGTCAGTATTAATTATAGGCATTTTTAAAAATCTAGTATTAATTATAGGCTTTTAAAAAAACTTCAGGTATTAATTATAGGCTTCTGAAAATTTTCTAATTTTAACAATAGGCTTCTAATGCAATTTCTGTATAAATTATAAACTTCTAAAAAATTCCAATTTTAATTATAGGCTTCTAATAAAATTCCAATTTTAATTATAGGCTTCTAAAAAATGTTGGTATTAATTATAGGTTTATAAAAAACGATTTATTACAAACTTCTAAAAAATTCCAATTCTAATTATAGGCTTCTAATAAAATTCCAATTTTAATTATAGGCTTCTAAAAAATGTTAGTATTAATTATAGGTTTATAAAAGAAATATTGGTATTAATTATAGGTTTATAAAAAAACTGGTAATAATTGTAGATTTTTACCTATGACTCGTTAATATTGACTGTCACAAAAATGAAACAGTGGGCATTAATGGATTAAAGCATTGGAAATTTCAGTAATGCTTTCAAATGTAACATACTTACAAATAATTGTAACATAGTTAACATAGTTATGAATAATTGTAACATAGTTACAAATAACTGTAACATAGTTATGACTGCAAAGTATTTTGCTATAAACAGCTTTCTTTGTCATCAAACATCATGATGCTGCCACATAGGATATAGATAGAAGTACATAATATTGATGTGTGTGTGTGTGTGTGTGTGTGTGTGTGTGTGTGTGTGTGTGTGCGCGCGTGTGTGTGTGTCTGTGTGTGTGTGTGTGTGAAAATGAATGATGCTGTCTGGTTAAATTTGTGATTTGCAACTGATGATACTTCGTCTTAGGAAATTTATTCCTTTTGAACTCTAAAAAATTCACTCAGCCAAAACGTCTCAGTTAAGGAGTCGTCTCTCATTTTTTTTCTTATAACATCTGGCTGATGTTCTCACGCAGATCTTCCTCTTAGACTCTTCTTCATTTCCTTCATATTTAAATATTAAATTAAAATAAACACATCTGGTAATAAGTTCTGGGTAGAAAATAGCCTAAGGGTTGCAATATTGCACTTTTAACCACAGTGTCTAAAGTTCAATCACTTATGTCAGATATATTTTTTTTAATCGTATCACCCCAAGCAAGGCATTCCACTGCCACTATAGCGCAGGGGTTTACATAGAGCGATTGGGTATAGGAAATGTCAGAAGGAGGGTGATAGACGAGTTAGGATGTACATGGGAGAGAGTTGGAGAGAGTGGGTGTCAGTTAGTGTGTGAGGAGGTGTCTATTGACCCTACATTTAAGCTCCTGCAGGTTGTAGCCGTCGGGGAAGCAAGCATGCGGTAGGGAATTCCACAGGCGGGAAGTGCGAGGAAAGAAGCTGTTGGAGTAGAAATTGCGGTTATATTTCGTCGGTTTCACTGTAAAAGGGTGGGACCTAGTTGCCAATCTAGTATCTCGTGCATAGTCACATCTAGGAGGCACCAGTGATTTAAGTTCGTCAGAGCAGAAGCCATGAAAGTATTTATAGGAGAGGCACAGGGAAGCCACGTCACGCCGGTGAGAGAGTGACTGCAGGCGGTCAGCCAAGTCGGTATCAATCACATTACAGATTCTTCGCTGTATTTTGTCAAGAACCCCGAGGAGAATAGCAGGGGCACCCGACCAGATGTGGCAGTAGTACTCAATACACGGGCGGATGGTAGATTTATATAAGTGCAGGATAGATTCAGACGGAAAGAATTTCCGGGCCCTGCACAGAGAGCCGACTTTCATAGCAGCGGATTTAGCAATGGATTCGACGTAGTCATTCCACTTGAGGTACGCTGAGAGTGTCAGGCCAAGCAGGCGTAGTGTTTTACTCTCTGGGAGGCAAGCCTGTTCCATGCTAATGGCAGGGAGGTGCGGTTGTCTGTGGTGGTTAATTGACAGCAGCTTCGTTTTGGAAGAATTGAATTTTACGAGCCATTTCTTACCCCAGACCACCACGGATTGGAGGTCCTTTTCAAGCTCGGCAGCGAGGTTTGCCTTGTCACCAACACCAGATTTTTGATCGAGGCAAGAGTAAACTGTGGTATCATCGGCGTACATGCCTACTTGTGATCTTATGGCATCGGGGAGATCATTGATTTAGATTAGAAAGAGCGTAGGACCTAGGATAGAGCCTTGGGGTACACCCGCGTTTGTAGAGTAGTTCTGGGAGGCATGTCCGTTTAATACCACCTTCAGTGTGCGGTTAGAGAGGAATGACTGGATTAAGTCCAACAAAAGTCCAGTTATGCCATAGTTTCGCAGTTTCCGTAGAAGGCCGGCATGCCATACTTTGTCGAATGCTTTAGAGATATCCAAGGCGACGGTTCGGGCTTCACCATTCTTGTTGAGAGCCTGGTATATATACTTGGTGATGGTCGTTAGCATATCAGCAGTAGACCTGGTGAAGCGGAAGCCATAGTGTTTGTCTGAGAGGAGCCCGTGGGCTGTGAGATGCAGAACGACCTCGGCATTGATAATGGCTTCGAACACTTTACCGAAGATCAGAAGAAGGCTGATAGGGCGGTAATTTGCGGGGTTCGAGGGTTCACCAGTGTTCTTGAGTATTGGAACCACAGAAGAAGACTTCCAACAGGCAGGAAAGCAGGAGAAAGATAGGCAGAGGTTGTAGAGCTTAGAAAGGACAGAGGAGAGTTCAGGGGCACAATTCCTCAAGACTATGATTGGGATTCCATCCCCACCACTCGTTTTGTGAGGGTCCAGTTTCGAGATTATGCTAGAAATCAGCGAGGGCGTGGTGTGGACGTCATTCAATTGGGCCTCAGTTATAGATGGGAAATCGGGTGTATGGATTCCAGACGAATCCAGACTCGAATTGGTCAAGAATCTACGGGCAAAGCATTCAGCCTTGTCCGCTGAGGAGGTGAGGACATCAAACACGTTGATTAGTGGGGGTATTGAGGACTTACTCTTGTTAAGCACGCTTTTACAGAGGCGCCAGTAGTCTTTGGTACCGAACTTAGAGGATGCTATGCGCTGCTTCATTCTGGCGGCAAACAGCATCTTAGCTTCGTTAAGTATCTTTTTACACTTATTACGAGCTGAGGCGAAAAGGCGTCTGTTTTGGTCTGACGCGTGGCTACGATAAAGCCAGAAAAAGTGATTCCGGTGGGCAATGGCGGCCGAGCAAGCGGGCGAGAACCAGAGAGACGAATGGGATTTAAGCTGAAATTTCTTGGCAGGGATGAAAGCATCGATGCCAGCCTTAACCCAGGAGGAGACCTCTGATGCACAGTCTTCGATGGGAAGACTAAAAACATTGTTCCAAGGGACGTCACAGAGGAAGTCACGGAACGAATCCCAGTCTGCTCTTTGATAGCAGTAGGATATTCTGTTGGTCTGGGTTTCTTGGGTAGGGGTGGAGTGGAACGAGATGTTGACAGAAACTACGGTGTGGTCAGAATTTCCGAGAGGGCAGAGCTGTCTGGTGGTGCAAGAATTTGGGGTGGAAGTGAAGCAGAGGTCTAGAAGAGAGTCCCTTCCGTTAGGGCTATTGGAGGAAGAAGTCCACCACTTGCGTAAGGGATTGGGAGATTGAAAAATTAATGGTGTGGACACCAGCAGGGTCGGTTACAGAGTTTTCCAGCCACTTAGTGTGGTGGGCGTTAAAGTCACCAAACACGAAAATATGGGCAGATGGGTGAGAAGAAATGGCCTTGTCGATATTGTCAGAGATGCTGTCAAGTACTGAACAGTCAGAGGAGGAGGGGGAGCGGTAGAGGAAGAAGAGATAGCTAACAGCTTAGAAGTGAGAGACGGAAACACATGAAAGACTGGTCCAGGGATTCAAGAGATGTTACTCTAGCTATGGGGAGGTGTTCGCTGACATATACACCAAGCCCATGCATATGGACGTTGGAGTCCTTCCTGAAGAGGGGAAGGTAACCAGGAACATAGAACTCAGAGGAGGGGATAGACGGTTCAAGGTTAGTTTCACATAGGGCTAAGATATCAGGTGAGTTAGTTTGGAGGAATGATTCTACGCTATAAAAAAATTAGTGCGGATACCGCGTATGTTAGTGAAAGAGACACAGACAGGTTTGGGCGTTTTCCGAGTAGCTGGTTTGATTTTCGTATTTTGTTTGTTTTTTTTTTTTCATGGTGTTTTGGTTGAGGAGAGAGGTCTAGAGTAGAATCAGTTGGTCACTATTTGCAGCATGTGAGGAATGGAGATTGGCGCAGCCTGCAACATAATGTGGCCTCAGGGTTTCCCACTGGAGGTTCATGAAGGGACGCCCGTCCATGCGCGATATGGCACTACAGGAACACCGATATTATTCAACTGTTGATCAGAGCAGCCTCTCAAGACGCTACGCAAGAGTTCGGGCTCCTAATTACCAGTCGGAAGCAGCAACCAGGAAACTGTCAACCCGGTACCCTCAGAATGGAGAGACATTGCCACCATACTCACTAACAGCAAAGAGCTTCCAAGTGAGCTAACACTAAGACTGAAGGAGGAGGTAGAAGGACCGGGAACCCCTTCCTAAACAAGAAACAAGGTGATCACCTCTACTCCTGTTCAATAGAAGGGAGTGGAGTGTGAAACCGGGCGATAATAGGTACTATCTACTCCAATTTGAAAGAAAAAAAAAGAAAAAGAAAAAGGTGGTGACGTGGTGAGTTAACTAAGTTTTAACTTAATTAAAGTCCAAAGAAATTTCTTTGAAAAAGTACAAAAACACTCATTCAAATAACCATAGAATTAAGCAAAACATAAAAAAATAAAAAAAAATAAATGTAAAATCTATGTAGTAGCTTAGATGACATGTTTGGATTTGTAGTAAATTCAGAGTGATACCAGAACAATGACAAACTTTACTTTTTAATTAAATTGCCATTATTAAATTATAAAAGTATTGGTTATATAAACAACTTGTCCACAGGTATAAAATGCAGAGCATGTAGATATATATTCTGCCTTTTATCAACATGGCTGATACTAACCTTCAGGAAAGCAACAGTTTGTGTTTTCTTGGGCTCGTGTTTTGCATCAACATAAAGTATAGTGATTATATTGAATCAATTGCTAGGTCTGGTGCTAGGAAATTTAGTTCACTGTATCATGCCAGATGGATGAGCGTTGGGTGCAGTGGATATCAACGCAGAACGACAAATTGGGGAGTTGAATTCCTTGCATTCACTTACACACAAGTACACTTGGGAAAGGTATTTTCTAATAAATTCCACTGCACGTTAGGCAGACTCAAAAGGTTTGCATGTTTAAATTGTTTTTTGATGTTTTGCATAAAGAAAATACTGTTGAAATGAAAATGGCTTTTTTAATTATGGGATATTACTCTGAGATTTATAATCTTTTGAATATATAAAGAAACTGAATTTACAAATATTTGTTAGTTGTTCTTCTAATGCAGAAAATGCAGTAATTTAAGTCAAGTGATCTCTCTAATGTACATTGTGGTGCAGTGGATATCGACTTGGAACGACAAATCTGGGAGCCGAGTTCGAATTCCAGTTGAATTCTTTGCATTCACTTACGCACAAATACCCTTGGGAAAGGTATTACTCCATCTCTTCCCTCCAGTTATGGGTTAAATAATAGGACAGACTGGGTTCTATAGTCTTGGCTGGCAACAAGTCTACAGCAGAAAGCAATGGCAACCTACTGCGGGATAATCTTCTGCCTAGTCAGTCACGTCTCTTTCGAGATATGATTGCCCAAAGTGTGTATTACGTATGGCACTTCAGTGACTGACTGATCATGCCAGACAATTCTTCTCATTAGAATCAATCATGCACATTTAAAAATGTACTAATCATCTGTGCATTGAATATTGCTGCCATATCTGGTCAGGTGTTCCTACTATATTTCTCAGGATTCTTGACAATTTCCAAAGAAGGATCTGTAATGTAATTGATCCTTACCCATACAGATGCCATAATTGATCCTTACCCATACAGATGCCATAATTGATCCTTACCCATACAGATGCCATAATTGATCCTTACCTGTACAGATGCCATAATTGATCCTTACCCATACAGATGCCATAATTGATCCTTACCTGTACAGATGCCATAATTGATCCTTACCCATACAGATGCCATAATTGATCCTTACCTGTACAGATGCCATAATTGATCCTTACCTGTACAGATGCCATGTATTTTACTGATGCAAACATTTCCAGTAGCTTTTGACAAAAGCCTTTATATAAATTTAAGCATTGATATTCTGTCATCAATATAATTTCTCTGACTTTCTAAGATCTTATTTGAACTTTCAACTAAACTGTGTATTCCATCATAAAGGAATAATTTAGGTTTTGATTCAATTAATTATTTAAAAAATTTTGAATGTTTTGATCTTGTTAAAACTTTGTGCAATAAAAGAATATTTTTAGAGTCTAGTATGGAAAATATGCTGTTTATAGAAGAACTTTCTATTGCAGTTCCATGTTACACAGTTTGAATGATTTTAATTTTGCCACTTTACCATATTTTGGAGTCTGGGATGAACAACACTAAATAAATGATTAACAAAAGATTTTATTTACAGTAATATACAGATATATAATGTCTGCCGTTAAGTCTGCCATATTGTTTTTTCCTTCTTATTTTAGATAAAGCTTCTTATCTCACTCTCTTGAGAGTTTGACAGAATATGTGGTGAGTATGAAATAAAAATAACTCTCTTTTCTTCACTGCTTGCAAATTTGCAAGCCAGTGTGAAAATTTAATTTTTGACTAATAAGAAAAAAGATTGCCTTGGTGCTGGGAAAAAGATCAAAGAAAATTTCACGAGCAAGTGTAAAATATCTATTAGCCAATGAAAAGAGAGCGATTTACAGAAAATAACAAATTGAACTTTCAATGAACTCTGTTATATGTCTTCCCACTTCAAAATGAGTTTGCATTCATAGCTGAACATGTGATTAACTTAGCTACATATTTCATGTTTTTTGGTCAGTCAGTCAGAGAGAGAAGGAAGCTGAGAGCACTCAACAAACCCGCTATATATCAAGAGATATTTCAAACCATTGATCGGACACAACTGTCCCAGTGACACACATTCACTCTCCCTCTCTTTATTGCTTGTTGTTTTCTTTATCTCTCCTTCTTCTTGACTTATTTGCTGTACACAAAAAGAAAGAGAGAAACAAGACATTACTACTACTTTGTTGATACACACAGCAAAAACATAGAATTATCTTTATGCACAAATTACATTTCGCTAAAGCAAATGAACTCTTAATTCTTTAAACTCCTTACTACACTTTCTCTTAGAACATTTCATACATAAATCTTTATGTTATGTTGTTTGATAAATAAATCTTCATTTATTCATATATACAAAACAATTTCTGATCTGGAGTAAATTGAATTTACAAATGATTTCATAGGTAAAATACACAAATTAATTCATAGGCAAAATATGCAAATGAGTTTATAATCAAGATGTACAAATGATTTTATAGATGAAATACACAAATGAATTTATTGGTGAAATGCATAAGAAAAGAAAAAACTGACGATGTTATGACACTGTCAGCTCTCTGCCTTCGGGTAGAGAGCGCTCTCTGCTTCCGAGCAGAGAGCACTAACCCAGTCATGGTTCTGCCGAAGGGTAGAATCACGAATGGGGAATAATAGACCGACATTTTTTGGCCTGGCTATATGGCCAGGAAGACCCACAATACATAGACCTTGTGTCACATCTAGTCTTGCGTGGGAAGGTTGGTAAATACAGCATAAGAAAAGAAAATTTAAACTAAAATTGTTTAGAATTTGACTTCTGAGGAAAACAATCCATGAATTTTAATAATAGTTTATTTCATCATCAAAATCTTAATACCATTAGTAAAAAAGAAGATTTTAAAATTTATTTATACACAATATGCAGAACCGAGAATATTTATGTGGGAAAAATTAACTCTGAGAAAGAATACTGTAAGATGTGCACTAAAATATTTGTGTATATTCCATTTTAACATCTAAATTGTTTGTGTTGCATACAGAATACTAAACCATCTCTCTCAGATTACTATATTTCATATTGTGAACACACATTTTCCCTATATGTTAATAAAAAAATGAAGTGACATGCTATTTTCCTTTATCTCTTCTTCATCTTCATCTACTTGTCATCAACAAAAAGAAGACAACAACAATAAGACACTAACTCCTAAAATAAAAGTACAATTTTTCTTTATTGTTTTTTTTTCCTCCTCACTTTCTGGTGGCAAAAAGAATGAAAGGAATAAAGACTTTACTACAACAAATGAACTCTGGATTCATTTAAATCTTTACTACTATTTCTCTTAGAACATTTCCACATAATAATTTCTCTTCCTACAAATTGATGTTACTCTGTTCTATAAATAAATTTCCACTTATTTATACAAACAGATCATTTTTATCTTTCAATGATTGTTCAACATTTGGCATCTTTAAATGCAAAAAGTGTTGGCTGTGCTTATGGAGTGGCTTTGCACGGGACATGGTCGGCTGTCCCTATTTTAATTGAATCATCAACTTATTCATGTACTAAAGCAGACTCTCTCAAATGGAAACGGAAGTGATATGTGAGTACCAAATAAAAATAACATTCTTTTCTTCACTGTTTGCAAACTCGTGAGCCAGTGTGAAATCTAATTTTGACCAATAAGAAAAAGGATTGTCTCCCTACTGAAGGAAAAAGACCCATTTTTGCAAGCCAGTGTGAATTATTTTCTAACTAGTGAAAGGGGAGTGATTTACAAAACTGAGAGATAAGCCAGTGTCAAAAAGTTCTTTGATATAAAAAGAGAAAGAAAGTTGAACCAAACAAAGAGTGACAAAGGAGGCATGGAACGTCCAACCAGCCATGATGTAGAAAGAAAAATTTGAAAATGCTGATTAGATCCAACTGTCCCAGTAACACACATTCACACTCCCTTTTCTTCTTGCATGCTATTTTCCTTTATCGATTCTTCTTCGTCTTTGCCTACTTGCCATCAACAAAAAAAAAAAAAAAAGACACTAACAACAATAAGACACTTCAACTAACTCCTAAAATTAACATTGATAAGTACAATTTTTCTATTTATATTATTTGGACTATTGTCCTGATCTTTGTTGACATTTGTGCAACATTTTGGCAGTTGTATACTCCAGTCTTCAACAAAGATGTGAACAATAGTTTGAATAATGTAAATAGTGGAAATACTACCTTATCTCAAAAATAGAGACAAATACAATTTTCCTTTATCACTTTTTTTTCCTCTTCACTTACTCACTGGCTGCAAAAAGAAAGAAAGGAATAAAGAATTTACTACTATTTCTCTTTAAAACATTTCCACAGTTCTTTTTTTTTTTTAATAATTGTGTCGCCCCAAGCAAAGCATTTTACTGCCACTGTTGTGCAGGGAGTTACATAGGAGGAAAATTATGAGAAAGAGTGACAGGTTACAGGGGGTGTCATGAATAAGGTAAGAGAAGGATGAGAATACTGATGAGAGTGGAGTGGACAGAGAAAGAAGCATGAAAGAGCGGATGCAAGTTAGTGAGATAGGAGATGACTATTGACTTTACATTTGAATTCTTTAAGATTGTAGCTGTTGAGAAAGTAAGTAAATGGAAGGGAATTCCACAGGCAGGAAGTGTGAGAAAAGAAGCTGATGGAATAGAATTTGAGTTTACAATTTATTGGTTTCACAGTAAAAGAAGGGGGACCTAGTTGCTCATCTTGCTGCTTGAGTAAATTTATATATAGGAGGTAGCAATGAGCTAAGTTCATCTGAGCAGAAGCCATGAAAGTATTTGTAGAAGAGACACAGGGAAGCCACATTGTGCCGATGAGAAAGTGACTGTATCTGAGCTGCCAAGTTGGGATTGATCACATTACAGATTCTCTGTTGGATTTTGTCAAGGATCTCTAGATGGATAGCAGGAGCACCCGACCAGATATGGCAGCAGTATTCAGTGCATGGGCGGATGGTAGATTTGGATATGTGCAGGATTGTTTCAGATGGGAAAATCTTCCCAGCCCTGCACAGAGAACCGACCTTCTTAGCAGCGGATTTAGCTATGGATTCTATATAGTCATTCCACTTGAAATCTGTTGTGAGAGTTAACCTGAGGAGGCACAGGGTTTTACCTTCAGGGAGATGAGCCTGATCCATGCTAATGGGTTAATAATTTCACTTCCTACAAATTGATGTTATTTTGTTCTATAAATAAATTCCCACTTATTTATACAAGCAAAACATTTATATTCTTTCCAACCTTTTGATAAACTTAAATTATTGGGAGTTTGGTTATGTTATTTAGTTTTTTTTTAGTTTACCAATATCCAACTTATATTAAGACCAATTTAATAAACATGATTGACCTCACTACTTTAAAAGTACAATATCTCAGAATATGAGATTACGTATAGAAATTAAAAAGTGGTAATTCAATATTTGGTAAGCTAAAGCCGATTTGGATGCTAACATAGGAAATACCAACAGTTTTTTGTAAAAAAACATTCCAGATAAAACAGTCTACTTAGTACAAGTCATTGAATTTTATTGAATCTTTTCATATGAAGAAAATTATTTGAAAGTGATAATTTAGGATAAAAAAATTGATAATTTAGGAGAAAAAAATAGAATGTAACTAATTTAAAGATTTTTAAAAAAAATACAATCATGCTTCCATTGAGTTTTAGAGCTAATCATCTCTAGTAAATTCTGTTTACCTGCCTTTTTTCATTATTTGCTATTTTTTAAGTACTACAGGATTTTATAGGGAAAAAATTAAAATTAAAGTGCTAAAATAAAATTGTTCTTGGTAATATTTTAGTTTTATTGCTTATAATTGATTTTTATCAAAAGAAAAATATTCAAACTAACTTTTTATGCGTTAAAGGAAGTTTTGTAAGCATTTTTGTATATAAGTATCAACATTTTGAACCTGAGACATCAGTTTTGTTGAGAACTAACTTTATCAGATGAACCATGGACATGGGATATTGATGAAAAACTAAAAGAATTATTACGTCATTGTCATTTACCGACCGTGTGTAAGGAGGTAATGCATACGTCACACGTGTAGTTTTAAAACATTAAACTTTATTTATTCATTCTAAGATAATTAAAAAAAAAACTTACAATTAAAATACTAATTTAATCCATTTTTTTTGTTTCTTTCAATGTCTGCTTGCTATGACCAACCAACATCTTTTTATGAGTACGATTACGAATTAGAGAATGTAAAGTAGAGACGATAAGAAATCATAATCCATGCATGCATATCTTGAATCAAATTCCTTTAAAAAAAATATTCCTGACGTTTATACACATTTTTAAATTATTGACCTTTCAAAAATGATGGGCAAACAACAACAACAAAAAAAAAAAAATAACATCATGACACAAGAAACAAAATTGGCCCATATGCAGTTCTGCTGAATTTTCACACGAATTAACAGGAAATTAATATTAATTAATTTCTCTGTTGCAAAAGGAAGTTAAGAAAGTTATTATTTGGTGATTGGATTTGCTATTGCAGTTTCTGTTTGACAAAACAATTTTGTTTTTTCTGGTAAATTGGTTAATTGCTGAGTAACAATCTGAACAATCATCACACATTTTTTTTTTTTCAATTTTTTATTGAGCTTTTTCTACGACTTGCAAAAATATTTTTCAGTCCTTTTTTTAATTACGAGAACATAACTTGTTTATAATTTTAATGGAAATTAGTTACAAATAGCTTCTGAATCTTCTTATTAATACCGGAAAATTTAAATGCAACGTCAATTGCTATCTTAAATTAATCATTTAATCTACTTGATTTTTAAAATTTCAACCATCACTTCTCTTCTTTCTTCGACATCCTGTGAACCTAGTTTTTTTCTCTCTCACTGTGGATTGGAAGCGCCATGCGCACAAGTGGCAGTCCTGCCTTGCTTGGGGTGAAATGATTAAATAAATAAGCAAAACAATAAATAAAAGCATAAATTATACTTATCTAAAAAAAAAAAGTCAAAAATCCCAACATCGGTGCTTTTTATTTTATTTTTTAAAGATATTTTTATTGTAAAATGTATGTTAGTTTCTGTCTCATTCAATAAATAAATAAATAATTTATCTGTAAACTAAAAGCAATGCATAATTATATACGAAATAAGTGTTATTGATTTGTACAAAAAAATTGTTTTAATATTCTTTTTTCAATGACATCTTTTTTTGTCGCTTTTTACGTTTTTGCATTTTTTGGTCAGTGCTAAAAAAAAAAAAGAAATTGCAAGCGAGAGGTATGTTTCACTTTCGGGAGAAACATAAATAAATTATATGCAAGTGCAAGATAGCGAATATGAGTCTGACTAAAAAGATTATGTCATCTATAAAACGGAAAGTATAAGTCTGGAAATTGGAGCGAAGTTACTAAAATGACGTCATCGAAACCAATTAAAAACAATCGAAAAAACTATAAAACAATGACAATGTGGCAATGATTATCGATTATTTTACCTGTTCAAAGAATATTTTTTAATGAATAATAATAATAATCGTAATGTTGAATCTAGAAAAATACATGACTGATACTAAAAGATAAAAAGATAGATTTTTTTTTATTTTCTCTATAAAATTTTAATGCAAAAAAAAAAAAACGTTTTGCTTAGACAGACGAACATTAATGAACGCAGCAACTTATTTTGTTTGACTTTTTTTGAATGATGAATTTCCTGAACTCTTTTCTTCTTTTTTCTTTATGGTTCACTTCCAGAAATCTTCCTGACACTGACAGATTTTTAATTTCAGTATTTTTTTTAGTTTACCAGTATCAACACTATCATTTCTTCCTAGTGCAGGCAATATGGATAATCACATTTCTTCAATTAAAACCAAACCAAACAAGAAATGTTTCTCTCTATCTCCATTTTTCTCATTATCTTTGCTATTTTGGAAAAAGAACCCGAATAATTACAAAGATCGAAGCCTATTGATGGTAAATGCTCTCACCAATGTTAAACTTTTCCAACAACCAATGAAAAGTTTGCATTGCAATGACGTCATGCTGTCCCTTGAGCCTCCCTCGGCAAACACAAAAAGTTTTTCGCTTCACAAAAACTACAACAAACATTAAACATTGTTTCCGATCTTCAACCGAAAAGTTAGTTGCATTAATAATAATAACAACAGTAAGCACACGACACAGCTCGGCATACGAGAAAGTATTCATTTAAAAGCTTTTCTGCTGTAGTAAGAGAAGAAGCATTTTGGCAGTGGACGACTCCTGTGCGTATTATAGCAGATAAAAATTCCGTTATCATGCCAGAATATTATTGCTACTCGAAATGGCGAAGTTTCCAATGCTTCTTCTCCTTCTTCAACTACCGCCGGGATCTGAGTTGCCAATAAGTCTGTGAACAAAACTATGGATGGTAACACATCTGATCACAGTTTACCAGCGAGTGACCATACCGGGGGTACCTGGATCCAATGTTGGGATAAAGACATTCGTTCTGTTTCCAGATTAAATTTAGGTGAGTAAATTTAAAAAAAAATGTTGCCCTTCGCCATTTTGCAACGCCTTTTCAAAGCCAAACTTTTTAAGGGTGGGTCGTTATTTTTTTATTTATTTATATTTTTTTGTATTATTTTGTCACCGTATTTTTTATTTTTTTTATTTTCTTGTTTTGTCAGAATTGACTACACTTACTAGATGAATGTGTTTTTGGTTTGTCCTCATATTTTTAACTGAACTTATTTTCTGATATTATGGTAATTGGTATTTTGTTTTTTTTGGGAAACCCATGGTTTGTTTGTGTGCGTGTTTTTTGTTTTAATTTTTTGTCTTGTCCATTCATGCTAATTCTTGGAAATCAATCTAAAATAAATAAATGTATATATTTTTAAGACATTCTTACACTTATGAAAATCGATCGGCTTGAAATTATTCAGTTCATTTTTAAGTTTTGCACAAAAACGAAACCTCTTACTTTTTCGAGAATTTTTTTTTTTTTTTAGTAATTTTGTTTTATGAAAATAGTACTTACTGGTGTCTTGAAAATATAAAAACATTTTTAAATAACCCTGAAAAAAAATCATGGATCATCATAAACACCTCTTTAATTCAATTTTCAGTCAGATTTTTTATGCCATTCCAATAGGAAATTGAAAAAAGCAATTGACCATATATTTTAAAATTTACTATTAAATTCAAGTGACACAATGAATAACCTGTTTGCTCTTCAACAAACACTGTTTGCATTGTTGTTATCCCTTGTCTGATGACAATGTCACTTTTTACTTTTTTTTTTTTTTTTTACTTATTACCACAGATGCTTACTCTTTCCTTATTTATTGTTCAAGTCTGGACATTTCCCATGGCGTTTTTGACAAACTGGTAGAAGATAGATACGTAAATAAGGCCAAATCGAATTATCAGCAGCAAGTACTGGCGTGTAGATTTTATGACCAACTTTTTTTTCTTTCTTTTAGTTTGTGCGTGCGTAGTAAAATGTTGCTTTCAGCTTCCTTTAGTAAGAAAAAAAAAGTTGTCTGGGGTTAACCAAAACTTTGTGTACAGTGAATAAATGTTCCTGCTCCTTTATATTACATGTATTGTAAACTTTAATGTAAAGTTTACATTGTAAACTTTACAAATATTACCACGACTTATTTATTAGTTAGTAGTACTATTGCTGTGATTATGTTTTTTTGGGAATATCCAATTTTTTTTTATTTTTTTAAAGAACTTATTTTTTTTATGGTAGGGGTTTTTAAATATTTAAATTTTTAACGCAATTGTTTTAGTAAATTTGAAATACATTAAAAATTTAGTTGTACAAAGTTTTTAAAAAATAGAAATAGATTGATCACATTTCAATCTTTGTGTTTTTAGAGAGACACTTCTTGATCAATAGAAAAACGGAAAATTTTGTCTTGTTGTCTCAGAAAAAACATTGTCTTTTTAAATGTTTATCTGTTTTAAATGTAACTAAATGAACATGAAAGTTTTTAGTAGAAAACTCAACAAATGACTTTTTTTTTATAATTTCTATTTTTTGGGAAAACTCGATTGATTTTTCTTTAAATTCAAAAGGTCATTATTTTTTGTTTTAAGAAGTTGTAAAAATAAGTTTTACAAAAACAGTTAAAAAGCAATAAATTTTAATCAAAGACGTCCTTGTAAACATCAAAGGAATGGAAAACTATTAAACCCTCTCCATTGCAAACAAATCATTTGAAAGTTTTTTCCTAAATATCCTATATAGTTTAAAGAAGCATGCTAAAAAGATATTTTATTTATTCGTATAACATTAACAGCCTTTCTTACGCTTGCAGTTTTTATATTCATCTAACTTTTGAATTTTTTTTACATTGGTTTCTAAAATATACTTTCTTTCTTTTTTTTTTAAGTTCTTTCTTTAAAAAAAAGTTTCCATTTCGATATTTTTTTTTTTTTTGCAATGAAACTAAGCACTGAGTAGTATTGGATGTAAATAAAATCATTGGCATTTATTATTCCTGTGGCACTACAAAATACCAGCATCATGTTAGTAGCAGTCAGTCAGTTTGTAGTGTCAACCTCTCAAGTTCTCAGCTTTGCTCTCCTCAATAAATTGCTCAGCAGCACTGACCCCTCCCCTCAACTGCCTGGCACGACTGATCAAAACTGTGCTCTAACTAAAAACATTTATTATTATTCCTCCCAACCAAATCTGTCTTTCATTTGAGATGCAGGAATTTAATTTCTTTCATATTGTGATTATTGCAGCTATATAGTCGTTAGTGTCTTTAAATTTTTTAGCCTTCAAAGTCCAGCCAAATCTTTTTTTTGTATTTTGATTTTTAATATAGAGACCTTACTAAGTTTTTTAGTGTTTTTTTTTTTTTAATTTAGTTATTTAAGGTGTGGCATTCGTTTTTTATTTGATTATATGACAATCTTAAAATTTAAATTAAAAATTTTAGTTTTGATAGATTTTTTTATTTGACCTTTTTTTTAAAATTATTGTTTAATGGATGTAGGGGCTAGAAAACGCTTTATGGCTTCTTTGTGATAAAAATGTAACTAAAAAACAAACAAAAAAATACAGCCTCCTCAAAATTAAACTCCTCCACTTTATTTTTTAATAATATACTACAGTTTTTTTTTAAATGTCTTATACTTTTTATGAATACTAACTCAGAAGCTTAAATGTACGAAATAAATTACCAAGAAGTAAGAAAATGACCAGTTTCAGTTTCTCTCTCTCTCTCTCTCTCTCTCTCTCTCTCGCCAAGAATCTAGTTTTAAATTCCTGTTAAGAAAGCTTGAAATTCTATCTCCACACTTCTACTTGAAAATTCCACTTCACTTTTTGGCGAAAGCCGCTTCATAAAAAAAACTATTTTTATTTTTATTTTTTTTGAAAATCCTTTATGAGGAGAACCTTAAGTTAGATATTTTCTTTTTCAAAACAGGTTCTTGATTTTTGTATTAAAAGTAAAACTAAAATTCTAGAAAAGAGAGGTGGGTGGGGAGGAAGCACGAATGCATTTTTGGTTACATATTTTCGCCGCCGGCAAACTCCATATCTACTTCGGAAAACAAATTTTTCTTATGATATTTTATTTCATCACTGGATTTTACTTATAGCAAAATTGCAGGGACCGCCTGAAATCTGAGTGGAATGTATACTTTTTTTAAAGAGGGAATTGATAGAACTTTAGAAAATTCTTTAAGCAACTAAGAAATGATTTCAGTTGAATTATTCACTTATTTGAAATATTATTGAAAACATCTGCACATATCATTTACATTTTACTATTTGCCTCTAAATTATATAGTTAGCTGGCTGACTTTAAGTTGTAGGATAAAAAAATTAATTTTACATTTGTTAATAAAAAATTATTTAGCATTTTTTATGTACAAGAAGTATCTTTTTCTAAAATTGAATTTGGGAAAAGAACAATGTTTTCAAAACTAAGGGAATTAAAATTGCTTTTGAGAACTTGAATGCTTTGATTTTATTTTAAGTTCAAGAATTGGCAAAAAATGCTTTTTATTTTTTAGTATCAGTTTTTAGAGACTGGAATTAAGATTAATGAGACTATTAACTTTTGTTCTAAAATATTATTTTGCTGCAGGATTTGCAAACTAGCAAGATGACTTAGCTTTGCCTGGATTTAAAAATATTTAGTCTGTTTATCAATTTCTAACAATTGACAAAAAAGTATTGAAGCTGGTGTAACTTTTTAATTAAATGAAAAATATTTTAGTTTCAAAAATATTTCCAGTTAAGCATGCAAAAATTGTTTGATTTTTATTTAATTTAATTTTTTCGAATAAAAGTTCGTTTATTCTTGGAACAATAAGTGACCAAATTTCAAAGCAATCTACAAATTAGTGTTTATTTTATTTTTTGTTTTTGTTTCTCAATTGTTTTTTTTTTCTCTATACTTAATGAATAAATGTATAAATGCAATTTTTTTTTTACAAGATGCAACAGTTTTTTCCTGATATCTAAATTTAAAAAAGCTAAATTTCCACAAAAGGCAACTCTGAAACATTAGGTATTAAATTCCATATGTGACCTAAAAAATTCCATGCACTCTCTTCCTCTCTCTCCAATAAAATATTTGCTTTTTTGAATCAGTTGTGTTAGGCATTGATAGCCGAATATGTGGTTTCCTAAATTTCTGCTTGGTGATTAAGATATCTCAGGTTTGTAGATAGTTAATTTATGAGTAGACACCAGATCAACACTGAGTCTTTCATGCTTGAATACAAACTTCAGGCCTGAAGATTGTTCAAACATGAAATACTGTCACTACTCTGTGTTGACCTCGGTGACCACTTTTATATTTATATGCACTCTGCCCTTGATATTCAGCAATTTTACTGCTTAAATATAACATATTCTAAAACTATTTTTATCATTATATAATCTTTAAAGATGACTTCAACAAATTATTTAAATCCCATTTTAATTTGCAAGTTTCTTTTTTGTGGATTTGAAAAATCTAGTATGTGTTTTTTAAATTTTTCACTTTTGTGATCAGTGGATTTGATGTATTGAATGGACTAATGATTGTTTAGTAAATGTATTAGGTCTATTCAAATGTTAATTTATTAAAAATATTCTTTAGAGAAAAAGTTATAGAAATCTTCAAGAATAACTTACTTGGAATGTTTTCTAATCATTATCATTTATTATTGAATTTATTTTTGACTTCTTGTCACACTATATAATTGACTATATGAAAATAATTATTTCTACTTGAAAACTGAAATTAATCTTAGAAATAATTGGGAAATGTATAAATCTTTTTGTTCAGATATTTGTCAATTACACTGCATACAAGAGCAAGATACATGCATTTTATAAAGCAATTATTCCCTATTGTTATTAGCCAAGGGAGGGGAGAAAATAGAATTTTCATATAGTGCATTATCATTTTGGCTCTATTGAATTAGCAACTTTAAATTTTTTTTTTAAATTTCACTCAAGATAGTTATAAAGAATTCAAGAAAATTTATGCACTGTCAGGAAAATATGAATTTATTTACTACAAAAATACATGTTGTTGTTAATATTGTGCTAAGGTGGAAGGAAATCATTAGTTTATGTTGTAATAATGCTACTATTTGCTATTAGTCTATGGGAATAATTTCAACAAAGATTTGACTGTGTTCATGCTTATTTGTTTAGTATAAGTAGCTTATCATATTGTTCAACTTGTACTACCATTTGTGCATTGTTAAATATGTAGTAATTTTGATAAAAATTAGAAACCAAAGTTGATTTATTCATTTCAAGAAGTAAATTTTCTCTACTCTTGCTTTTCTATAAATATAAGCACAACTAATTAAAGTTAAAATAATTCTAAGAGTGCTGTCAAAATGATCTGATCAGAAAAATACTAGATACTGTTCATGTAAGTTCAAATGAAAATGTCTTTCTGTGAAAGGTCGCAGACGAAAATGTAAAGAAAAATGATGGCAAATAAAACTTCTAAAAATGTTTGGCTGAATTACTGTGGATTTAACTGTAAAATGTTAACAGAACTGGGTATGTTTGACTAGTCATCTCTGAAAATATATTTAAAAACAATATGGCTATGAGCAACAGTTTTAAATCATATGCTTACTATCCAATCACTTTATTAACTATTGATAATATAAAATTTCCTATTTTTGTGCACACATTAGTGTCACATGATTTGATGTATGAAGCTGCATTCAATTTCACTTTACAAAAATAAATTGGAGACTCAACTTCTTGAAACAAACTCAATTTTCTTTTTTCACCATTTCCATTGATGATGATTAACCATAACTGTGAGCCATAAATTTGAGACTACACATGAATTTTGGCCAATTTATTCACACACAACAATCAAGTTTAGGAAAGGTTATTTGTTCATTAGAATGAAGATCATTTAAATATAATACACAAAATATTTATTGTCTTTAATTTTTAAAAGTACAATTTCTGTCCAAATATACTGAATCTATAAACAAATTAATGCATTGATCAAAATATCTATTCAAATTTTAAAGCACTAACTCTATCCCAATAAAATATGAATTTTAAAAATATAAACCCCCTAAGCTAAAAAGAAAAGCTAGAACCTATGAATGTTTGGGTGATAAAAAGAATGATAAACATATTTTCTCATTTAAAAAAAATTGTTTTTAAAGCAGATACGTAAAGCAAAGACAGTTTTTGTGCATGTAATATTTTATATGCTTCGTTCATTCAGCAATGAATTAGAACACTCAGCTATTGGGCATGTATAATGATAATATACACACTAAGAAGTCTGCCTCCTTCTACCGAGTGCCCATAGCTCAGAGGTAGAATCGCTGACTGATGCCAATTCGGTCGGGTTTCAATCCTGGGTAAAAAGCAATCGGCTGTCTAACCGTACTGATGAGCTGTGATACAGTGAAACAGATCTGTCTGCGGATGACGTGTGTGTGTGTGTGTCTTGTGTTAAAATTCAATGTGAATAAATTTATATATTTCTAAAGACAAGCTTACTTTTGTCCAAAGCACACTGATTAAGTTAAAGGCAATAAATATCTATACAAATTTGATTCTGGAGAATGTATTAAGAAAATAATTGACTTGCAAAATAATTCTAACCAAAGCCACATCGGAACATTCATGGATGTGAAGTTCTCTTAAAAGAATTCCAGTAATTTATAACACAGTTTGTATGATTGTAAGTAAATCATTCAGATACAAGACTGACCTAAATAGAAATATTTTCTACAGTTCAGAGACTATTCATAATATATTTTTTCCATTCCACTCAAGGTAACATTCTTTGGGCAGATGACCACTTTTGACTTTCTGAATGTATAGTAATCTGACAGGGAAGGTTTATAACCCTTAAATTTCATTGTACCTAAACTGTATCAGATCAAATGGAACCTTGCTGCAGTTAGTTTTATGCAATATTTTATTCTAAAATCAATGTGTTCTGTTTAATTTATATTGTGTTGAATATAGTGAGCTAATTACAAAAAATAATTGTGATAGTGGATCTACTGTGATTGTGTCCTTAAATCACAATAAAAGAATTGCCATAACTATATTGTAACTGTTGCTTGTCAACTGAATACTTATTAAAGAGATGCAGTTTAAAAAAAAATTAGGTGTAATAGGAAACTTTTGCATCCAGTCTTGCAATTTCTGTAAAAGTGCAAAAGTTTTTAAGCTGATTAATATATACCAAAAATGTAGTTTTATTACATTTTTATTGGTAGTTCAATTAAATGATTTTATTAAAACTTCTATCAGATTTCCCCATTTCTTAAAATTCATAAGTTGGGGAAACGCATCTGATTTTATTTAAAGATTTTAATAGACAGCAGCAGAGTAGCATATTCTTTTAATACAGACTTTATTAATATCTACACAAAAGATGAATCACATTTCTATGTACTAAATTAGTAATTTTTGAAAGCATTTTGTCATTTTAACATGTACTGAAAAGACTGAATCCTAATTTAAATTTTGTTTGAAGGTCAATAAGCTGAAAAAGATAAAATTTTGAGAATCATAATCAGATCTTGTCATTTTTAAAAACCTAACTTATTCACTAGGTTTTGAATCTAAATTTTAGGGTTGGCGTTCATGAGAAGGACAATGCATAAAGCTAAATGTTTAGGGCCATGGCTGATAAACTAGAAATCTGAAACTAAGGAAATGACTCTGGGTACTCACATTCAATGATCAACTATTCTTTGGATTAAAGCTTAACACAAATTTGTCAGTTTATCATGTTAGTTATTTCTTTCTTTATTTATTTATGGAAGATAAATTCTTTTTCATATTTTAATATAAAGTTATAAATTCTTATGTTTGAATTTGAAATCCAAATTGTCTGCTGTCAGTTTTAAGTGTTGGATGGCTATGTCCAATATGGTGATGATATATCTGATTTTAAATTTTGGCAAAAAGACTTTGTCATTATAGTTTGTCAAGTAATTCTAAAATCAATAATGCTCTGTAAAAGTTATTAATCAAACAAGCTGTGAACTATATCAACATTTAAGACTTTTTTTTCATACTGCAGTAAAAGGTTTCATAATATTTTTTCTATTTCTATTATGAGTAAAATCCTCACAATGAAAACTTGACCATTTCTATTTAAATGTTTAGTAATATTTCTGTTATAAGACAAATTGAAATTATTAATAACAATGGACCAAACAAAAACATATCTCTCAAAAAAAATGTATATATATATATATCTCCCTCTCTTTTTACAATAACAATGAAAATCTGTAAATCAATCTTTTAAAAAAAAAAATTGGCAAATTATCGTATTTCTCTTAGCATTACTGGACATTTTAACTTAATTTCTGTGATACAGCTCCTCTATATAACTTTTTTTTTTTTTTTTACATTAGGCACATAAACCTCAGGCTGCAGTAGTCTTATGGGGAGTGCCTTGAAGTGCTAAATAATTAATACCAAGAGTATGAGTTATAGTAGTGAAATGAAAACTTCAGATACCTGATATCTGAAATCATTTTTTAAATAAGCTCTCTCTTCCTCTCCCCTATAAGCTTTAAGCAAACTACCCCCCTCTTTTTAATTAACACCAACTGGTAAAAAAGGTTAAGAGCATTATTAGTTCCAATACAGAGAGAAAATGAATTATTAAAAATTAACATGTATAAACTCTACATATATAGCTTAAAAATAGGGGACAGTCATACTTTTACATTTACTTATTATTGGTTAGGAACAAAGTTGATGTCATTAGACACAAACCTGTGTGAAACTAACTAGTATAGGAAGTATTGACTATTCAAATTTCAGAATTAGAACTCTGTACCCCGGTACTCTTCACAAAAAATGAACTTTTTATGACACATTTTGACACCTTTCAGTAGCATGATGATTAGCAAGTGAATCTAACAGACCATTGATATTACATTGTGAGTTTGATCTTCACTGGGTGGCTCAAAGTTTTAGTCTTGTGTTTAACTTAGTAAATATCTTTTCCCTTTTGACTCTGAATTGTCAAGTTGCCTCCTCATTAAAACATAAAATGTGAGTGTGCTGGTTTATATACACTTGTATGTTTTGTACATATTAGTCTTTAATCTATGTAAAAGGAAAATAAACAGTTAAATAATGAAAAAGTCTGTCTTGCCCACATCCTTTGAGTTTATTTGATTTTTTTTTTTCTGCTATAGTTAGAAATACAATGTTATTGGCAGTTAAATAATGAATATGTAACATTTTAAGTTTAAAACCATACTACATGATAAAGTAACAAACAAAAAGTCGATCACTACAAACTCAAAACTAACACTGAATTTTTCAGCTCTTCCCCTTAATGTCTTTTCTATAAGTACCATAAAAAAGCTACTGAAATAGGAAATACAAAGTACTAGTGTTACTATTTTCTATTTCTTGGTCCTTAAATACAAATGAACTTTGACTAGACACTTATCCAAAACAAACAAAACTGTTTTGAAACCAGTTCAAGGAATATTTTTCTTCTCTGTGGTCAGTTAAGTAATTTTAAAAATCTGCACTATCCATCCACAATATTTGCATTTATTACTGTCTAGATAAATCAGTTAGTCCATAGGTTCTATAATTTTTTCAGCTATTTTTTTTTTTTTTATATACAGTGAAATAACTGATTAACCTCTTTCCTTGTCATTACCCTTTATTTAGTGGTGAATATTAATCACAAAGATTAAACAATATAAAAAAAAGATTACAGATTAAAATTCAGCTAATGACTGTCAGGCTGTGTAACTGTCATATAACATGTATGGACAGTAGGCCCACTGTTTTTTTTTTTTTTTTTTTTTTTCTCTTTAAACCAAAAACAACTGTTGGAATTTGAGAAAATGTTTAGTACAAGAACATAGAAATATGGAATATACAAAATTTATTTTTACAGACTTGGCTTATAAGTGGTAGTGGTGGATGACTTATGAATAGATGTTTCATTAGTGGTAAAATTTGTATTTATAAAAATACTTGCAATATAAGCAGATTTTGTCTGGGAGCAATTTCAAGTGTTTATAAAATTAATGATAAAATATTGTATCAAAGTAAACAAATGTGATTTAATATTTTTTCCCTTTTTGTATTTATTTTATTCTTTGTATTTTCTCTTTTGTTTCCTCTCCTCACCTCTCTGTTCGCTGGAGTACACTTCTCTTCTTTATAGCTGATCTATAATTCCATTTTTCTTAGTTCTTAAACTCTGGTGTGGCTTTTTTGTAAAAGTTTTAATCATGTTTTTAAGCTCATGCCATAAGGTTAAAAATTTGTGAAGTGCTTCAACTACCTCATAAATTTAATCATAAAGAACTTGTGCATTTGACTTGCTTTTAGTTAAGAGGGACAGGCAATCATTGCAAAATTACTTCTGGATTTCTAACTGCTGACAACCAGAGAAGTTAAAGAAGGGCAGCCAGAGTTGCAGCTTGGCTTATCAGTAGCTGACGTAGTAAGGTTCTGTTCTTTACCTCCTATTTTTCATATTTGGTCGACAAAGTGGGTGGGAATTGGCCGGCTGTGTGTTCAAGCAGCAAACCACCCACACTGACCTGTACCTGGACTAATTCCAAATATGCTTATCAGGGTTTGTTTTTGTTTTTTAATCTAAATTTGAGTTTAATCAAGAGGAATGTTTGGTTTTGACTTAGTCATAAGCATGCCCGGACTAGATGGACATCAAGCAAATAATTTCTACTTTATAAAAATGCTCAAAGCTTTTTCAAAAATAATTTTAAGCATTTTTGTTTTTTAAATTAGCAATATTAAAAATTCTGAGTAATTTCAACAGATTGATTTAACTGTAAAATTCATAAGATGTGTATTGCATTTGCACACAAAATAGAAATTTCTTGTTATAGTCAAACATTTTCTAACCTAATCGATAGAAGCCATAGTTTTGTTTTTTACCATAAACTTGGAAATAAATATCACTAGAATTGTCTTTACTGGCAGGACAGTTTTTAGTGCTTGTTTTATAATGTTCATAGAAAAAGGATTCCTTAAATTACACACTTAATATGTCAACAGTATAGACAAGTCACTGTTGAACAGTGGGAGTAGGGTCACCTAGCTCCTCCATTGTAAATGGCTACTGTTGATAGCTCATGAACAGTTTCATCTGCACAATTTTACTGTGAGACTTGGATCAACTTGTTATATGGTTTTTAGGCACTTCCCAATGGTGCCACATGCTGGGATTGTCTCCCTCAAGAAGAAAATGTCTGGAAGTCACTTCCTTGACTATGGTAATATTCAAAACCAGGACTAGTGTTTGGAACATTAACATTTTAACATGTGCTCACTAGCTTTTCTACTTACAAACATATTTCTACTTAACCTTTAACATTCTGAGGGGGATTTTATTTGCAAAGCAAAAATGTTATCCTGCCACTGCAAGTGACTCAGATGAATGAATAATAGCATGTTTGAATTTTGCCATTGTGTTATCATATCCTGCTATGTCAACAGAAATAATACTATTTTCTTTATTTATTCATTTTTTTTTTCAATTTCCTTGTGGAAATAAATCTTTTCTACTTTACTATTCTTTGGTCAAGCTTTGTATTTTAGCCGCTTCATTTCATTCTGGTTATAACAAAATCAACATTGTCTATGGTTAAATGCTGATTCTGCCAAGTATATTTCAACCTTGTTAAAACTCATTGAATAGTTTTTAGTAGTTTTCACAATATATCCATTAATGGATGCACTGTTAGTAAAGGTGAACTTGTTACTGTAGTCAGTGTATTTAGAAGCTGGAATATAGGAATTGTCTACTGTTTGTAGAGGAATGTCTATGAACAAATATATTAATATTAGGATTAAAAATCATAAGAGGTGGGTGTCTATTATGTACTGTGTCCCTTCAAGAGATGGGCAATCATGGCTTATCACAACTTACTATCTTTTGTAGCTCTAAGCAACATTTGTCTCTCTTTTTTAGATCCTTTTCTGTTATCAATTTTCATATGTTTAAGTTGGTTATTCATTTTTTTCCTCTGACTCCCTTGATTTAGATATGTACTGTCAGTGTCAAATTCTCCAGGCCCTCTTTTCTCAGTGTCCCAGAAATTTCAATTATTTTTAATCCTAAGCACAAAGCAATTCAATTATGTATTGTTGGTATTGTATAAGCAACTGAATGTGTAGATAATAATTAAGTAAACAACTTGTAATTGGCAAAGTTTATCAACTAGGGATTAGATAAGAATTAGAAATATATGTATGAGATTAATTAAAAATAATAAATTTATTATACCTAACAAAAACACATAAATTACTAAAATTTAATACTTTTAGAAGTGAACAGATTTTTGCAGAGCTTAATATAAAAAATAGAGCAACAATAGTCATAAGGAAAATTTACTCATTTAGTACTTATCTGACTCTCAATGAGCATTATATCTGTGAAATTTGAAGTCTCTCCTAAGATAAGTTTTAATTTCTTTTCTTTTTAAATTTTCCTTATCTTGAATATGTATGAGATTTATTTTATTTTTTATTTACTCCTGCATGTGTTAACTCTGACAATTTCAAAGAAAAAGGTTTTAAAAAAATAAGATATTTTTACAAATATGTGCAAATTGACTTTTAATAGGAAATAAAACTTATGTTTATGCTGTTATGGTAAATGTAGTAAAAAGGTTGCATGTTTTCATGTAGTATGGATGTATAGGTAGCGTAATGGTTAGTAACTTGGAAAAATCAGTGAGTTGTTTTGATTATATTCATTTTGTACAAATTTTTTTTGTACAAATACCCTTGGGAATGGTATGAATCTTTCTTCTTTGTCATCAGTAGCTATGGGTTAAATAGCAGGGCTAAATGGTTTCTCTTTCCTTAAGGTGCAACTAGCCTGAAAAGGGATTAGCTCTGTCTATCTTGCCCTAGACACCATCATTGCTAGTACAAGAAACAAGTGTGTTGAAGATGTAAAATATTGTCTGCCCACCATTATTGTTATAGAGTAGTTGATATATTTGTAAAACTCTTCATATTTCCTTAAGAGTCAATGAGTTAATAGGCTACTAAACAAAAACAATCAATCCTTAAGTGTGAAGTATCTGTTCTTAAGAGAAAAATAAAATTACTGACTTAAAATTTAATGTGTTATTCTTCCATACCAATACTTGGGAGTGCCTACCATATGAAATTGAAATACCTACTGCCTTAATTCTGTAAGCTTCACTGCACTTCAAGGTTAAAGGTATTAACTGAGGTTAAGGGTTACTGTTTGAAAATGCTAGATGTATTGTTATTTCATTAAATACAAAATAATGACCATTATATACACTATATTTTGGCTTAGCATTGCCTTTTATTTCCAATAGATTTAAGATGAGAAAGAGAGGGAGTTGTTTTGTAATGTGGCAAATTTCCTCTTGAATTGGTTGGATAGGAGTGTTGTAGTATAGATTTTTATTTTATTATTACTATTTATGTGTGTTTATATACTTTTTTCTTTAAATTCTTCACTAAAGCTTTTATTTCTTATGGTTTTAAATTTAATATGGTTTAATGATGAAATAAATATTTTTGACTCTCAAATTTGCTTGTTTAAAAGAATTTTGAAGTTCAATTTTTAATTCTTTCTGTCAACAGATTATTCATTATGCATACATTTTGCAAGCTGTATGCAAAGTGCAATTTCAAGAAACATTTTTTATAAGGAAAAGTGTTCATTTTTTTTTTTTCCCCCCAATAAGTATGCATAGCAACCCCATGAAGTTAGTATAAGAATATTTGCTGATAGTTGTTAAATACTTGTTAAACACCTTTTTGCTCAACTGCAAATATAAATAACTATGAATGTGGATCAATAAGTCTATTGCCTGATCTGGTTATTAGCTGAATTTTTCATTGTGCAATGATCTATATGTGATCTGTGAAAGAGCATTGGATTATATGCATTGGCAAAGAAGGCAATAGTTGAAAAATAAACATTTGTTGTATGAAGTAAAAAAAAACAAAAAAACAAGATATTCCTCATTATTAGCCTACAGACTTATTGATGTACCTATGTGTAATAGTTACAAATATGTAAGACTTTGTGCCCCAAATGAAGATTGTGTGTGTATATATATATATATATATATATATATATATATATATATACACACTATAGTCATCCGCAGACAGATCTGTTTCGCTGTATTACAGCTCAACAGTACGGCTTAGACTCCGGTCACTTCCTAACCCAGGATTGAAACCTGACCGAATTGGCATCAGTCAGCGATTCTACCCCTAGGCCACGAGTGGCCAGTAGAAGAAGGCAGGCTATACCTCCAAAGAAAAGTGATATCCAAGGCTTAAAATGAATTTTTACAAATTAAAATCTTTCTTGAAACTTTTGGCTTTCATTTCAAGCTAATAAATTTAATATTTCCAATAATCAAAATACTTTGCTATATTTCAAACTAAATTTAAATTGATTGGAATTATTCTATTTTTAAAAAACTTATTTTTATTTTTATTTTTAAATCACTAGAAATTGCTGATTTTAGCTATATATATATATATATATATATATATATAATGTCAGCATAATGTAATTCTCTTTATTAAAAGATTTTTCAAAAATAAAATATACTTTTCTGAAACTTTGAGGAAGATGAGCTATTTTAAAGTTTAATCTTCTGACCTGAAACAAATTATGTGCTTTGGGTTTGAAATATCACAGGGAAGCATTTAATATGGAGGCATGGAGGTGGGTGTTTTTATAAGATTTGGACAACTTTATCTCTAAACTTGTTGGTGAATTGATTTCTACACAGGGACATATCTGTAAAACCTACTTTAATATAACATGACCACTTATATATATATATATAGAGAGAGAGAGAGAGCTTTAAATTTGCTTTGTTACTGCTCTTATTTTCCTAATGTTGTGTTTAGACATTCATATTTACAAAAATTGCCACCTTTATTCACACAAAACAAATTCAAAATTATTTTTTAAAATATTGGGGGGTTTCTGAATGGTAAGCTTTGGCATTTATGATTAGTAAATTTACTTTCTACTTATTTCACCTAAGCCCTATATTTAATATAGAATTTTAAATATTTAAAACTTTATAAAAGGTACTTAAATTTCCTATACTAATTTATAATTACCTGCTAAGGCAAGAAAAGGTTCTAAAAAGGATTAAAAAAAAATTAAATATATGATTTAGTAATATGAAATCTTTTGGTCTTTCCTGTTAAAAAGAAAATATTGATATTTGCTTGTTTGGGGCACTTAGCGAATATCTTAGCAAATCTTTGAAAAAAAAAAAATATATATATATATATATATATATATATATATATAATCAATTGCCCTGCATTCTTGGAAAAAATAGTGAAGATAGTGATACTTTCTCCACACCAAGTGGGAATAGAAAGAGAATAAAACCAGTTTTGTTAAAATTAGATGAAAGATTAGTTAGTGCTTTCTTTAATTTTTTTTAATTTTTTTTTTATTTTGGTCTGTTATGAATTTTTTCCATTGCAGAAAATTTTAAGCCAGATCACCATCATTATATTTTTATTTATTTTTTTAAATGCTTCCACAGAATTTCATTGATTTTTTTTTTTTTTTTTTTTTTTTTTTTTTTTTTTTTTACGACAAATTCCACAAATTATGTGTCAATGATTTAGTATTTCTATAACTTTTTATATGCAATGTCCCTTAACATCATGGGCAATCATGGTTCTCCATGACTTCAATTTGTATCTCTCAGTAATGTTTATATAAGGACCTCCAATCTGTGATGGATTGTAGTAAGAAATAGCTTGTAAATTTTAATGCGTCTAAAACGAAGATGCTCTCCTTTAACCACTATAGAGAAACTTTACTACCTTCTGTCAGTATGAATGATGCTAGTCCCCCAGAAAACAGCACACTGCACCTCCTTGGCCTCATTCTCTCAACTGACCTCAAGTGGAATAACTACATTTAATCAATAGCTACAACTACTGCTAAGAAGGCTGTTTCACTGTGAAGCCAGGAAGTTTTTCTCATGAGAATCCATCTTGCACATTTATAAATCTACCATTTATCCATGCATTGAATACTGTTGCCATGTTTGGTCAGGTGCTCCTGCTATTTATTTCAGGGTTCTTGACAAAATCCAAGAGAGGATCTACAATGTGACCTTGATTTAGCAGCTCAACTTCAGTCACTTTCTTACTGACAGGATGTTTCTTCTGCCTTTCCTACAAATGTTTTTTCATGGCTTCTTCTTTGACAAGCTTCTTTCCCTAGTGCTACTAGATTGGCATCTAGGTCCAACCTTTTTATCATCAAAATAGTCAAATGAAGCCCCCACTTCTATTGTAGTAGTTACTTTTCTTGCACGCCCTGCCTGTGGAACTCCCTTCTGTATAATTGCTTCCCTGATAGCCACGATCTCCAAAAGTTTAACTACAATGTCAATTGCATTCTTCTACTTCCCTAAATTCCATCTACCTCTTATCCTTTCTTAGGCATCCCTGTACCCCCTTTTTTTTTCTCACTGTAACTCCCTGCACACCAGTGGGGTCCTGCCTTGTTTTGGGCAAAATGATTCTTTTAAAAAAAATTATATATAAGTATAATAAAAAATGTTCTATAAAAAAGTGCATACCATGAAGAAAAAATGCCCCAAACTTGATGTAAATAAAATTTTATCATCATTGTTTGTTGTTATTAAGAGGAAAAATCAAAGTATTTTTTTTTTTATTTTGCTATTAAATTTTTTAATGTTTTTTAGCATGTTTGACTAAAGGTTTTGTTTTTCTTGTGTCAGCAGGTGGGCAAATGAGTAATATTAGGATTTTTTAGCATTTTGTGTTAAAAACATTGTATTGAAAATCCTTGCAAAGAATTAACTCAAATTTTAATTAAATTCTCAGAACTTATTGACAAATGAAAAATTATTTTGGAATTGTTTTAGAAAATCTTGGTTTGAAAAAAAAATTATATATCTGTTAACCCCACTTATTTAATTTTATGAAATTTCAAGAAATTAAATTTTGATCCACTTAAATGCACAACTCCTTGGATAATGTAAATCATCTATCTCCCCCCTCCCCACCGCAGTCATTTACTAAAAATCTGCTCTGAATTGTAAAATAAAAAGATGCAATAAAACTATGACATTTAATTATAAAAGCTTTTAATTGCTTTTATAAATATTAGACACTGCTTTCCTTTGGGGGAGGGGGGAATAAGGATTTATTTTCCAAAAATTTTAATAAGAAAAATTTAAGTTTTAAATCTTTTCAATTTCTGTATTAATTTTGCCCTTTTAGATAATATTAAGTGAAAATTATAGTTATTAATCATAAATGGAAAAGCTTAGTACAAATCATCAAACACCAATATTTTTATGAGAATTTTTATATGTATAAACATGTCCATTTTGCAAGTATGGGCAACCATGCATAACATTATCAGAAAAAAGTGATGACTATAGTAAATTTAACAAATTTCTAAAATTCAATAAAACATTAAATTTCAAAGAATATTTTTATAATATTTTATAATTATTGAATATTTAAAAATTATGTAAAAAAAGGCACATCATTTTCTTAAATTATGCTTTACAGATGTTCTCTGTAGAACAATATTAAACCTGTCATCAGACTGTCAGATGAAAAGCACAGCTGGCAGACTAATAACTGCATTTCTGCGATATTTTAAACTTAAAGGAAATATGTTTCAAATCAGATTATGTATATTTTAAATCAGCTAATATTCCTTGAATGAAGTTTCAGAAAAAATATCTTCTTTTTGGAAGATAAAAATTTAAAAAGATATCTTAATTTCGGAAGATTTTTACGTTGTGATGAAGGGCAATAATCAACTATTTTAACCAAAAAAAAAAAAAAAAAGTTTTTCCAATCAATTTAAATTAGTTTGAAATTATTTTGTGAACTACAGCAAAATGTTAAAACTTCTTCATTACTCACATGCTCCATCTATGCTATTCTCAGCATTACTATAACTACTTTATATTTTTTTATATACAAATTTAACATTGGGACTTATATTTTATGAATGTATTTTTATCAATATCTTACACTTTACATAGACTGTAATAACATTTTAAATCTGTAAAGTTTTATTTTACTAACTTCTTAAATGCATTTATATTCCTTTTTATTTTTGATAACAATCAAGAATTAAATATCTTGAATTATAAATAACTTCACTTGAAATATTTAAACCTTAATTTTTATTCAATATATTGAAATTCTTGAATTCTTTAGTAGCTAATCTAAAGTGTTCTAATTATATATAAAACTAGCAGTAAGTACCTGGCATTGCATGGGATGGGAAGAATAAGAATTCCCACGGGCAATTTAAACGTTGGTCTTTGTAGGGGGAAAATGTACCACTATGTAGAAGAGGATAGTTGGAAGTGTCTATTTATAATGCTGATAGATGCAACTTCAGCTGGTGCAATAGGATAAAATGGGGCTGGGTAAATGTTGAAGATTTGCTTCTGAGTTGGCTGCATGAAATGAATGTCCACTCGAAAAAATTTCCAAGGGGTGTGTAAGTTTTGAAACAAATCTGATAAAAAATGTGGAAGTGTATGTTAATAGAAATCAGTGAGAATACACATATGCACACATCTTCAGTTTTTTATATATATATATATATATATATATATATATATATACACACACACACACACACACTGTATTTATAACTCTATTATAACCATCAACATGTGTTTTTTCTATTTTTGTTCTGAAGATGTTTGTATAAACCTGAAACTGCATTCTAAACATTTCAGATAATTATAGTCATTTCTTTCTGGTCAAAACCATCTCAGATTTCTTGTTTAAAGTTTTAATCCTGAAAAATTCAGGATACATGGCAGAAATTTTAAGCTTTAAAATTTCAGGCTTGTGTTTTTTCACTTGATAACCACATTAAACAACTGAACTTATGACCTGCATCTGCAAACATTAAATATAGTAGATAACTCTTGTATTTTTTTTTTTTTTTTTTTTTTTTGAAAGAGTTTTTCTCCATGTAAAAGTTATTGTGTTGAACTTATCTTTTAACAAAAATAAAAAATACTTGAAAATAAGAAATTAAAACAAAATTAAACTGAAAACAGTTTTCTTGAATTTTCTGATGAATCTTAAGTTTTAATGATTAAGCTTATGGCAAATTTTGACAAATAAAATATCAACAGAAATTCTATTGCATTGTTAATTATTTGAGCTTAATAACTTTAACAAAATATTGCAATAACAATCTGTGGAGAAAATTGCGAAAACGGCTTAACTCCGAAATGCCAATGAGTTTGTGCATTGCGTAAAATCCAGCTGCTCTGTGGTAAAAAGATCCAAAATGGCGGCACCAATGTTTTATGCCAGGTGGTCTCGGACAGTTAATGTGAAATCTCATCTCATCATTCGCATGCAAATTATGGTTGGTCCTCAACTGTATAAAGCAAGCCGTTATTTTTTTTTTTTTTTTAATTTTAGGATGAGAGAGAGCTTGTTTTCTTTTCTTGAGAACAGTGCTTGGGTTGTTTGAAAAGGTAACGAAAGAGACTCTCGCCTGTGTGTGTGTGTGTGTGTGTGGTTTTTTTCTTTTTCTTTTTTTTTTTGTCTTTTTTTTTTTTTCCTTTTTTGTCATTTTTACCACACAATCATAAATATGAATACTGATCAGTATTTAAAGAGGTACAAATGAAAACATTTGAAATTGACAATTTTTCCATTTCACTGAAATAGCTGGTAAACTTCAATATTCTCTCTCTCTCTCTTTTCATTCTCGCACTTCCTGCCTGTGGAATTCTCTTCCACATACTTGCTTCCCTGACAGCTACAATCTCCAGGAGTTTAAATGTAAGGTCAATAGACACCTCCTAACACACTAACACGCATCCATTCTCTCAAACACTCTCCCCATCTACATCCTAACCTGTCTATAACCCTTCTGACATTTCCTATATCTAACCACTTTTTCTCACCACCTTCCCCTATGTAACCCCCTGCGCAATAGTGGCAGTTGAATGCCTTGCTTAGAGTGAAATGATTAAAAAAAAATTTTCTCACTGAAGCCAAGAAGTATCTCCGATATGTCTTTTTTTGTCTTTTCATGATCATAGTTAATAGTTCATTATTTATGAGTTATTGGCAGGGTGTAACATATGTACATGCTAAGGAACTAAGGGAGGGACAAGTAGAAGTATAATATAATTTTCAATAATAGCTTTCCTATTTTTTTTGTTAATGTTGTGGCGCAGTGGATATCGGCTCGGAATGAGAAATCGGGGAACCAAGTTCGAATTCCAGTTGAATTCCTTGCATTCACTTATGTGCAAATACCCTTGAGAAAGGTATTAATCTGTCTCTTCCCTCCAGTTATGGGTTAAATAATAGGATAAATTGGGTTCTATAGCCTTGGTCGGCAACCAGTTTACCTCAGAAAGCAATGGCAACCTACTGCAGGATAATCTTCTGCCCAGTCAGTCATGTCTCTTTCAAGACATGATCGCCCAAAGCATGTATCGCGCATGGCACTTAACTGACTGACTATATCTATTTTTAAATAAGTATTTCTAATCACTTTTTAAAAATTTCTTTGCAGTAGCTGAAGAAATGTACCAACTGGTAAAGCATACTAATAACAGCAACTATCACTAATTTTCTATTATCTTTTTAATAAGTAATTTTCATTTTATATTTTACTATTATTTACTTTTGTTTTTTACCCCCTATTTTTAACAAGTTATAGGTTTGTTGTTAAAACAAATACTTTGTCATTAGTTCAGTTGTTTCAAAACATTTTATTAACGTTCTAAGAATCGATTCATTGCTGTTCAATATGAGTGATAATAGAAACATTTGAAAAACTAATTCTTATTTTAATATTCAGTACAAGTAAAAATTAAAGCTTTTTTCTTTTTTCTTTTTTTTTTCCCTCTGGTAAATATGACTTTCCCTATTTGACACATACATATGCACTTGGTGACAGTTAAATATGTTAACTTCTGAAAATTGGTAATTCCTTCAATTACAAAAAATAATACTCATGCTATTTTTCTCTGTAATTGTGAAAAATGTGAAATAAGTTTTTATTTAAATGTACACATTCATTTTCTGTTGATCAATATCTTAATAAATCAGTTTTCATGCAACTCGCTCTCAACTAAGTCAACACGTCTTAGAATATGATCAAAAATGTTAATTTTAATGATACCTATCAAATCCAAGTAGTGAAAATGAACTATGATGATAATACACAATTTTTCTTAGATACAGAGACTATGGATCCCTCTAGGTACATCACATTATACATGCGTTATATCTCTCATTTTTCACACACACACACACACTAAATTTTCTTTCAATCCCAGGTGGTAAATATCCATGTTTTCCTGGGATGGGATGGATAATGTGTGAATTTGTCCAGATAAAAAAAAATATATAATTCCTGAAAGCATGCATCAAATCTGTTTACCTTATGAGGAAGGCTGTCATGGTAGCAGTGAATCTTCACAGAGTGCTGTATTTTGATCTATTCAACACCCCCCTCCACACACCCACATACACCTAACCATTTCATCAAAAAACAGTCAACCAAGATATTTCTGGAACTTTTTTTTTTTTTTTTTTAGTTTGACGTAGGTAAGCAGTCTTTAATTACACTGCTCAATATCAAAGGATAGAACATAACTACAACTGTAGTTTTAATGAAGAGAAAATGAAATGTCGCTTACTTCATGGTAGGCGAGACAAAAAATGGCAACAGGTGGTGGTTTAATTTATAAAAAGATATTGCAGAAAGAGAATAATTATAAGAAAGAAAAGCAATAAAGCATGACGGAAAATATGAGTTGGTGAATTTTGTTTGATCATTTCATACATGAAAGATTGTGAGAGTAGGAGATAAAGAGTAAGGAAGGATGATAGATTTATTTAAAAAATGTTTTGAACAAGCTATTTCAGCAATATGGTGTTTGGAATATTGAGACTGGGTAGAGATGCAATACCACTGTTTAGTGGCAAGCGTGATGTAGTCGTATAGATAAAGAAGGTGAAATTGGTTGCCAAGCTTAAAAAAATGCAAGATCTTGCTAGTTTCTTTCTCTGTCTCTGTTTCTTTCTTTCATTATTGTTGTAAGAAGATGCGCATACTCTCTACCTTGAAATAAGTGAGGACCAGTTGGACAAGGCAATGTTAGACCAGACTGGAAAAAGTGTTCACTGAAGGATCCTTTGAAGCTTATGAAAAACTCGAGAGCGTGAAATGAACTGGGAAATTAGTGGATGTCTATGCAAATAGTAAGCAAAGGTTGGTAGGATATCTCAGGAGGACTGGATCAGATGGCAAATCTTCTTTTGTGATGGGCTTCCTAGACAGCATATATGTGGCAAAGCAACAAGTGTAGAAAAGATAGACCATTGTGAAATGATACCAGCTTTGGAGTGACTCTGAAAGCAGTTGACAGTAGGGAGGTAAAATGTAAAGGAGTCCAGCAGGTGAAGATAAAAGTAGGTGGAAAGAGGATAAATACTAAAGCAATTAGTGTTGAACATATCATCGATGGAATAAATGTGATCGATAAGCTGGGAGATGTGATGTAAAAAAATGGCAAGGTGAAATTTGGAGAGGTACACTGTGCCACAGCTGCCTAATTTCCAAACTCTTGCAATATTGAAGGATTTCACAAAATTCAATGGAAAGAAATAGACTATGGAATTGGATAGGAGAGTCGCCAGTATTAAAAAATAAGGTGGAGTACTACAAGAATTCCTTGAAAGTATGTTTGAGAAGGAGGTGGAAAGATGGATCACGGCTGGTATTTTCTTACCATGGAAGGGTTAAGTAAAAGGAGTGTTAGCATTGATGGCAGTGGTCCAAGCTACAAAAGAAAAACTTAAACCAGTATTAAATTTTCAAGAGTTGAATCATTATGTAGAGTGCCATACTGGAGCAATATAAGCAATGTATGTGATGAAAAATGAGTAAGTGGAGGTAGTTGGCAGGAGGAACTACAATTGTGGGCCTTAAATTGTCCTTCCTGCAGTTACACATTGTTGAGAAATTATAGCAGTACCAGCTGGTGCATCATAAGGGGGAAAATTTACTGCTTGACTCGGATGGGATTCAGACTCAATACTGCACCAAAAATGATGGCAGCACTCCTAAAAACTGTACTAATGAAGGGCAATACAACAAAAAAAGCTACTGATTCATACATTAATGATATCATGATAGATGTAACAAAAGTATCAATGGAGGAAGTGGCAAATCATAAGAAATTCAAATTGACTGCAAAGCCATCAGAACCCTTAGGAGGGACCTTAAGCTGAAGAGAGAAAAAGTGGGTGAACTGGTGTTTGAAAAGGCAACAAGAACCTACAGAAGAAATGAGTAGGTAGAAATTGCTCTTGGTCTGTGGAAAGCTGTTGCTGGATGGCTGTGACCAGCATGCAGCCACGTGTAAAGAATAATGGGCAGGATAGACTGGGAATATAAAGTTGATGATAAAACTGTTGCTTTGATGCAGGAGGTTTTAGCTGAAGTAAAGAAAGAGGACTCTGTGGATGGGACTTGGTACATCCCTAAAACAAAAACAGGAGTAGCTGTAGTCGTAGTGATTGGCAGTTTGGTTGTGAAAGATGCAGCATGACTGAGAAAAAGGAC
Organism: Ascarosepion bandense; assembly: GCA_037127315.1. NCBI lineage: Eukaryota > Metazoa > Mollusca > Cephalopoda > Sepiida > Sepiidae > Ascarosepion > Ascarosepion bandense. The sequence goes on along the minus strand of JBBBDQ010000524.1, from coordinate 798,381 downwards.
AACTATAACCAAATCAATGTGGCTGATTTAGATGCTGTGCTGAAAGGTGTTAATTAGGCTTTAAAGTAGGAGTTAAAAGAGGTGAAAGTAAAGGTGGATTTAGCCACAGTACTACAGTGGGTTAATTCTACTAAAGAAGAGTGCAGGAGAATGCTGGAAAAATTATAGTGAAGCAGAGATTAGAAATATTGAGAAAATTGATAATCAAATTTGAATTACGAATGAAATCAGTGTTTGTGCCTTTGGAAAGAAATAAGGCAGATGCACTAACTCGAATAAACAGAAATTGGTTGGTCTACAATGAGAAGGAAGTGGCTCTAGTATGCTGTCTAGGGACCACAGAACTAGAAAAGTTGCATGGTAGGCATCATATGAGAGTGGACAGGACTCTCTATTTGGTGCTAAAAGTCAAATCCCTTCTAAAAAGGGTGGTCAGGAACTGTAACAAAAGTCAATCAATTGACTCTGTCCCAAACGTGCATTATCCTGGTGAGATCAGAACAACAAATAATTGAACAAGGTCAGTTGTCAATATAACACATTATCATTGGGGTGTGTACTTGTCAATGACTGACCATAGATCTGCGAAGCTGGCAATATGTAGGCAACAGTGCATAAATAGCAACTGTGGTTGCAGAAGAATTAGAGGTGATTGTTGAATGAGGTCCTGTAGAGAAGGTGATAACTAACAATGGCACAATTTTCCACTTGGAACTTCTCCAAACAGTGTTTGAAAAGTGGATAATAAGGTACTATAGAGCAGCATACAGGCTATGGGTAAATGGAATAGTGGAGTGGCACGATTGGACTATGAAAGCTAATAGCCGAGAGAGGATGGATATGAAATGTAGAAGCAATGTTTTGGTACAACATTATACCTAAAATTGGACAGAGAAACGAGGCACTACCACAATGATCAATTTTCACGTGTGAGCAGAGGTATCCAAAAGATATATTTCCAAATACTGATGAGGAAGTATCGGCCAGAATCCAAATAGGGGAAAGAAGTTTAGGTGAATCCACCAAACATGCAGTGCATGTCGCAGTGCTGGAGAGTACTAACTGTTGATGGCATGTCACAGCATTTAAGGTGAGTTGTCCTTGCAGATGGTGATGTGAATACTGAACATGGAGGAAATAAAAATGAAACAGCACTAATACAAAAACAGAAAGTGCCAACCTGGGCACAAGACTGTTGTATGAAATGATCTTTTAGGATCATGGGGAATCTGTAGTTTGAATGAAGAGGAGAAAATGGATTATCACTTACTTCATGGTGGGGAACAGATAGCAATTTTTTTATAGAAAGATATTGTGGAAAAAGAATTATGGAAACAAAGAAAATCAATAATGCTTGACTGAAATTACCAGTCTGTGAATTTTGTTTGATCATTTCATGTGAAAGGTTGTGAGAGGAAGAGATTTAAGAGCAAAGAAGGATTATAGAGATCCTGAGAGAAGTGTGTACATATATGCAATAAATATATATATATATATATACATATATATATATATATATATATAATTTTAACAACACTTTATCTAGAGATATGTAAACATTATTATTATTAATGCTCTGTTGATATTGCATATATTACAAAAACAATGAGGTAAGTAAAAATACTATTGATTATTATATATATGTGACTGTTGCATTTCACTCTTATATGACTGGAATTTGTAGGCAAGAATTTATAGCTAAATGAAATAAAAATTCATAAAATGGATTTAGAATTTTCTGTTTTTATTAACAAAAAGCCTCTTGGCAACTAAATCTAAAGTGAATTTGGAGTAAAACAAGAATAATTTAACTTAATTGTTGAAAGCTAATATGTGGTTACGGTATGATTTAGTGTTAGACATATTCTGTTCTTGATTTGTTAAATCTTTTGAAATGGGAACATGATTACATTTAATGTTTGCCATGAGTAATTTAATTTTTAACCTCTAAAGTCTTAAATTTAGATTCTCTCAAAGAAATATGATGTGTGTGTGTGTGTGTGGGGGGGGTTCTTGTCCTGACCTACTTTCCTAAATCTGAAAAACATTAGAATTTATCTTGTAATTCTTTAGTTGAGCCAATAACTTTTCTGCACCCTTGCTCATAATTCTCACATTTCATAAAGATTTTTGGTTATAACTGATTTTAATAATTTATAGTGTTTATTTAAATAATCCCAACACCAGGCTATAGAATGCAATATATATATATATATATATATATATATATATATATATTTTAAAATACACTGTTATACTAAAAATTTAAGTCCACCCAAAGCTCAAGGGGTTACTGAATGAGGTGTGTGGTATCAATCCTAGAGGAAGTAGAAATGAAAATTGAGAATAAGGAGAAAGATAATATTTGGCCCTTGACTTAAAGTGGTTAAGATTGTAGTGTTCATAGAAGCACCTATGCAGGGATCTGTTCCACAAATTCTTGGAGGGGGAATCTGTCTGAATTGAAACCTGAAGGTGATTTGACTCTGTAGAAGTAGCAAAGCCTGTCCCAGTACTAAAAGTTCAAAAATGAAGATGGAATGGCTCCAGCCTAGATATGGCAGCAATTTTTTATTTTTGGTCTAACCTGATTCTTGTAAAGATAAAAGCATGACAGGAATTACGTTTTTTTTTTTTTGTAGAATGAGCTGACTATTTTTCCAAACTGTGTATAGGAATGAACTTGAGTTTCAATAGACATTTAAAGTATAGAACCTCTTTTAAAAAAAAAACTTTGGTTTGATTGGTGATTATAGTAGCTTGGTTAGATTGAAATTTATAAAGTTAAAATTTGTTATTGAAAGTTACAATGGTAGACTGAACCCAACATGGCAAAAAATTAAAAAATAGTATTTTTAACAATCTCTAATACTCTGAACCAAATGAAAAATAAGATAAATAGTAATTTTTTTGTCAGAGCAGTTGCCATGAAAATATTTGTAAAAAAGACAGATATGGCAACAGTATTTAATGCACAGATGAATAGTAGATTTATAAATGTACAAGATAGATTCTGGTGAGAAAAAATTTCTGACTTGTCAAAGTGACCTTACTTTCTTGGAGTAGATGCAGTTATTGATTCTGTGTAGTTGTTCCACTTCAAGTCTGTTGAAAAAGTGAGGCCAAGGAGATACAGTGTGTTGCTCTCAGACTAGCACCAGTCTTGTTAATGGTGGGCAGGAAGGTTCCCCTGTGGTGGTTAAGGGAGCAGTTTTGTTTTGGATGCATTAAAATTTATAAGTCATTTCCTACCACAGTTAATCGCTGAATGGAAGTCTTTTTCAAGAGCAGCAGCCAGGTTTGCTACGTCAAGTCTGACTGATTTCCTGTTAAGACAGGAGTAAATGGTGGTGTCATCTGCATAAATAACTACTTGTGAACTGATGATATGAGGAAGATCATTGATGAAGATCAGAAACAGCGTAGGACCTAGACTGGGGCCTTGAGAAACACCTGCATTTGTGAGAAAGGATTTGGGAGCATGCCCATCCAAAAACAACTTTCATTTCACAATTTAATAGGAATGATTGGATTAAATCAAACAATCTTTCTGTAATACTATAGCCTTGGAACATTTTCAATGATGGCCATTAGTGCACCAGTTGTAGATCTGGTGAAGCAGATGTCATATTGTTTGTCAGAGGCAAGATGCTTGACCAGCTCAGCATTGATTAACTTTAAATAATTTGCTGACAAGTGGTAAGACTAATATGGCAATAGTTAGATGGGTCAGAAGGTTCTACAGAGGATTTCCAACAAACTAAGAGAGGTAATAGTTGTAGAGTTTTGAGGGGACTGGAGCCAGCTCAGGAGCACATTTCTCTAGGACAACATTTAACATCTCATCATCTCCACTTGCCTTATGGAAATTTAATTTAGAAATGATGTTTGAAGCCAGTCAGGGTTATGCACGTATCACTCACTGGGGCTTATGTTCTGATGTGGAAATTGGGTATGCATACTCCAGATGAGTTAAGTGTTGAGTTGGAAGAGAATTATCGAGCAAAGCATTCAACCATGTCAGATGTAGTTCTCTATAATAATATGAAAACATCATCCATTTCAAGTCTGCTGGATGACAAAGGTTTTTCTAAATTCTTCCATGATGACTGTGAATATGTTATTCTCTATTGTGTCTTACTAGCATGTGTCTCTGTTTTCTCTCTTTTTCTAGCTGATCTTTTCCTACTAAGTTTGCTACCCTACTAGTATCAGTAAAACAACTTTTTACTTCATCTGTTATTTCTTTTTGTTATGCATCTTGTTTACCTCTGATATCTCTTCTCTTGGGTCTATGGTAAAATCACTGAAAACGCTGGTTCTCATTCAATTACTGAAGTTAAGCTGCCCTGTCAATACTTAAGACATCACTCAATAAGTCCAGGGCCTGACATAGAGATGGTGCCACTAGTAAAATATCCATATGATTTTTATAAAGTACTCACCTTCAAATGGCACATGACAAAATTTGGGCCTAATGAAATTATTAGCTTACAAATTACAGTTATTTAAGTAAAGCTACTGTTGCAAATTTTCAAAACACTGGAAAAATCTGAATTTTGTGTGTTGATAAAGCATTGCTTTCTGATGGTGGGGGGACTGTTCAAGCAAAGCAATGGCTTCATAAGTGTTATTCGGACTTTGCTCCATCAGAAACAATGTTTAAGAAGTGGTATGCTGAGTTTAAATGCAGTCGTACACACAAATGATGCTGAATGCTGAGGTTGCCTCAAATCGGCATTGTCCTGGAAAACACCAAAATAATACAAAAACTCGTTTTGGCCAATTGTAAATTGAGGTTGCATAAGATAGCAGAGGAGTTGAACATATCAGAATACGGTAATTCACCATTTTGTATACACATTTGCCAATATGAAAGCTGTGTTCAAAGTAGGTGCTTCATTTGCTCGCAGTTGATCAAAAACAATGCATCGACGATTCAGTGTTTTTTGCAATTGTTTCAATGCAACAATTATTTTTTTGCATATATATGTGACAATGGAAGGAACATGGATCCACCACTTCACTCTGGAATCAAATCGGCAGTCAGCTGAGTGGACAGCAGCAGGTGAAAGCTGTCCAAAGTGACCAGATGCAAACATCAACAAGCAAGGTTTTGACCTCCATATTTTGAGATCCTCAAGGTATTTTGTTCATTGGTTACCTTGAGAAAGGAAGAACCATCAATAGGAATATTATATAGCAATTTTTGGTGCACTTGAAGAAAAAGGTACCACAAATGAAGAAAAAAGTGATCTTTTTGAAGACAACACATCGTGTCACAACTCGATTACAACAATGGCCAAACAACATGAATTGCTCTTTGAATTGCTTCCGCATCTATACTATTTTCCAGATCTGTTCCCCAGCAATTACTGGCTGTTTGTAGACCTCAAAAGAATGCTCCATGAAAAGAGATTTGTCTCCAATGAAGTGATATTGGAAACTGAGACATATTTTGAGGCCACAGACAAATCATTCTACAAAAAAATGCATCAAATTGTTAGAAGCGTTGGAATCGGTGTATCACCCTAGAAGGAGACTGTTGATGAATAACGTTACACTTTGCCTAAAAGTTGTTTTATTAGTTAGGCCTGGGATTTATTGAGTGGTGTCTTGGTGGGGATTGTTTGGGAATACCATATACAGTAAGCAACGTCCTACAAACTTATATTTCAGCTTTAAATAACCCACAAAAAGTTGATAAGCCATAAAAACAATCTTTTCTCTTATCAGATTCAATCTTTTAAACTTCTCTCTAGCAAGTTTCTAAATAATACAATGAATAATAGAAAAAGAAAAGTGAGTGAAAGGGTGTAAACTTCCCACGACATTGTTGCTTTGACTATTTTTTCAATGTAGATTTTATTCAACTTTTTGGTAAATTGAGATTGTAGAAAATTCAGTTGTAGGAGGTTAAATATAATGGACAAGGTTAAGTTCTTGTGTGGGAAATGAGGGTAGGAAGAATGAAGTAGAGGGCTGATGAAAATCAATATAAACAATTAAAATAATACAGAAACTCTGCTCATCAGTAATCAAGTTTCTATTGACAAACAAATTAATGTATTTTAATTCAACTTTATTTTTGTCATGATAAACATCATTTAGGCTGGCTATTAATATCATTATTTGAAAAATAAGGATATTCACACAAACATGTATATCCACTAAAATAAAGTTCTGTCTGTATTTCTGGAATTATTTATATTTGAACTATTCTCCTTATTTTTGTTATCACATTTTAACCATGTAAAATCTATAGCCTTCTTCAGGTGTTTGTTGATCTGGATAACCTTCAGGGAATTTTGATCTGAACCCTTCATTTAATTTATGGGGTTAGTGTTTGATTCTTCTAGCAATTGTGAATTCAATTCCTGGATCAGGTTGTACAAACTTAGATTTGGTGAAAACAGGGCGAGCAATAGCAGTAAATGAGTAGTACTAAATAAAAACAAGACAAGATATCACTAGATATGGTCAGCAGAACAAGAACAATCTACCCTTTTTGATTCAAATAAAGGTTCAGATCAAAATTGCTTGACTGTTACATGAATTGACAAATATTTAAAGAAGGCTGGAGAACACAGCTGAAACATTGAAACAAAATGAAAACAATAATTTGAATGTGAATGATGACATATTTCAATGTTTATTTCTGTTGTAGCTCAAATTTTGTTTTGATTAAACATTGAAATATCAGCTATTTATATCATTATACTTTGAACTTGAGCTTTCTTTTTTATATTCTGATTTGAAACAGACCAAATTAGTTTTTCTTAATAAAACCTACATTTATCTTTTCTTTTCTTTTTTTTTTTTTCTTTTTTTAATTATTTTTCTTTTTCTTTTTTTTTTTTTTTTTTTAAGCACTGCTGATTTGTATGAAAAAAAAAAAAGCAATGTATATTTATGGGGGTTTATAATTAAAGCTTGAAGTATGAATCCATATTTTCTCCCATCTATGGGTTCAATAGAAGAGCAAATTGGGTTCTTCAGTTTCAACTGAAACTCATTAGCATGGTTGTTCCAGAAAGAAAAACCTAACAGAAAACCAACTATTCCTTGGGGTCAGTACAGAGGTGGAGCATGGAGACACTCACCCAACCCTGTAGAACAATTTTTTTACAGAAACCATACCAGGTGCTTTATATATGGCAAGGCACCAGTGAGACAGCATCATTAAAGTTCATATTTATTTAATTCTTATTGAACAAAATATGTCCTCATCGTTATCAGTTCTATGATCCAGTGTGGTCACTGCACAATAGAAATATGTGACTAGTCCCCTCCACATATTTAGGTTGAAATTTGAAGTGGTGTTCATTCATTCGTAGTGTATCTTGGACAGGTACACATGATGGGGTCCATCCGTCTCTAGGTTGAATCTCAACCAATGTTCTCAAACTTAAAGACAATGGCTGTTGATTTCATAAAGGGAGCCATCCATCCTGACTATAGTCTTCAGTCTAGAATGCCGTCCACCTAGCAATGCTTTGTCATCACAACACTGGCCATAAGGGAAATGCTTAGCTGCGGTTGACCTGACCATGTGGCACATAGTAATTGATTACACTGTACCAGTAGCAGTCATAGTGACCTTACATAAAATATGTGCTTTTTAATCTCTCTCTGTTTTTCTTTTCATTTTTTTTCCCCTCTCACCCTTTCTACTAGATTACAACTATACAACTCTTTATGGGATCAAATAATATTATGTGTGCATGTGATCTTAGATTTTTCTGATGTTTTTATTTGTTTCACCTTATTTCTTGAGTTTGTCTGTCTTGTAATTTTTTTCTCTTTCCACTTTCTATAATTTTTATATTTTTTCCCTGATGTTTTGTCTTAGCTAAAAAAAAAAATCTTTTGGTTTTTCTTTTCTCTCTCTTACTCTAGTGCTTCATGGTGTTTAATCGCAGAATTTACATCACACCCTGAAATTTGAATATTTTGTTTATTCATATTAAGAGCTGAGTTAATAAATAAATCAAATGATTTTGCTGACTCCTGGATTGTATTTCTACATTTTATGTTACCTAAATCAACAACGACATCTCTACAAATGCTTATTTTTAAATAAGCAGAATATCCTTAATATAGCAAAAATTTCATAAACTTCAATTTTTTTTTTTAATTTTTTGTATGTTACAATGACTTTTTTAAATGAATTTCTGTAGCTTAAATACGAAGAATAAATCTTCCAGAAAGAGGCAAATTTAGAATATATTATCATCAGTTTTTTTTTCTTTTGACTCTCTACCAGAAGCTATCAAACTTGATGATATTTTATTAGGTAAAATTTTATAAAATTTTCTTTTAATACTATTGAGGAAATATTTAATAATCCATGCTTAGTTACTTCTGTCTCTGTCTGTCTGTCTGTCTGTCTCTCTCTCTCTCTCTCTTTTGCTCGCTCACTCACTTATTCACAAAATATTTTAAAAATTAGCAAGTTGAATATTCAGTGTTACTGATGCAGATTTGTACCAGCAGCTGTGTATCTTCACCAACCAATCCTGCAGATGGGGCTAGTGAGGTAGATTTTGTTGTGTGAAGGCATATGTACATATAGTACATATCAGTTAAATGCCATACGTGAAAGAGACATGACTGACTGGGCAGAAGATTATCACGCAGTAAATTGCCATTGCTTTCTGCAGTAGACTGGTTGCCAGCCAATCTGTCCTATTATTTAACCTATAACTAGGGGAAGAGATGGTTTAATACCTTTCTCAAGGGTATTTTTGTGTAAGTGAATGAAAGGAATTCAACTGGAAATTGAACTTGGCTCCCCCAATTTCTCCTTCCAAGTCGATATCCACTGTACCACAAAATCGCTAAAAAACAGCATAGTATAAGAAAAAGTCCCTATACTTAATAAAAACAAACTTTTTCCATCAAAATGTTTATATTATTATTAAGAAGAAAGATCAAAGTAATTTTTAATTATTTTAAAAACATTTTTAATCCCTTCTAACATGTTCGAAAGTTTGGCAGAAAATCTTGTTTTGATTTGAGTTAGCAGGTAACCAAAGCTTTGAGAGTTTACAATGGAAAATGTAACATTATATAACTCACTTTTTTTCCAGTGATAAACACATTAATTTGGAAGTTCTTGCAAAAATCAAATAATTGTTGAATTTTAATGAAATTTTCAGCACTCATTTGCAAATGAATTAAATTGTTTTTGAAATTATTTTTTAAAAATCTTTGTAAAAATATTTTTGTTTTTCCGTCTGTTACCCCCTACACATAAATTCATGAAATTTTTATAAATTTTACTTTGTTGCTGTAAATGGTTTTAGTAAACACAACTCATTGGGTAATATAAATCTTTTTTTTCAAATACACTTTTATCTTATCAAGAACCTGTCAACATGTTTTGATATATGGCGGACAGGTCAAAAAGTTTACCTCTATGATTAAGAAATAGTTTTATTCTAAATTTTACACTATGAATAAGTAATATTTGTGTAAATCAGATTAATTTAATATAAAACTTGCCAATTTTCTAAAAATAATGCCACTGACGTATATTTTATTTTTGCAAGACCAAGAATTAATTTTTGTTTACAAATGTGTTGATCACTCAAAAATAGTGATAAAATTTTAAAAAAATCTCAAACTTTTATATTCAAATCAGTATAATTTTTGTTTGAAATAAACCAGAGTATTGTGCTTATAGGAATTGGTAAATTTAATCATTTAGATTTTAATTAAAACTAAAATAAAATTTTTCAGAAATTTTTTTATTTTTTTAATTTTTAAAAATTCAGTTTAAAAGTTAGGTATTGAAAATGAGTTGAGGCATCTATATTAACCCCAATCCATGGATTTTGTACTTGTTAGATTTGATAAGATTAACAAAAATTCAGTTACTTTATTTTTTAAATCACAAGGACTGAAGTTAATTCACAGATATGTCTTATCATGAATATATATATATATATATATATAATTTGATGTTTGTTTCTTACTGAGAAATAATTACATTTCAAATAGTAAAATACTAGGAATATGATCTACCTTTTGAATAGGGTAATATTTTCAAAAGTGCACTTGAGGATTTTTTTATTTAGGTATTTAGTCTGCAGATTCTAGCATCAGATATTTGAAAACTATATTTTTACAGAATTTAATACACCTGTTTACATGCAAAAAAATGTGTCCCTCAACATAATCATTGTGGACGTCTTGAGGATGATATGCAACATCATGCTCAGAAGTGCCAGCGGACTCTGTGTGCTGTTGCCGGGTGCACTTTGGATGGAGGGGGAAGGCAGCATACAAGTCTTAGCCTAATGTGCCTACATTAATCCCCAATTTGCCACAATGGGTTCGGCTGTGGGCTTTATAACAAGTGTGCTGGAGGCTTGCGTCAAATGCCTCCCAACAAACAGTACTGTGTCAAGTTCGAGTACGCTTATACATGACAATTATCACTATTAAGTTAGTGAAGGGTCCGAGTCTGGGCGTAGGTTATCTTGTTTAATCATAACATGCCTATTGGTTAGTTTCACAAGCTATTTTAGTGTCATGTTATGACAGTACCCTGCTACGGGGTTGAGCATCGTGTTCTCGTTGCAATAGACTTTTATTGTATGATGAAATCTTTCAATTATTCCATTCCCTGATGGCATGTGAGCACACCAGAATCTCTGTCAAACACCTCAAACTTTTGTAAATTATGCGAATCTTTCCCTAGAAAATGTCATGTCATTGTCGGTAAGCAATTTAATCAGTGGTACTCTTTTGCAAAACACTATTTCCAACTGCCTGATAATACTGGCAGAATCCTGGCACTGCAATGGCTTCCACATAGAAAAACAACTGGGACCAGTGTATCAGTGTCAGGTAGTGCTGGCTTCCAAAATGAGTCACATCCATCCCAACCCTGCTCTAATTCTTGGGTACATCAAGCCTGCCTGGCTTCCAATGCAATAGCGCTGATTAACATTCTTTGCAATCTCAAACTATTACTTGCACTGCTGCTTTAGAGAATCTTGGGCTGTTAACTTCACAAAGTATAACGTTTGTTTCACACCAGAGTGTCCACTGGATTGATGAATGGCCTGTATATGATTAAAGTCTGGGCTTTGTGTAGTCACAGTGCACACCAGTTCTATGGGTTCTGTTTTACGGATTTCAGCCAACCATCACTGCAGCACTCTGCCGAGTCAATTGGCTTAATTATTGTGAGATTTGACTAGTGCCACATTGATTTCTAGCTCATATTCTGCGGCCAGTTCTTGGAGCATGGCGAATCAATGCTTGATCAACATTTTAGAGGCTGCCTTGGTGTGCACTTTTGTCTATTCAAACAAGGTGTCTGACACCTAGCAATGCACACATGCAGAGTCAGTTCGCAGATGAATTCTTTTTGCCTTCCATTGCAAAGCAAGGTCGATGCCTCGCAATACAGCATCAAGCTCAGCCAAGTTGATGTACTTATTCTCATACACCCGGTTGTAGTCGGTTAGCTTCTTCTACTATCGCTCCATCACTCTCCATAACCATTAACGAGCATGCATCTTCCCAAACAGTGATATCTTGTCCACCAATGCACCAGTCACCCTGCACAGTCTGTGTCACTCTCACCAAAATGTATGCTATCATTTGGCTCAAGAGTGGGTCTTGTATTTCATCATTCCATCCAGTTGTTACAATATTTGTTTTTCACTTTACAAATGTGGTCATGACCCACAGCCAACCGCACACTGGAAAAGGTCCAGTCAATCTCCTGTATACCATGAAGATAATCCAACAGGTAAGTACATCGGTTATTGTCAGAAGCTTGCTTCCACATCATTCCAGGTGTGTAATCCTAACATGCATGAGCCATTCTTCAACTGCTCTGGGACCTTGCTGGTTAATCCAAACTGCTCTGGATGCTCCTTGATGAGGTCTGCAGAACACCTGCTCTCATTAATAAAGATGTCATCGATACATGAGGAAGTAGCAGCTTCCTCATGTTAATAATGGACTGCATGATTAAGGGTGTGATGTTAAGCCTGAATCCCAAGCAGGTGAGACTTTCTTCCTGATCACTACTGTCAGGAATGACCACAGGGACTTCTTGATGTGTACTTACAAATAGGCCCATCGCAGGTCCAACATAGCTACATTTGATCCTTGCTGTTGCCATTCCCTTAACTTTTGCAAGCAAATATCTGCACTGACCATATACGCATATACTGCATACTCATTGAACTCGTGGTAGTCCATAACAGGGTGAACCTTTTATTTACTTTCTTTTAGGATGGCCATCATGGGGAAACAAACCATTTGGGGGTCTGAGCTATGGAAGCAGCCAGCCAGCCATTATTAATCCACACTTGTAACTTCACTCATACTCCTTTCAAATCTGTGCAGGGGTGAGATTTTTTGAAAACCTGCTTTATTTTTTTAATACAATTGGCAGCTGACTGTCGGACCACTTTCATGAGGCAATCCATCTCTGTTTGTCTGTCGTACTCTGCATAGAAGTCGGCTTTGTTGATGGTGATGGCAGCACAGGTTGGTTCGTTGCACTCTGGAAATTTTATCTCACTGGTCATAGTCATTCCACCTAGCTGTTTGATTGCGTCCAGACCAAGCAACAAATCAAATCCAAGTAGTTTTCCGTCCACATTCAAAACTTCAATATCAATTAGGTGCACAAGTGTGCTTCTGCCTGCAGTGAGTATGCATACCTTCTTCCTCTTCCACCCATGACAGCATGGTCTGTGTGCTAATGACTGCATGCAATCCATGTTCACTAGAGCTACACGTCGTGTTCCATTGATTCTGACTGTCATTACAGATAGTGCTTCATTTTTGGGGAGAAGACTGGTGCTGAATTCTTGTCCCCTTTGCTTGTTTCCTGAATAACTTCGAGCAGTGTGTCCTTGCTGCTGGCATCGTTGACACATAATGGTTCTTCAGGGCCTGGACTCTACACTTCTGGAAGTCTCATATTGCAAGAGACAGTTATGTGCCATGTGACTGGGTACATCACTCTTGTAACATCTTGTTTGTGTGTCAATTTCCTTTGCCTGACAACTCTATGGTGCTGCAGCTACTGCTGTTTGCTCCATACCTGCAATGCAATTCTTCAGTATGACCTGGGCTTGTGCCAGCACTTGTGACATGTCCATTTCTTCCATCTGGGAGGAGGCTTGTAGAAACTCATCGTGTTCAGGCAACCTGGCAACAAATATGCATATCAAGCCCTGCCCTGGTATACCACTGAAAAGAACTGAGAGTCTGCACATGTAACCATTGACCGTTTCTCCTGGCCTTAAGTGGCATTCTGCAAATTGTTTCCAGGCTGTGAAGGAATCTTGGGGGAATGCCGTATGCAGGGCTTTCTTTACACATAGTCAGCCTTCTTCTCACTCCTGGTACACTGCATATGCCTCGCCCGATAAGTGCATCAGATCACACAATCATTGGCACACAGACTAAGCTGTCTCATTACAGCCTCAAAGCAGTTTCTGAAATGATGATATGAATCAACCAGGTTTTCTTTATTCATGTTGGTTATAAAATAGCTGATAACAGCCTTCAGTGCATCTATAGTATTGTGGGTATGCTCTCAATGATTCCCCAAATGTAATAGTCCATAGTTTAAATCAGGAGAGTTAGACCAAATGTTGGGTGTAACATGACCGTGAAAATGTTCAACTAGTTATTCCTGATTCTTGCTGGTACATTTAAAGCCTTTCCTAAGCTTTGTCTTTGGTCCAGAGCTTGTTCTGTCTTTCAATGTAAGCAGGGACATTGACCCTAATGCTTTGTGCGGTGGCATAATGTAGCCCTTATTGCTCGTGATATCTAAAACCATATGTTGGGAACTTGATGCCCATAAGAATAGGGACTTCAGTATGGCTGGCACATTTTTTTTGATTTTGAATGAAGTTCTTCTCACGTCAAAAAACCAGAACATCTTAATCGTACGCTCCTCAGAGGGCTTAACTTTGTTTTAGCAAGTGTTTCAAGTGGACCTCACAGTTCTCTCAGGTACTCTTGGATATCAGCTATTCTCTCCTCAACATAGGATTTGTTTGGATCTGATGTATTCATGCATTAAATGTTTGATTGTGATGCATGAGGCCAATTAGCAGTAGCTCTCAATTATTTTAGGGGTTTCATCAATGATACTCAGGACTTAATGGATGAACTTTTGTACCATGTTTGTTGAGAATGTGTGTGTGTTGTTGTTGTTTTTTTTTGTTTTTTTTTTTGCCATTGAAGACATATTTTTGCCAGAAGCTTGGTGTACTTTTTTCTTAAAAATTGAAAGATTTTGTAATCTCAAAGTCTGTGTGGCTGTTAGTTAAAGCAGCAAGAATGGCATGGTTTTTCATCTTCTGTGTTAATTGAAGCTTCTTAGTGGGGCTGTGAAAAAATATTATTAGTTACTTATGACTTTTTAAAGATATATATCTTTAAAAAGTCATAAGTAACTAATATTTTTTCACAGCCCCACTAAGAAGCTTCAATTAACACAGAAGATGAAAAAAATAAAATATATATATTTTTTTTTTAACCTAGAAAATATTTTAGATTAATGTTTGGTAAACATGATTAATAGGATTTTGCCTATTGATACATGAGTAGTTCACTTTTTAAATAAAAATGGTAATTTTATAGTCATTTATAAAGCATAAGCTTAGTTGGTTCAAAGTTGCTGTAGTGCTGTATCCATGAGGATTAAAGTCACTCCACTAACAAATTGGTCTGCAAAATCACCTTATTAACCCTCATACCACAGTAGATATACAAAAACTGGTAATTTTAATGCTGTTGCATAAAAAAAGTTTTTTCTTAATCTTTTGTAATCTTTAATCCGGTTGATTTGGTTTGAATAGGGATATGTAATGGTTCTTATTATTCATAACTATTTACATTTTTTTCTGTTATTTTAAATTTTTGAGTCTTTTTAAATATGAGGTTAAAAAATATGCTTGAAAAGAACTAATTTTTGGAGGAAATGGTTTAACATTAATCTTTTTATTTTTTGAGTTACTTTCTAATAAATTCCACTGCACGTTAGGCAAACTCAAAAGGTTTGCATGTTTAAACTTTTTTGATGTTTTGCAAAAAGAAAATACTGTTGAAATGAAAATGGCTTTTTTAATTATGGGATATTACTCTGAGATTTATAATCTTTTGAATATATAAAGAAACTGAATTAACAAATATTTGTTAGTTGTTCTTCTAATGCAGAAAATGCAGTAATTTAAGTCAAGTGATCTCTCTAATGTACATTGTGGTGCAGTGGATATCGACTTGGAACGACAAATCTGGGAGCCGAGTTCGAATTCCAGTTGAATTCTTTGCATTTACTTACGTACAAATACCCTTGGGAAAGGTATTAATCCATCTCTTCCCTCCAGTTATGGGTTAAATAATAGGACAGACTGGGTTCTATAGCCTTGGCTGGCAATCATTCTACTGCAGAAAGTAATGACAACCTACTGCGGGATAATCTTCTGCCCAGTCAGTCATATCACTTTCGAGACATGATCGCCCAATGTGTGTATCACGTATGGCACTTAACTGACTGTCTGATCTCTCTAAATGAGTGAATAAGAAATAGGTCAGTTGAAAATGTTTTATGAAAACTGGAATGGTTTCTCTGGCAGATCATTGATCCAGTTGGTATATTCATATATAGTCCCCCACCCTAACATCTTTTTTTATTTCTTGGAGAATATTTCCTTTTTATTATGGATTGTACACATGAAGGTTGACGACTGGATCAGCTGAAAAGTTCTGTTAACATCAAGTAAATGAAGTTAAATTAAATAAAAGCAAAATTACAATACTAATAACTTTCATCAAAGTTGTAAAAATTTAGATTTGACATATCAAAATGGAATTATTTATTTTTAGCTTGAAAACCTAAAGCACTTAAGATTGAGATATTATTAAACAGTTGTGTGTGAAGAGACAGTTGAAATATTTGGACATACATGAAGGGGTGCTTTGACACTAAATGGAACTATCAAAAAAGAGATATGGCACATAGAAGTGTGTGTGAGAAAGAGAAAAAAGTTAATTTTTACAAGGAAATAAACTGTTTACAGATGACTCTTGGAGTTTCACAAAGTTTAAGTGATACCACTGAGCTTAGCACAGTTTTACCGCTTTTTCTTTTAAACCCATAAGAATGGACTCTTCAGTATATTTTCACCATTTTGCCATTGGCTATTTCCTATTGACTGATGTGATAGCAATAATATGGATTGCTGTACATTTGGTATGAAGTGTTCTTCATGGCTGTGTGTTGTGGTGGAGTGGATATCCGCTTTGAAGGAGAAATCGGGAAGCCGAGTTCAAATTTCAGTTGAATTCCTTGCATTCACTTATATGCAAATACCATTGGAAAAGGTATTAATCTGTCTCTTCCCTCCAGTTATGGGTTAAATAACAGGACAGATTGGGTTTTATAGTCTTGACTGGTCACCAGTCTACTGCAGAAAGTAATGACAACCTACTGCGGGATAATCTTCTGCCCAGTCAGTCATGTCTTTTCTGAGATATGATTGCCCAAGCGTATATCACGTATGACACTTAACTGACTGACAATGTCTTCCAGTTGCTGTATTCACCCGAGAGAAGCCAGGGAATGTATTAGCTCAAAAACAATAACCAAATCAACAAAGATGTTAGTACCTAGTCATAGCTCACAGTATAATAAATAAACTCCTAGTAATTATAATAAAATTTTAAACTGCAATTTATTTACATTTTGCATCAAAGGTTTTGCATAGATGTATTTAGTACGGCACTTAACTGACTGACTGTTCTTCAGCAACTCAACACATTTTTTAATGTATTTTTTTATCTCTTAAATGATCATTCTTGTTTCTTATCTGATTTTGGTTAGTGTTTTTTCTTAAGTATAGCTTGCATCAAGTAATCTTTTACTAGTTTTAAATAGGTTTATTTCATTGCTTAATATGCTGTTCTTGTTATTGTTCATCCTGTGTTCTTGCAAGGGATTTTTAAAAATCTTTTTCAATTTTCTAAAGGTTTATGGATGCAAACTACATGTAGAAGAGTTTGGAGGGTATACTGATAAAACTCTAATGAAAATAGATTTTTTTTTTTTTAAAAAATGATATCTTGCATCATATTTTCAGTAAAATGGCTTTTGTTGAGCAATTCTCTTTTTGCATAGCAGAAGTGCAGTTTTTTTTTTTTTTTTTTTTTTTTTTTAGTATAGCTTATCAACTTTATGTGGGTTATTTAAAGTCCAAACACATTTTTGATTGTAAGCAGTTCTGCAGAAACTGATAGTCTGAGAAAGGGCAATGAATCACTCTTCTGGAGGAAGGATAGCATCAGTCCTGCTGATGGATAGTAAAAAAAAAGTTCTTAGACAATTAGTTTTGTTTTAGAGGGGTCAAAATTAAGTTTTTAAATCAGCTGCCAGTTTGACCTTATTGAGCCACTCACTATTAAGACTGTAATAAATGGTTGTCATCAGCATATATATAGTTGAGAACTGATGCTATCAAGGTCATTGATGAAAATTAGGAACAATGTGGGTCCTTTTTGTTCAATTTCATAATTCTTTCCCTGTAAAGAACTGCTCTTGCTACTTCAGTCATCCAGGGAATTTGATAATTTCTTTTTTTTTTTTTTTTTTGAAGCTTCCATAAAGACTGAAATAAATAATAATCCAAATATGTACACTAAATTGTAAGAATTTTTTCCTGGTTGCCAAAGAAAGATGCCCTCTAGAGTTATCTTGATAGAATGTTTAACCAATTTCACATGGATGCTTTGCATTGATAGCTGTTTAGTTTGTCTAATTAAGAGCAGTGCATGTTCAAATCAATCCTTTGTTTCTTTTGTAGAGGAAACCTTTCCAATCCAACTGCATAATCAGTAGTATCATTTTCTTTGAACATTAACCAGCTTTTGATGAAGAGTGGATCATTTCATTCTGAATGAAATGTGTTAAAACTAAATGCTCCTTAATGTTAATAAAAAAACTGGGCTACTCAATAATATATTAATATTTGGGATATATTCTGTGACAAAGATTAGTAAATGAGTAAACCATTCGATATTTTAATTGAAAAGTGCTTATTTTATTTCTCTCTCACGCTCACACAAAATATAAAGGTCTACAGCTATATCATGTTGAAATTCCATTTCTCATAGTTAACAACATCAAGTGTAGTCAGTACCTCAATGAGTGACCACTTGGGAATACCAGGTGCTGCAAGCTTGGATGTGCAAGTGGTGTAATTGATAAGAGCTTGGAATTGGGAAGCAGAGAGCAAAGTTCCAATTCCATTTGGATTTATTATAGTCATTTATTTACAAATACCCTTGGGAAAGGTATGTATCCACCTCTTTGCCTTTTAACTAAAGGTTAATTAGTAAGACTTGTCAAAACATTACCTCCAAAAAATTCTTACAACCTAAAAACTATTTTCAAACTATTTATCAATCACCATATAATATAAAAACGATAACAAAGATTGTATCCCTCACCTCTAAAAAAAATTAATGGCCAAAAAGAATATTTTTGGCCGATAAACCTATTAAGGCAAGTAGACTTTGAACCATTAATGATAAAATAAAACTAAATATTCACTATTCTTGTTTCTGCTCTGAGTTTCAAGGAAATAACATCCACTCTTCAGAAAACTTAATTTTAAAATTAGATTTCTGAAAATAAATTCAATTTTACAATCAACACTCCTTAAGAGCAGGTGTAATTTCTGTAAGACTTAGAGACAAAGTAGATGCACATTTCATTTATTATATAAATAAATATGACTTAGGAATATTTATTGCTCTTTAAGAAATAAAATTCTAGAGATTTTGATTAGACCTAAATACTATATATGAAGTTAGTGAAAAGTCTTATAACAGTAAATTGATATTTTTAACTTGAGTAACATTGATTTGAAATACCAGTCAGTGGAATATTACACCAACTCACTGTCTGCATATTCTGGTTTGCATTTAAATTGTTTCCACTGTTACTCTCTCTGTCCTACCAATATCCATTCATTCTTGGTAAACATTAATTAATATCAATACTAATATTCAACTTGTTTTTATGTATGACATTAACCTTACACCTTTCTAATTAATAGTGTAGTATCTGTTGCATTTTTCTGAGCAAGAATTGTTTTGTTTTCTGATAGAGAAAGCTCCATAATAAGTAGGAAATAGCAAAAGTTAAGAGGGAGCAGAGAATGCCAAGCAGGGATGGTAGAAAGTGATAAAGCTAGAGAAAAATGAAAAGAAAGCCAGGGGAAAGGAAAATATATACAGAAGGGATGGAGATGAAAAATAGTCTTGCTGGTTGGATATCAAGAAAAAAAAATGAAAGGAAGGAACATAAATATGGAAAGATATTTTTTTTTCTCTCTATATGGCTAAATTGGTATTCGTTATCTGAACAGCCAGTGCTACTTTCAGTCAAAATTTATGAAATCATTCTTTCCTTTTTGTATTTAGTAAAATTCTTTGAGATTCTGTTGCACCATTTCATGAATTTCGAAAGTTGTTTTCGTTAAACCTACAGATGTAAGAACTGTGTTGCTTTATGAAAAGATAGAACAAAAGTAAAGAAGATCCAATAGAAAATTAATTTTGCATTCCTTATTCAGATATGAAACTAATCCAGATTTGTATAACAATATGGATGGGCAATGAGGACTGGAAAAGTAAAGAGGGAATTAGATACAGGCAACAGGTGAAAGAAAAGAGTTCTGAAAAAATGGATAATCTTAGGTGTATTGGAATGCAGGCAAAAGGTGAAAGAGCAAAAGTATGAGGTAATCTTTGTTATCAGTGCCTCTGAAAAATTCATGGATTCAGCTTGTATTAACAATTGCAATAAGAAAAGTTATAGATGCTTTAGTTTTCTGTAACTGACCAAAATGTTAGAATGCTATTTAAAAAAGAAATTGAATATATTCAGATGGTTAGCCTCCAGTTTTCAACTCACTAGCAATGTTTACAATCATTTCTCTGTGACCAATTTCTTTATACTATGAGATAATTTTAGATTAAAGTCTGTATTTTGTCAAATGTTTATTTATATAAAGATAAAATAATTCAATACTTTACTTTTATGACTTAGACATTTTTATTATGCATACTATTATTGTTTGATAGTTGTTATCTGCACATAACAGTACAAAAAGTGGAATCAGCAAGCCAAATTTAGTTTCCACCTAGATTTTTGTGTTCACTTTCAAATAATGACCTGGGAAAAGCAGGGATCCAGCTTTCCTCTCCAACTCCGACATAAGTTTAGAATAGCAATCTAAACTGATCTTTTTGCCCTTAAGGGGTAACAAGAAAAACTTTGAATTCCAAACTATGGAGAAGGTAATGAGAAACCACTCCATTATCTTTTCCAGGAAGTCCTATCAATTCATAGATTTAAAAGGAAAGGAATCTTGAAAGAATGTTCTAGGCAAATAAATTTTGGTCAGTTAGAAAAATAACATCTAGTATAACATAATCTTCTATTTTCTCTTCCAACCTGGCCTGCCTTGTGATGGACAAACTTAAGCTTAGTAAATATCATCACTTGTTTTTAATTTTCATTAGTAATAATTTCTCTAATTAAATTAAATTTGACTATATTTCTGTATATACGTTTATTTTTACCATTTTATGCAAGTTGGTCAATTTATACATCTATACATTTTATGTTAAATGAAAACTCAACTTTTATAATCTTGATACAGGCTGTTTATGTATGTAGTTAGTTTTCTACTAGAAAATCTTGTCTAAAAATAAAAGGTGGCATTTAGGAATGCTCATATAGTTTTTTTTTTTTTTTTTTAAATATAAATTTTAGTCATGAAATCATAATAGAAATCTACTCAAACTGAGTTTAGATATGTATTGGAATAGATTCAAGACCCAATATGACTTTGAATGTCTGTAATAGTTGCTTTCACCAAAAGGCCAAACTATCCTAACATTCTATTTGGTCAATTTTCATGGTCTTTTATTTACCATATTTCAGTTATGAAGGTTGTATTTCATTTGTGTCAGTGAAAAAAAAACTTTTTTTTGTTTGAAGGTCTTTGATTCCCCCCCCCTTCCCAATAGATCCCAATGGGGAGTACATATCCCTCTTTAAACTTAAAAATGAGGCACAGTGGAGTAATGGAGAGCTGAGTTTAAATTTCAAATTCATTACACTCACTTACATGTAAATCTCCCCTCCAGTTATGGGGGAAAATAACAGGATAAACTGAGTTCTCCTAGACCAGTTGCCTTGGGTGGCAACTGGTCTAGGAGAAGGAAACTCTGAATTCAAAACCAGTTGAAGAGGGTTAATAGCAGGACAGACTGGGTTATATAGCTTTGGTTGTCAACCAGTCTACCAAAGAAAGAACTGAGAATCTACTGCAGGAAAATCTCCAAGCACTCTCTTCCAACATTTCTTGAGCCAGCATGGAAGAGTAGGCTCAAAAAATTAGCATGAGAATAATATCTATGTTGATGTGCAATCTGCAACAATGTGAAATAAGTGACTGATGATGAAATTTTAAAAAATAATTTTAAGACAAAATTAATTTTATTCAAGCCTGGTTAAAACATGACATTGTTTCCCAGTTCTGAACTTGTAAATTGAAAAAAAACAAAAAAAAAGCGTAAGGGTAATTTCTTTTATACTTTTAACTTTGAATTTGATCTAAGGTTATTTTCTGAGATTACAATAGAATCATAGAATGATAATATAGCAAATGATAGACCAGCATTTGATTTGAATTGGAAGACTACAGAATTCTTGAAACTTTTTTTTTTTCGTTAAGATGACTCTATAGACTGAAATAAATAATAATCCAAATATGTACACGATATTATGCCAATTTACAATGGACATTTACATAAATTAATGATTTTTAAATTTTGAGATTTTGAATTTTTTACTTTATTTCCATGCAGACTATTGACCTCATTTTTGTTGTTGTCACAGTGTTTTAGTTGTACTTTCCAGCCTTTATCAGGTGCTTGTTGATCCAGATAACCTTCAGGGAATTTTAGAAAAAATTCTTTAATCAACAGGAATAGATTGATTTTATTCTACTCACAATGTCCAGGGAAATATCCTCTAGTTCTTAAATAATACTACTCAGTTATTATTACCTGGCCCAGGGATTGAACTCACAATTACACCAGTTTCATAAACCAACACTTTAATTTACTATTGTCTTATGGGACGATCCTGAGTGGAGAACTTGGCACCTTAAACTTAACCTGCATATTGATGTTTTTGTTTTACATTTAACCTCAGTTTAAATTCCAGGTGGTATTGGTATCAAATATAAACCAGCCTATGTCAATCCAAAATTAGTTTGAGATTTTGAAAAAAAAAAAAATTTTTTTTTAGCATAATCAGTAACAGTAGACTGTATATGTCTTTACTACCAGAAAAATACTTGATCTATCAAGTGCTCGAAAATTCAGTGTTGTGTTATTGACATATTAAAAATGGCAAAATGCCTTTTAATCATTACTGCTTATTTGTAAATGCTATTTATTTATTTATTTTTCAATTGTTTTAGATTCAAACAGTGAGCTTAATGGCTTGGTTGAAGACAAAGAAATTGCTGCCCGGGCTGTGGCACTGGTTGTCAACAGTTCTCGAAAAGGGATTGTACCTTTGTGTGCTGATGTAGCCAATCTTCTAAGAGCCAAAAAAAGGTAAGCCTAATGATTTTCATCCTGTTTTCCATCCCCCCTCTCTCTTTCTCTCATTCAAAATTCAGCTATTAGCTCTATCAGGTTATGAATTTGTTGATCTACCTGTGTGAGTGGGAGTACATTCTTTGTCCCTTGAATTAGTATTAGATGTTTATTGAAACAAAGCCATCATCAGAATAAGACATTTCACTGACATTATTTTCTGTATTTGATAAAAAAAAAATATTGGTCTTTACCATAACTTAAATATTGGTTCAATAAATATTTTCCAGACAAAGTAGAAATCTAAAGTTAAAATCATGCCTTTTGTGAATGTTTTTTTTTTTTTCTGTTCACTTTTCAGATATAAACATTAACATGGAATTTGAGTTGTTACTGTGCAAAGAGCAACATATTTTTTAAGTCAAGATATTGTGTGAAAAAAAACCCCAAAAAAACTAAGATATTCTTTTCAACATTCAAATTCTAAAGATTCTTGACTTGTATTTATATTATTTCTCAATTATTCTTCTTACTGTTGTGTGTTGTTTGTTTTTTTTGTTTTGTTTTTTTTTGTTTTGTTTTTTTTGTTTTTTTTGTTTTGTTTTTTTTGTGTGAGGGTGGGGGGTTCTGTGTTTTGCAAATGTTTCTATGCCATTTTCATTGCTTGGTCAATATCTAGCTTTCTTGAGTGTCTTACCTTGGAGCAATAGTTTCATAGACTTAACTCATGTGAGAGCAATCCTCACTTGGTAAACAGCACCAATCAAACTAAACATAAATTAGTAAATATCTATAATAATCTTTCCCACTTGTTTGCTGAATTCATTTCACCTTCGTAAATATTTGGAATTCACATTCTCACAGTAACTCAGCCTAAACTTATTTAAAATCACACTAAAAACACTATTTCTCATTTGACAATTGAAGTTAAGAACTTATAAACTGAGCTAGTGATTAAATTAGTGACTATTTAGAAATACCAGCTACTGTAAGCAAGATGAGGTTTAATCAAAACTTAGTAAATACATGCATAAATATTCCAAAAGCTTGAGGAACTTTACAATTAAAAAATGAATACATTGTTTCTATTCTCTCCTTCAATGTATTTTTTGCTGTTTGTAACTTGCTATTAGTACTGTTCATAAAGGGATAAAACAAAATTTTGTACTATATTTTACTGTTTGACTTCTCTTAAGTATATCATCATCAGTCCCATGACTTGGTGTGGTCATAGAATTGCTGCACAGATAAGTTGCTGACCAGTTTCCTCCACATATGAGTTGAGTCTGTGAGATATTCATTCATGCATAGCATGTTTTGGGCATGTTGACCTGGCAGGGAGGCCATGGACATCCCCAAGCAACTATTGCAATCTACCTACTTTTCTCCATGGTTTTTTTAGTTTTCACAAGTGAGCAAGCCTAACTCTGTGCCTAAGCTTTCAGCATAGTCACAATGACTTTCTTCCAAGGAGAAAGTTCTGTTACTTTGATTTCTTGGTAAATGACATGTGTTCGCTTCAGGTAGTATACCTGCATTTTCTTCTTTTTTTGATTGTTTGTCTCTTCATTAAGAGTGCTGGAGGTAAATATATGGATTAGTTTTATCTACTTGATAGTCAGGTATTTTAATATCAGAGTAGCTCTTTAAAGTGATTATTTCATTAGAAGATGTATAATATTGCCATTTTGTGAGTGCAATCTGAACTATGCAGTATCTTCCAGTGAGGCTGCTTGATGCATTGGGGAAGTTTACAGTTATGGTTGTACTTATGGACGATTTAATCCAGCAAAATGATACACATATTACCTGTGGGTATGGCTGGCTGTTTTACTATCTTGTCTGCACTTGTTCCAATATCTCAATATATCTAACCATGTTAACAACAAAATCGGACATAAGATACAAAACCAATCCCACAAAAATAAGTCGATCCCAGTTCCAGTATCTCTTATAATCTTTCACAATGTGAGGGGGCTATGATCTAACTTTCAAAGTTAAAGTCCATTTTCCTAAGATCTCACCAGACCTTCTGTTCCTGTATGAAATTGAGCTTAGTTCATCTGTGCCAGTACAGGGATTCACAATACTTGGCTACTTGTCCCTAACAGTAAAACAAGATACTCAAATTCACCATGGTAATGGAATCTGCACCTCTATTAAGTAAGAGTTCCCATGTGGCAGACCCCAAAAATGAAGGTCTTCATTTCCTGTTCATATGCTTTTACATGGCCTTTATTCATAGTATATCTTTCATTTTCATTGTCCTTCATCCACAAAAAAATGATAGAATTGTAATGTTTGGCAAAATTGCTTAGAAGATTGATGACATCCTTTCTGGTAATCATGACTGGTGAATCCACTTAAATGAAATCAATGAAAACGGTAGATAATATGACTGCTCCATTGCTTATGATCTAACTCGGATTGTTAAGCTCACTTGTATTCTTAACACAACAGGTAATCTAAACATCTTTCTCACATCCTGTCTTGAAAAATGCTCCACTGAAATATTACTTCACTCTGGCACTTAGCATGGATCAATGCTAATACCCCATTTTCTTGGACAATATTTTGGTATGCCAAAACTGACTGGGACAACTTCAGATCTTAATTTGCAGAATTTCTTCTTTTTTTAAAAATAGAATTTCCTAAATTGCCTCTCATTGCTGACTAGATCTTTTCAAGCATGGAAAGTTTTATCTCACAGAAAAAAATGCCAACAAAAACCAAATAGCCAGCTTTGGTTCATGCCAGAATGTGCTGCAGTCATAGTACAATATGACCATCTCTACCACAGAAAACTATGTAGGAGGACTATTACTGCATTCAGAACTGTTCACAATCATTGCAAGAGAGTTCTAGAAAATCCAAAGAGCACATACGCACAGTCAGTTCAAGCCAAGGTTGAAAACAAAAGACTTAGATAATGGAACTACTCCTTACCTAACTTTCTACAGAGCATAAATTTTATGACATTCCTATCATGGCATAGGAAGTTACCAGACTTATCAAGTCTTAACTCCTAAGAAAGTTACTAATTAGGATAAAATTCTGGTAGTTGTTCTTAACATTAGCCCCGAGTTATCTCCAATTTTGGCATAAACTGTTAAACCACTTCCAGAATGGAGAATACTTCCCAAGTCTGTAAGTGTCAACTGTTTGCCCAGATTTTAAGAATGTGAGTGAGTGCTCATCCTCATCACAATATCAACCCTTATTAGTCTCTTTAGTGTCATCAAACTCTTTGAGTTTGTAATCAACAAGGTTGTTGGACACCTCAATAAGGACATTCTCTTGAGTGACAACCAGTATAGATTACACTATGCTAGTTCCACTGTAGATATCCTAATCTTTAATTACTCACAGAATCAATGAACTAAACAATAAATTCATCACAAAGATGCCAGTGTTTCACAAGGCTCTCTTGTCAGTCCTACTCTGTTTTCTGCCTAAGAACATGCTCAGATCTTTAGTAAATATCTAGACAGATGATACGATAGTGTACCTTCAAAAATCTAGATAACCAGAATCTGTTAGTTGATCTCTCTTCTAAACTATTCTTTGCAGCTCAATGGAGGAAGGACTGACTTGTAACATTCAATACCTCCAAACTAGAAACACTTTGTCACTGATCAGACCATGAACTTTTGATAAATGGCTGTCCTTTTAAGGATACTCTTTGCCTGTTATGTCTATTGGAACTCAAGCTCATACCAGACCTCCTGTGGAATTCATATCTACAATCTATGGTCAGTTCATTGTACTACTCCAGTAAACATCTAACTCCCCCTGCTATACTCTATCTTTACAAGAGCTAGATCAGACTGAAAATGGAGTATTGCTGTCATATCTAGGCAGGAGCTGCTGAGCCTTCACTTGCCAGTCTTGATAGTTCAAAAGTGTCTTGTGGCCTTATGGGTGAGGAATTATTTTACACCTGACAACTCCTTTCTCACAGATGAAACATCACAAGACTCTTGCTACTCTATTTTTACTTCCATGACAAATGTTTTGACTAGCTATGTTCTTTAGTTCCACCAGATGTTGCATACACTGGGATGAATCCTCCTCATTCACTTTGTAAGAAGGAAGTTCTGTAGCAAAAAAGGTATGACTGATTGGATTACCAGTTTTACACTGTCTTCTTAATCTCAATCAGTGAGACTACCAAGAAATCCACCACACAGAGAGAGCATGGCCACTTGACTCGTTGACATCTGCAGCCTGTCTTGTGTTCTCTTGCTCATGCTCATTTTATCAAGTGGCTAAGGTTCGGAAATTTGTATTCGCTACATTTTTCTTGCTAAATATCTGAGCTCTGATATCATTTTCTTAAATTTCAGCTTTTGGATCAGCCATATTTTCTGTCTCATATTTTGCACGCAAGATACATATAAGTGCATTTTGTTCTAGTTGGTAAGCTGTTTTCCTTCTACAAATTCTACTCAGACAGCTTCTTCCTAAGAGCCACTGCTTTGTGGAACAAACTCTTGAGGGGATAATACAATCTTAACCTCTTCAAGTCTAAGATTAAGTTATCTCCCCTACAGAATCTCATAAACTGTACTTTATACCTCCTGTTCCATATCATTCAGTAATCCTAGTAGCTCTTGTGCTTTGTATTGTGTAAACATTTGAAATGAAAGCTTTTGATATTATGGCACCATCTGATTTTATTTGTCATTTTATTGACTATCCTCTACCCACAATGCATTTACTGTAAATACTTGATTAAACACCCTCTCTTTAATAAGCACCCTGCCACTTTCCTCCAAAGAACTTAGAATAAGCACCCCTCTACATGAATATACTTGAGAAATGAAAGAGGGCACTTATTTAAATCTGGGAGTTTAAAGACATTAAGTTAATTTAATTAAAATATACTTTAAAAAATTTTAAATAAGCACCCCAGGTGCTAAATTGATATAATTTCTAATATATTAGATGTAAATGTATCTGTAATATAATGAGATAAAGTGCTACCTAAAACTTTGAAAAATTTGACCATTAAAAAAAAAAAAAAAAAAAACTTTTACCTTCAGTGTCAAAGTAGTTTTTTTTTTAGCTCAGAGTAGCAGCAAAAGTCCATATCAAATTCAGTTTGTGTGTATTGTTTATTATTCTTGAAATTTTGGTTGGTTTGTGTGTGAGGTTAAATAAAAATAAAAAAAGATAAGACTTTTATTTTTAATCCCATATTTTTGTTTCTTCAAATGCTATTTATAGTAGATGTTCGTGTTAGAAATAGATGCAAAGTTTTTATTTTAAACAGTATGTCTTAAGTCTATCAACCTGAGAAATTTTTAAAAAGATACAATCTCCAGCAGGGCTCAAACCTGTGTCTTACTATTTGATCCAGTATGCTTTTGACTTTGCAGCTAGATATACGAATACAAAACTGAGTAGATATGGGCTTTCAAGAAAAATCTTAACAAGGGTGTGTGCATTCCTTAAAAGGACAATAGATTCTTGCTGTGCTGGGACATTCTCTGTGGCAGTTGTCTAAAGGAAGGTGGTTTCTTCTACAAAGGGGGACTGCCAGAGTACCTTTTAGATTTTTAGAGGCTACAAGTGAAGATTAAAAAAATAAATTGAAGTGTGAGGAAGTTTTCATTTTGTATGAGATGGAAGGCCTGTGCAAAGAAAATGTTGGGTACTCTCAAGCAGCTATCCCTCAAATCAGAATGAAATCTCATTAAAATAAAACTTTGTTTGCCCTCACAGATAGCCTGTCTAAGTACATGTTACTATCAATGTGGGTATTGCATGAAGAGGTAGATCAAGCTTACCATTCACAATTTGACCTACAATCACTTTAGCAACTGATGTGATACAGTGTGCACCTGTAAAGGATTGTTATTTTTGATAGTGTGCTTTGTTCAGCTGTAGTAATTGACTATTATGAACAAATCATTAGTGCAGGTTGTTTGGCAAACCATTTTGGCTTGACAGGATCTTGAGAAATTTTGAAATGCAAAAATAATTTTACAAGCCTTCATTACAATGAATGAGAGGGATTATATTAGTACCTTGAAGAAGTTCTTGCTGTTTTCAAACAGATAGCATTCTCAGAACTAACTGCATGCATGTAGTCTCAGATGGTAACACATCTATAGGGGAATACTATAAGCAAATTCAAAATTCAGTCTGTCATTTCAACAAAGTGTAAACAACTTTGTTTTTAATAGTGTTAAACATGTCTGGGTTTTGTACCAAAGAAAGTGTTTATTTTTGTTTATTTTATTTTTATTTTTTTTTAATCGTATCACCCCGAGCAAGGCGGTAATGCCACTGATGAGCAGGGGGCTACGTAATAGTGAAAAGATTGGAAAAAAGAAAGCCGGAAACCACGTCCTAAACAGGGAACAAGGGATGAGCCTCTTAACCTGTTCAATAGACATGGGTGGAGTGTGAACCGGGATGGGGAATTTTACTGCATTACTTTATTCAAAAGCAATCTGCAGCTGAAGCACACAATTCTTGTTGTGACCTGTCAAAAACAGCACATAAGGATCGGTGTAGAGGCTTCAAAAACAATTTTGATGTTGAAGATAAGGAATGCTCTGGTGCACTGAAAAATTGAAGGCATTAATTCATGAAGACTTAGTCAGGCACAAGCTGAACTTGCAGAATCGTTAGGAGTTGATCTCACAACAGTTTACAAACATTTGAAAGCATTAGCAATGATTCAAAAGCAAGGACATTGGGTGTCATACAAGTTGAAGCTGAGATACGTTGAATGGCATCTTGTCAAGTGTGAACAGCTGCTTCAACAGCAGGAAAGGTGTTTTGCATCGTAGCATGATCTGCGATGAAAAGTGGATATACTACAATAATCCTAAACATAGAAGATCATGGAGGTAATCCTGGTCATGTATCAACATAGTCAGCAAAGCCAAATATCCATGGTTCGAAGCTTCAGCTCTCCATTTGGCGGGATCAGCTAGGTGTAGTTTATTATGAGCTGCTCAAACCGACCGAAATCATCATGGTTGTTTGCTATCAACTATAATTGATGCATTTGAGCTAAATATTGAAAAAAATCACCACTATAGAAGTAGAGATGTGACTGTGATTTTACAACATGACAATGCTAGGCTTCATGTTGTAAAATGGGTGAAAACCTACTTGGAAATGCTTAAATAGGAAGTCCTATCCCACCAACTGTATTCAGCAGACATTGCCTCCTTCAATTATCACTGGTTTTGATCAATGGCACATGGTCTGGCTGAGCAGCACTTTCATTCTTATGAAGATGCCAAAAAATGGGTTGCCTCAAAAGATGTGTTGTTTTTCTGATGTGGAATTCAAATACTGCTAGAAAGATGGGAAAATGTAGTTGCTAGCAAAATTACAATACTTTCAGTGTTATGTTTTTAACTAACTTTTGTAAATAAAACATTACTTTTCATAAAAAATCAGCGAGAACTTATTCAAGGTCCTAAAATATATATATATATATATATATATAATCAACCCTCCGAGATAATTTAAAGTTCATGATAAAGACTTTCTTTTTAATTATAATCTGCACTGACATCTAGACTCAGCTGACATTTTGATATTAACTCAATCTAATTATGTTAATGATCATGATCCATTACCCTACGAATTGGCAGTCATCAGTTGGTAAGAAAGCAGTCAGCTTTATATATATATATATATATATATATATATATATATGAGAGAGAGAGTTCTATGTAACTGTCCTGCTCAAGTAATAACAATTAAATTTTTCCTATATATATATATATATATATATATATATATATATATAGCATTTTTCTATTTTTTTCATTCTTTGATAAAATTATTCATTGAATGAAATGTGCTGGTATAGAAGTTTCTTTTTTTGTCTTTTTCTTTTTTTTATATTGTCTTTACAGGTATATTTTATTTATATCTGAATTGTGTGTATGTGTACTCCACTCTGTAATATCTGACCATATGATACATTGCTCAAATTTTATAATTAAAGATTGTGGGAATGAATCAATTGATTTGAACCATAAGCCTCTGAGCTATTAAGTTGTTTCTTTTCTGAAATCTTCAAAAGTTAATTAGTATTTGAGTAGAAAACTTTAAAAAAATAATAAAGCATTTAAATAGAAGAAAATAATTGTCATAAAAATGAATCTATAATGTCTTTGCAATCTTTATTTTCTTGGAATGCTGAGTATTGAAAAAAAATAGATAAATTTCTGTAGCTTAGTGAAAAACTAAACGTGTAGCAGTTTTTAATTTCTTGAGTAAAAATATTTTCCTGATGACATTTTCTGGTTTAGCAAATACAAAAAAACAATTTTATTGTATTAAAGAATAGATTGCTAAGAATGGAATCACAAACTGGTATAATTATCAGCAAACCAGATTTCAAGTTTTGAGGCCATCAACATCACTAAAAACTGTACACCTTTGTACATAATCTCATAATGTGTCATCTTTAATTTTGTCTTGTCACTCGTAGATAGACTCCCCACCGTTAACATAATTTCTATGTTTCTAAATATATATATATATATTTTTTTTTTTTCTCCATAAATGCCATTATTTCTTGTCCAGATAAAGCCACCTCATTTATCATTTAACCCTAGAAAGAGTTATATTTTAATTAAGAAAATTAAATTCAGTTTGAAAAATAATTTCAGTAATAATTAAATTAAAAAATATTTCCTAGAATTGAGTTAATAAGTTAAAGAATCAAATATAATTTAATTAGCAAATGCAAAATAGCTTATAAGTAGAACCTTTGTCAGAAATTGATTCTTTTTCAATTTTAGCAACTTTAACTATAGTTGTGAAGAAACAATTGCAAAATGTATGGAATAACATTTTGGTAGTATTTAACATTTACCTACAAAAAAAACAATAAAAACTGCTGTCAAAGGGACTTTTTTTTTCTCTTTGTCACTACTACTGTATACTCTTTTAGCAATTTTCATTGTTTTAAAGTTATTTTTAGAATTCTATTAAAGCCCAAACACATGAAGCTGGATTTACTCTCTCCTTTCTTTTTTTTTTTTTTTTTTTTCCCCCCACAAGAATCAAAAGTATTAAATACGATTTTATTATTGTTTATTTACAAGTGTAATTTTATATTTACAAGTTTATAAAAATATGTTAACCAACTACAATGTAATCCTTTTTGTACCATATTATAAAAAACAACTGGAGGCATGGTAAAGTAATGGATAGCAGCTCAGATAATTAAAATTGGAGAGATGCGTTCGAATTACAGTCAAATATATCACATTCTCTTACATGATAATACCTTTCCTAAAAGGTATGAATCCATCTCTTCTCCCTCCAGATATGGATAAGTAGCAAGACAGACTGTAGCCTTGGGTGGTGGCAACTGGTCGAGGAGAAAGAAAACTCTGAATTCAACCCAGCCTGGAGAGGGTTGGGCTCTGTCAGGCTCACTTGCCCAAAGGAACACCACTTCTACTGCAGCTGCAGTACATGTGGCTCCCTTACGACTCTAATGAGTCACAGAAAAAAAAATACTATGAAAAATAATTTGTTCATTATTTATAAAAATGTCTTAGCCAGAGAACAAGAATTAAATGAACACATAACTATAAGTTGCATGCATCAAGGTTTGTACTCTTTTCTCTTCTTTTTTTTTTTTTTCCTCCCAAGAAACCAACAAAATTAAACACTCATTATTAGTCATTAGTTAATTTACAAGAATAATGTTTAATACATTTGTTGTCAATTCTCAAAAAAAGAAAAAAGACTGCATAAATCCAGTTTCATATGAAAAAGTTATATTAAAACAAAAAATTTTAAAACAAAGAAACAAAAATATGGCACATGTAAATCTCTAAAATCTCTGCTATTCAATGATCCTTTCAAAATAGCATCCCATTTTTTGATTACATTCAGTTCCTCATTAATCTTTCAGAAATTTTTAATGCAATCCTCTAATTCATCTTGAAGTGTGAAGTCTTTTGTTTTTATCCCATAGCTTCTGTCATATCTAATATCCTTCTTTTCCATTGAATTTGTGTAATCCCATTCTTTCTAATCCAAGGTTTGAGCTTACAACTTACGAGAAAGAAACAAAATTAGTGGCATCAGCAGGAACCAGGGTCTAAAGGCAATATCATGGACATGAATCATTAACTTCTAACAATCAAAATTTGAGCAGAAAGTTTTTGTTAAGGCCTTTATCAGATAAAATATTATAGTCTAGTTTCTTATTGCTAAAACTGATCTAAATTGTTACATATAGTGATAATAAAACACATTTGAACACTTGTGCCACCTCCTTGATCTAGGATTTGACTAATGTTCAGCAACACTTCAATGTAGACACTGATATAGACTCTCATTGATTTGCTAGCTGATGATGTCCTGAAGCAGCAAGATGAACTTTGCCATCTTTATAATATCTGACCATTGAGAAAATTTTTTTCTCTTGACCATGGATGACATGAGCCTTATTCTACACTATGAATACAAAGAATTTGACCATTAGTGTGACTTTTCATTTTCTGTGTCAAATTGAAAATTGCTGTGTTTGTGCTCTTGATATATATGAAAGAGGAAGTGGGATGTAAAAATTTGGCACAAACTATATTACATAAAATTATTTTCTGTTGATGGCCTGTTAAACATGTTCTCAAATATCTAACCACCTGTATACAGATAGTAAATTAATTCAGGAAATATACAAAAATAAAGTGGTGAAAGATAAGGATATCTTCTCGCTGAACTTGTACAGTAAGGCAATTCTGAGAGAATTAGTTCTACCAGAATATATTATTGGCAGCCAGTCTTAACATAAGATATGCAGATGACACAGTGTTGATAGCAGATATAGGAAACTACAATAACTCTTACAGGAGGTAGTGCAGGAAAGTAAAAAAAAAAAAGGACTAAACATCAATTGCAGAAAAATAGAATGCATGGTTGTTAGCAAAATGAACAGCCTAACATGCAAATTACAAATTTTAATAACCAAAATCAAACAAAGACAACAATTTAAATATCTAAAAAGTGTTTTAACAGAGGAGAGAATGTATAACACTGAGATCTGAAGGTGGATTGGGATAGGTGGAAAGGTACCTTCCAAAAACTAAGCAAAGTATTAAAAAAACAGGAAGCTTGTAAGAAACAAAGAAAAAAATTACTGAACTGCTATATAATATCAATCCTCCTATATGGCAGTGGATGCTGGACAATCTATTCACAGATGAAGAGATTTGAAACAATAAAAATATGGCTCTACAGAATGATGCTGAGGATACCATAGACCCAACATGTGAGTAACAAAAAAGTTTTTTAAAAAAATGGGAACAAAAAGGACACTTATATTATAGAGAGTTGAAAATTCTAGAGTACGTAATAAGAGGGCTTGGAAAATCTAATACTCACAGAGCAGATTGAAGGCAAGAGAAACAGATGGAAAATAATGCATAGTATACCCAGTGAACTTGAGTAAATGGCAAGCAGAGCAGGGTTTGAGAGATAACAAAAATTATTTATTAAGAGCTACAAATGGTCAAGAAATTGTGGAGAGCCATGATCATCACTGTCCTAAAGAGACATGGCACATAGAAGGTTCCTTGTCAAATAAATGATATGAATTTTTAACTTTTGTTATTATTGAAAAATAAACATGCAACAACATTGAATAAAACCTTAATATTCTTATTTGTAACAGTGCATGAAGGATTTAAATTTTAGAATTATTTTGACTAGCTAGTAAAAAGGTTTGAATTTTTTTTTCTTGTTGGTGCTGTTTGAGTTGACAGTAGTTCTTACTGTTTTGTTGTAATAAACATTGACAATACAGATCATTTTTCATATGTGGCAAGGTGGCTATTATCATTACTTAACTTTGTTCTTTTCTCCATGAAGGAATCTTAATATATTGTTTGTGTTGTTCAATTTGAATTGTAACTTTTATGAGCTGAACTGTCTTTTTCTACTTGGGAGTTGAGAATTTATTAATTAGTATTTCTTGAAACTGTCGATGTTGTCTGAAGTGTAAAAAAATTTTTTTTTCCAGATATAGACACCTGCTTATATAAGAATTTCCATTGAAACATGTATATACATAGTTATATACATTCTAACATTTTATGCAAGTTATATTCTTTTTATCTGCTTAGATTGAAATTTGGTCAAAAGTTTAACAAAACTGATGTATACAGTTATCTTCAATAACTTGTGACTCTGTGCTGCAGTCAGTAAATGTCAGCTATTTATGTGATATTGTTTCATTGCCACTGTTTCAATTTTCTATAACATTTGGAACATAACATATGTTTGAGCAATGATGACAAATGCAGAAATTGTTCAACTGCTTTATAATCCACTTTATAAATTACAAAATTCCTAGCAAGAGGTTGTCATCTGAGGAAATCTTTTGACAAAACTGGTTACACACAATACATGACTTGACAAAAGAAAGATGTAGAAACCCAATTGAAAATTGAGATGCACATGTGCCCATTAAAGAATAGTAAATATTTATTTGATGCCACTGGAACTCCAAACATTTAAAATATAACAAGACTGCATAGGAATGTACACCAAACTAATTGATAACCCTCTTTTAAAGTTATCATCTCATTAAGTATGTCACTTGTGCCACAAATTGGATTTCCAGAAAAGTTGTTCATGGTCTGGTTTAGGGTGACATTGAATGACTTAAACAGTTAATAAAATAGGTGATGAATGAAAGAGAACCTAAGCCTGTTAGCCATTGGAAGGATTGTTTTTGAGCAAGCATAATCAGTAATGAGTTGGTTATCTCCTAGGAGAGGGGTGGTAGGTTTATGGTATGGCCACCATGTTTTTCAGATATAAACTCTCATCAAGGATTTTGAAGTGTCAGTCAAGGTACCTGTTTTGAAAGCAGCAGTCAGTATGTATCCAAAAATTAACTCCTAAACAAGTTTTCAAATTATATTCTGCTGACATTAGGCTTCTTCAAGTCAGTATATCTTATTATAATTGTACTTGTTCTTCACTTTGTTTGTTCACATGGCTGTTATGCCCTGCCAATAATCTGAATTCTTTTAAAATTAAGAAAAATAGTCATAAGATGGGGATTTGGTTAGAAAAAGAATGGGGAAAATAGTGTTTAACATCTCATTCCAATACCTCATAAATAATGAACTATTCCATTATGATTTCATGTAAAAACAAGACATATACTAGTTTCAGTGAAATGAAAAAAGTTGTTAATTTCAAATCTATTTATTTGTACTCACTTCTTAAAATAATGACCAGCATTCATATTTATGATTACTATTGCAATATTTTGTTAATGTTAAGCTCAAATATTTAATAATGTGATAGAGGAATTTCTATGGATATTTTATTGTCATATAATATGCCATGATCTTATTCAATAATTAACTGAAGAATTTAAGATTTGTCAGAAAAATAGTAAAACAAATTTTCATGTCTTTCTAGTATCTGTAAATAATTTTTGACTGTGCTGTTATTTTTTAATAAATTTGTAGATTAATCACTAGTTTTTTTTTTTACATTTTTTTTTTTTTGTTTTTGCATAAAAAGTAGTGCAGTCTAAAAATGTGGTACTGCTAAATATGAGGTGCTGCTAAAAATTTTCTCAACCAAGACAAGATTCAAAAATGAAATCTGACATTTGGCTAAGTTATAATTTTATATATTTTTAAACCCTAGCAACTAACCACATTAAATGAAAGGTATCAAAAACTTTGAGAAATCACATCTTGACTCTCTTCATGAGTAAAGATGTCTGGATTCTCTTTCGGGAGTGAGGATGTCTGGACTCTCTTTCGGGAGTTAGGATCTCAAACAAACACTTGTTTAAACCCTCCAACCCTTCTAAGAGTTCAATCATTTGCTGCAAATGTGGCTTTGGTTTGCAAATAAACTGACCTAAAATCAACTTCATGCATAAACACAAACACTGAATTTGGAACTGTTTTTACCGCTTATACAAAAAAATTACAACATTCATTATATATTAAAAGGCTGCCAAAAATTCTCAACCCAACCAAGACCAGATTAAAAAGCAGAATATATTTTCTCAAAAGCAGAGGCCATAAATGAACTTTGAAAAGCTATATATTAGGTTCATTTATGGATTCTTTACTTTTGATGAAATGTATTCATAATTCTCATTTTGTGCCTCTCCATGAAGTTCACTTACATTAAAATAATCATTTCTCTTTCCCATTTCAAATTTTCTTACATTAGTTTTTTTTTTATTTCAACTATGCACTGAACTTAAACCAAACCTATATGCTAGTGCTCTCTACAAACTTTTTCTACTATTGTCTGGAAGTATTTAAAAAAAAAAAAAATAACATTATCATTTTTAATTGTTAGTAGTGTAATAAAAGCATTTACAATGTTAAAGAAATAAATATTTTGGTTCATTCAATCTTTAAACAGTGGTTTCCATGCCCTGCAGCTACTATTGCAATTTTTTTTTTTTTTTTTTTTTATTATTATTAAAAGTAGTACAGGTTGCAACAAAATTTTAAAAAGTAAAAATACAAAAGTTTTAACAAAATAATCAGTACGAAAATGAAATCATTTATATGAATAGATAGGTTTGCACTCCACCCCTAGTCTTTTGAACAGGAGTAGAGGTTTATCCCTTGTTTCCTATTTAGAATTGTTTCCAATTCCTTCTAAAATCTCATTCTCTAGCCCCTTGCATTTTAGTGGCATTGCTTTGACTGAATTGATTTTTTTTTTTTTTTTTTTTTTTTTTTTTCAAAAATTTAATTTTTGCTGTATTTTTTATTTTTTTTATTTTTTTTTTAAGTCAGAACTTCAAACATTATAGATAAAACAATTCTACAAGTCTTTATTAAAAAGTTTCATTTACAATTATCTACCTTATGCCATTAGATTTTCTTTTTGTTTATCACTTTAAATTCTCTTGTATTTTCAATTTAGTGTAAGCATAATTGTTTTTTTCTATGTGAGGACTTGGTTAATCATAGCTCACCACAACTTATTCTTTGTAGCTATTTTTACCATTTCTCCTACTCTTATCTTGACATCCATTTATACAACTTATTAGGTTACTTAATGCTTTTCTTTTATTTTCAGCATATCTTGTGAGTGTCAAATTTTCCAAACCTTTTCTCAGAAAATTCAAACTATGATTTGATGTATAATTGTTTTTTTTTTTTTTTTTTTTTTTTTGTTTCCATTTCCCTCTTAAAACATCATTATTTGCTTACATGCCCGATAGTATTCTCTGCAACTTTCTGCAGAACCACATTGCTGTTGCCTGAAATATCCTCTTCATCTGTGAGGAAATTAGCCTGCATTAACTGTCATATAGGAGGATTAATATTATATAGTAGTTCAGCACTATTTTCTTTGTTTTAACAACTTTTTGTTTATTAATATTTAGTTTAGTTTTTGAAAGGCATCTTTTGCTATTTCAATGTGTCTTTAGATTTCAGTATCACATTTTCCATTGTCTGTTAAAACACTTAGTTACTTGTGTACTTGTTTGATTTTGACATCTCCAATTCACAGTTTGCATATTGAGCTTCTTAAGAATAGTAATTCTACTTTTTGCAAAGGGAGTTATTAACGATCTTAGAGATTATCAAGTATATGCAAATTATTTTAAAAATTACTTCAAAACTAATGAAACCTAGCTACTAGCTAAAAGGAATGTTTTAGTAGTTGCTTGACAATAGATCATCTGATTAAAAAAAACAGCATGACAAACCATTGTTTAGCATTGGTCAACTAAAGACAAAGCACACTTTAACTTTCTATAAGAGCAGGCTATTAACAAAAAACATGAGTTATTGAGAATACATGCTGTAATAGGACTGCAATAATTTGACTCTACAATGACGGATAAAATAGAGATTGGAAAACTAGTGAGACAAGGTCTTATTTCACTTAAACTGTTTACAGTTAGCCTGTTAAGTATCATGCATGATATACACTTGGGCAATCCTGTCTCAAAAGATGTGACTGGCTGGGCAGAAGATTATCCCACAGTAGGTTGCCATTACTTTCTGCGGTAGACTGGTTGCCAACCAAGGCTATAGAACCCAATATTTTACCCATAGCTAGAGGGAAGAGATGGGTAAATAGCTTTCTCAAGAGTATTTGCATGTAAGTGAATGCAACAAATTGAACTGGAATTCAAACCTGGCTCTACAGTTTCTCATTCTGAGTCGATGTCCACTGCATCACAAAGCACATCCTAAACTATTTACAGCAGTCCTTGAAAGCATCCTCTGAGAAAACGATGAGAGAAGTAAGTAGAGAATATTTAAATCATTTTCTGATGAAATTTTACTAATATCAAACTCATTGGATGATATACAAGAAATGCTAAATTACTGTAATAGAGAAAATAGGGATGTAGGTTAGAAAGTGAACAGAAATAAAAAAATAATGTTCAGTTTAACATTATGAAAAATATAAAGCAGGTGAAGAATTAAAAGAAGTCCAGAAATATAAAGGAGACATTAAAGTCAACACCCAGAGGCAACAGTCTGTTTCATGTTAAATGCAATCATCAGGTCATGTGGCCTGTCTTTGTTTGACCTATTATTATATGTATTCTAATGCATTGTGTATAGTCTATTGTATTATTCTAACAGTTATTTTGGTGGGTGTGGTCTTATTTACTTAGCTTTTTTACTTATTTGTTTGGAATAATTTATTTTACTTTGTTCATTTTCAATTTTTAATTAACATAAAAATTTTAAAGAATTGTTTTGTGTCTGCATATATATATATATATATATATATATATATATATATATGTGTGTGTGTGTGTGTACGACATGATCGTTTATTTGGACGCCATGGAACAAATTATTTTACTGGCGTTAACTGTCCTATGGAAGGAGCATATGCAAGAGTCGTTAAGAAAAAGTACAGTAAATATCAGGGGCTCTTAGACAATTGCAGAATTAAAGCATGGCATGCTCATTGTTTCCTGGTCAAGATCGGCTGTAGGGGAGATCGCCGAACAGTCAATGATACAAGCCCTTACTAGCCTAGGGATTACTGGACAAAAAAGAAGGCGGGCAATTCAAATGATCCTGGAGTCTGTCAAAAAGGCCATATAGCGTTAATGAGTGGCCCAAAACTACTAAATATACAAACGTTTCCAGTGTAGATGAACATACATCGTAAATACTACCACTAAATACTTTTAAAACTTAAAAGTGTAAATAGATTTGTATGTATGTATATATATATATATATATATATATATATATATACACTGCATGCCAGAATTATATGCAAATCGATTTTTTTTGTTCTAACTCTGATAGTTTTTAATAAAAATTAGTGAAACTTGGCACGTTATATGACAACACTAACACACGTGCAGATCTAAAATTTTAAGCTAATCTATGCAATAGTAAACAAACAGCATCCATTTTGGTGACTTGCAGCCTGTTTCAGTGTGCCAACTTTATATGCAAATCATTGCTTAAGTGTCAAATATGGTGAAGTGGTGACGGAAAATTAAAACATTGATTATTTTAGGAATATGTAATTTGAGAACAACAATAAGACAGAACAAACATCTTCAATATGGTTTCATAGTACAATCAATATTGTATATAATTGCCAGTTTTATTAACAAGAGAAAAAAGCCTTTGGTCCATTGAAGATGAAATTTCTTTGGCAGCAATCAGAATGGCATTCCAGAGGTCATTCTTGGAGGTGTACTGCCTTCCTCCAGAGTAAATCTTCCTTTTCAAGATGCTCCACAGATTTTCGATGGGATTTAAATCTGGAGAACAAGCTGGCCATTGCATTATTTTCCCCATGTCTGGCAAAAACACTCTCCAAATATTCAGTGGTTATCGTTGCAGCATGAGAGGGTGCATTATCATGCATGCATACCATCTTTTTCCGGAATGACAAATTCTTCTTGTGCCAGGATTCGAGGTGTTCCTTAATTAAGTCAATGTAGAGTTTGGCGATCATTTTCACTCTATCTGCGACTCTGAATGGTCCTACCAGCTCATTACCAATGATTGCAGCCCAGAAAATCACACCACCACCTCCTTGTTGATGCCTGATTTGGTGGGGAATTGGACCCTCATTACAGTACCATTTTTTCCCTCCACCCATCAGGTCCGT
Organism: Ascarosepion bandense; assembly: GCA_037127315.1. Classification (NCBI taxonomy): domain Eukaryota; kingdom Metazoa; phylum Mollusca; class Cephalopoda; order Sepiida; family Sepiidae; genus Ascarosepion; species Ascarosepion bandense. The sequence continues at coordinate 757,593 of JBBBDQ010000524.1, read as the reverse complement.
CTAGGGTCGCTCGACACTCATTGGTGAACAAAACAGTTTGAAAATTTACCTTCATGTGATTTCTTGCCTACTCCGTCCTCTTTTTCTTGTGGATATCCTTTAATGGAGGGTGAATCTCTGGCTTTCCACATTTTGCAACCGTCCTCAGGATACGGCATCGAGTTGATTTGGGCACATCAGGAACACCAGCGTTTTCAAAAACTTTTTTGCTAGTTTCAAGAGGGTTATGGTGGACTTCTCTCTTGAACCTACTCATGGCTCGATGTGACACAGGTGCTTTCTTGTGAATTTTCCCTTTGTCAGAACGTCTGTTGCAAAGTTCAGGGTTAGTAACAAATCTTTTAATTGTACGACGACCACGGGCCAATTCTTTGGCTATTTCTAAGGTAGATATCTTATTACAAACCCTTTGGACAATTTTAGACATCTCAGCTTGACTCAAAGCATCTTGCATATAAAGTTGGCACACAGAAACAGGCTACAAGTCACCAAAATGGCTGCCATTTGTTTACTATTGCACAGATTAGCTTAGAATTTTAGATCTGCATATATGTTAGTGTTGCCATATAATGTGCCTAGTTTCACTAATTTTTATTAAAAACTATTGGAGTTAGAACAAATCGATTTGCATATAATTCTAGTATGCAGTGTATGTTAAAAGCTTCCGAGAAACAATTTTTTCGAGGTACTTTCAGTTGCATATTCAACAATTTTTTTTATTTTTTTATTTTACTGTTCTTTTGAGTAGATTTATTTTATTACAAAAATACTTGTACATGTAATCTTTCCTCACAATGTTTTTTTTTTCTTCCATTTTTTTTTTTTTTTTTTTTTTTTTAAATTACCCATTTTTTGTTTCTGCTTTTTATTGTATTTACTCGTTTTTTAAATGGTTTCCTTTACGGATAATTTTTTTTGCTGGTGGGAGTAACTTACTTTAAGAAATTTACAAGTTATTTTTCATTTAACTATTATGTAATATGTAAATAATTATCTTGATTTATTTTAAGCAATTTTAGTTATATGTTATTTCTCTTAGTTTTTAAACAAATTTATTCCATTAGGGAATTTTTTTTGTTTTTTGTTTTTTTTGTTTGTTTTTTTTGTTTTGTTTTTTTTAGTAATTTATTTTAACTAAAATTTACATGTTATTATGTATTTTTTAAAGTAGTATTTAACATGTAAATAATTTAATTAATTTATTTTTAAGCAATTTTTGTTAAATGTTATTTCTTTTAGTTTTTAAACGGAATTTATTAGAGTATCCATCAATGTCCTGAATTATTCGGACCACATTTTAGGAGTTTTCCTTTTGTAAATAGTGTGTCACATTAATCACTCTATTGTAAACATTTTGTGAGATCTAGTTAAGAAAAATAAGAATAAAAAAGTTAAAAGGGGAGGAAGAGAAAGAAAAGTTGTAAGATGAGCCAATATGATAAAATGTTATATTTTTATTAATGTGTGTGTGTATATATATATATATATATATATATATATATATATATATATTTGTTTTCTCTTATTCTAAAAAAAACACCCTGTCTTGGTCGTATGTAGGAAGATCAGTACAACCAAGCATATCCAATCTATAACATTGAATTGCCCAAGTGAAGTCTTGATTAGTTGTCGTTTTGGGGGGGGGGGGGACTTGTATAATGCATGTCCTAAAGCTAGTAGCAAATTTTATTCTGGGTGCGGGCTGAATACTGATCATATTCAATTGGGTTGCCTATCAAAGTCTGTTGTTTATTTAGACCTGAAACTTCTAGTGACATGGGAGCAACAACACTGATGTTGCACCTAGATTCAGCCCTTAAAGGTGTATTTTAATAATTTTAAATCTGTTATCAACAGTGACTTCCAGGAATAGTCTGGCTGATGATTGAGGAAAGACTTGGTGACAACTGGAAAGACAGTTGGCAGGCTGGAAAGACGGCTATAATGAGTCTGCAGGGTTCATACCCCTTATGACATGTCTCTTTGTTGTAAAAAGATTCCTGTTTCATGCTACAAGTAGATCAGGGAATACCCGACAGTGAGGAAGTATGAGATCCCTGGCAGGACGGATACAATGGTTACGACCACAGCAAATGCCCAAAGGACATCTTAGCATGTTGCTGCAGAAAAACATGCAAGAATCAGTGTGGCCTAAAAAATACACCAGGTTAAGATGAAGTTTGCAGTAGTGGCCGAGAACACAACACATAGGTGTTACACCAAATAAGACGGAGGTGGAACCGGTCCCGGTGACAAACCACAGCACCCAGTGACACCTAGTGTGGACTCAGACCTTGCTGGACAGAGTAGTCTCTATGCAGATTAAATAGCCCTCAAAAAGCAACAAGAAAGCTTGACGCAATTTTGATGAAGACGTATGCGTTATAATCCAAGAGACCGATGATTTCAATCTATGGGTAAACTCATTGTCAGCTACAGATCAGAGCATTTCAGTCATATTGATAAAACAAGTAATAAAGTCTACACTCAGAATAGGTATGAAGGAAGGATAAGAGAAGTAAGGCAGGAATTTAAATCCCTCAAGAAATAATTTATGGCCACTTGTGAAGAGGAGCAACCAGCCCTTTTGGAACTGAGAGATAAAAAATGGAAAGACATGTGAAGAGCAGAAGAACATCATCGCCATAGGAAAGAGCAGGCCAGGAAGAGGGCTTTGTTTATCTTCAACCCGTTTGGTTTTGTCAGAAGACTTCTGTGAGATAAGATGAGTGGCAGATTACTATGCCTGAAAGACAGGGTGGATTCCTTTTTGAAGAGCTCTTTTTAGGGATCCAAGAAGGGATGAGGAATTAGGATTTAATAATCGCCTCATTAACCCTCTCCCCAAGTTAAGTTCGACATGATGGTGTCAAGTTTGAGTGAAATCAAACAGAGAGTTATGGCGGCTAGATCAGCTTTGCCAGGTCCGAGTGGTATGCTTTACTCCGTGCACAAGTGTTGCATAGGTCTTCTCATGAAATTATGGAAGATCATTAAAGTAATTTGGCAGCGATGTAAAGTTGCAGAACAATGGCGATACACAGGTGTGTGGATCCCAAAAGAAGAGAACTCAAGAAATACCGAGCAGTTTTTAAGTATCTTATTACTGAGTACAGAAAGCAAAATATTTTTAGTGTGATCTCTCGACGGCTACCAGCTTTTCTGCTAAAAAATAGCTTTATAGATACAGTGGTACAAAAAGGTGGAATCCCTGGTATGCCTGGCTCCGTTGAGCATATAGGAGTTTTGTCTCAATAAGGGATGTAAGGAGGAATAAAGGGGACCTGGCTGTTGCATGGTTGGAGTTGGCCAACGTTTACGGGTCCATATCGCATAAACTTGTGCAAGAAGCTTTAGTTAGACATTACGTCCCGTGTAGCACCCACGAGCTTACCTTGGATTACTACAGCCAATTCCATCTAAGTTTCATCCGGTTTGGTTTCTTCAGACTGGCATAGACTCGAGAGAGGAATTATTACAGTCTGTACATAGTCTGCTACACTTTTTGCTCTCATGATGAATATGCTCGTGAAGTCCTCTGAGGTGGAATGCCGTAGCCCCATTTCCAACACCTGAGTTAGGCAACCACCTATCTAGGCTTACATGGATGATCTTACAGTCACCATACATTCTGTTACAGGCTCTAGATGGCTGTTACGCAGTTTAGAGAGACTGATTGAGTGAGCAAGAATGAATTTCAAGCCAAACAAATATAGATCAGTGGTAATAAAAAAGGGCCAGCTGGTAAAACAGTATTTCACAATAGAAGAGAGAGCCATTCCGATTTTGGCCGATAAGCCTGTTAAAAGTCTAGGGAAATCTTTTTGTAATTCTCTGAAGGACACACCAGCTATCAAAGCTACATGCACTGATTTTCACTCATGGCTGGCGAAAATAGATAAATCTGGATTACCAGGGTGTTTCAAAGCCTGGCTATACCATCACTCCCACGAGCATTATGGCCATTCCAGACATATAGCGTTCCCATCTTGACTGTGGAGACATTAGAGAGAAGAGCTAGCAGTTGCCTCCGTAGATGGTTAGGATTACCTCGGAGCTTCAGCAGCACAGCTTTATATGGATCATCCAATGCCATCCAGCTACCTTTCACAGGTCTGGTCAAGAAGTTCATGGTTTTACGGATAAGGGAAACTTACCAGAATAGAAACTCCAGAGATCCCAAAGTATCAAGTGCAGGAATCGATGTCAAGACGGGCAGAAGATGGAGTGCAACTAAGGAACTACCTATCGCAGAAGGGACCTGAGGATAAAAGCAATAGTAAGTTCAATCGCACAGGGAAGAGCAGGCCTGGGACTTATTTCTTCGTACAGATTTGGAAAAATCACCGTGAATGAGTGTCAACACCTGATACAAGATAAAGTAAGAGAGGGGTTGGAGGAAAAGCGGATGACAAAAATGGCAGGTTATAGCCAGCAGGGTGTGTGGACCTGGTGGGATAGTGCAGATGGGTGAAAAGTGTTGTGTTCAGATCTTTGGAACACCAACTTCAGCCAATCTAGATTCCTGGCTCAGATGGTGTACGACATATTACCAAACCCGACCAACTTTCACTTATGAGGAAAACTAGATTCATCAAAGTGCTCCTTGTGCTATAAGTGAGGATCACTGCAACACATACTGAGTGGGTGCAGAACTGCTCTGACAGACGGGCGTTATCGGTGGCATCATGACAAGGTTTTAAAGGCAACAGCGCTCATTATTGCTGAAGCTTTGCAGAGCAATAAACTCATCCCAAAAATAAGAGCTATCCACTTTGTTAAAGCAGGTGCAAAGCCTAGTATGAAGGTTGCAGGATCTCATTCACTGATATCGTCCATGGTGGATTGGCAGATGTGATTCTACCTTAGGAAACAATTGAAATTCCCTACACATATATTGTACTCCAAACTTCATCCAGACATGATTGTTTATTCAGGCACAAAAAACAGATTATTTTGCTGGAGTTAACTGTCCCATGGAAGGAGCATATGCAAGAGTCATTAAGAGAAAGTACAGTAAATATTAAGGGCTCTTAGACAATTGCAGAATTAAAGGATGGCGTACTCATTGTTTCCCAGTTGAGATTGGCTGTAGGGGGGATAACCAAACAGTCAATGATATGAGCCCTTACTAGCCTAGGGATTACTGGACAAAAAAGAAGGCAGATAATTCAAATGATCCTGGAGTCTGTTGAAAAGGCCACCAGATGGTTGTGGATAAATGGGTAAATGAGTGGCCCAAAACTACTAAATACACAAACATTTCCAGTGTAGATGAACATACATCTCAAATATCACCACTAAATACTTTTAAAACTTAAAAGTGTAAATAGATTTGTATATATGTATGTTAAAAGTTTCAGAGAAACAATCTTTTTCGAGGTGCTTTCAGTCACATATTCAACAATTTTTTTCTCCTGCTCTTTACTGGTTTTTCGAGTAGATTTATTTTATTACAAAAAATATTTGTACATGTAATCATTTTTTTTTTATTTTATTTTTAAGCAATTTTTGTTAAATGTTATTTCTTTTAGTTTTTAAAATGGAATTTATTAAAGTATCAATCAATGTCCTGAATTATTCATACCGCATTTTAGGAGTTTTCCTTATATAAATAGTCTGTCACGCTAATACACTATTGTAAACATTTTGTGAGGTGTAGTTATGAAAAATAAGAATAAAAAGGAAATTTATAAAAGAGAATGACCAAACAAATAAGATATAATAAAAAAAAATTAAAAGGGAAGGAAGAGAAAGAAAAGTTGTAAGATGAGCCAATATGATAATGCGTGTTATTTTTTATATATATATATATATATATTGGTTTGTTTTCTTCTGTTCTTCCAAAAAACACCGTCTTGCCTGTATATAAGTTCAGTTCAACCAAGCATATCCAATCTATAACATTGAATAGCCAAAGTGAAGTCTTAATTAGTTACTGTTTTCTGGGGGAACTTATATAATGCATGTCCTAAAGCTAGTAGCCAATTTCATTCTGTGTGCGGGCCAAATACTGATCATATTTGGTCATCGAAGAAGTCTGTTGTATATTTAGACCCAAAACTTCTAGTGACATGAGAGCAACAACACTGACAAGGCACCTAGATTCGGCACTTAAAGAAGTATTTTTACTAATCAATAATATATATATATATATATATATATATATATATATATATATATATATATATATCTCAGACAGAGAAAACTGACAGAACTATGAAAATGAATGCATCACATGTGTAAAACCTAGAAACTAATGAAATCACTTGGAGAAAAAATAAGAATAAAAACACATTTACAAGCATACAAAGATCAATAAAAAGAGCATCGCAAGTGATAATTTTGAGATAGAAAGTGTTCAGTACGAATCAGAACACACCTTAATTATCATTGGTTCCACATAATGTTTGCAGGAACCTGAAGGCAAAAGAAACAGACAACATCCTTCAGGTTGATTTGTTGGCAGTGGCTCCCAGGAGTTCTGGAATTATGTGCATCCACTCTTGTATTCTCATCCCCACCTGCATTCACCTTCAACAGTGCCTTGTATAATGGTCTTGCAGAAGCTGTTATATCAACTGGGGTAGAGGCAAACTATGATATTTGATGCTTAATAGTGATGAGGAGTGATTTCTGTCAGCTCACAAGATATTTGACCCTGCTCAATACATAGTCATAGGAGATGCAGAGAAGCTTTCTCAATCATTTATTCTCAAATGTCTGAATCCTTTTTTTTTCATGTCACAACCAAGAGTGTCCAAGTTTCACACCTGTAGAGGAGGATGGATATGACCAGTAATTTGTAGAGCTTGAACTTAGTATAGACGTTTCTCTTGCTTATTTTTTCCAGTCTATTCATTGCTGCTGTGGTGATCTGCATTGCAGATGTCATCTTTGACATTTGAAGCTGGACACTCCCTCCAGTAGTTTGCCATCCATGGTGACAATGGCACTAGTGTTGTTTGTGCTATTCACCATTACTTTGAATTTCTGTGAGTTCTATTTCATATGTGCCAAAACTTTTCAACAAGACTGTTGGTCAGGTCTTGCAGCTCACTGTTACTACCTGCCATAAATGCAGGTTGCAGACACTGATAGGTAAAAATAATGTGACTGTGGAGGATTTCTGGTACAATTCTCTCCAGAAACAGGTTGAAGAGTTTTGGAGGGATTAGACACCTGTCTGATGCTGATAGTTGTCTGGAAGAAAACTCCCACTTGGTTGCTCAAGAGAACTGTATTGGTGATATGGTCATAGAGAGCATGGATGACTTGTATAAGCCATTCTGTTGAATCATTTGAGAATGTACCAAAAGCCATCATGCTATACCTGATCAAATGCTTTGGTCATTAGGTTTTGCAGATCTTTCTTAATTGAAGACCAGTTGAAGGTTTATTCACTGTGCTCCGTTCTGGATCTGTGGGGATAATCGTGAAAATGGTTTACCTTGAAAACACCAATGAGTCTGTGCATTGTGTAGAATCCAGTTAATCTGTGATAAAAAGAACCAAAATGGCGGCACCCATGTGCCATGTGGTCTCGGACAGTTAACACGAAATCTCGTTGGTCACATGCAAGTTATGTTTGCTCCTCAAATGTATAAAGCAAGCTGTTTTCTTTTTTTTGTTTTTTGTTTTTTTTTGAGAATGGCAGATTTTTTTTTTTTTTTTTTTTTTTTTGCTTCTTGCTGACCGTGCTTGGGTTGTTAGAAGAAAACAAAGAAAGAAGACAACGACAAAAGAGACTATTCTCACCTGTTTATTGCATCCATTTTTTTTTTTTTTGTCTTTCCTTCCATGCTACAAGCTATTTCGGCAATGGATAATTTCGATTTAAAATTGATCCCAGAATTCGACAGCTCCCCCATGTGCCTGACTGTCGTCAAATGGTTTGAGAAGGCCCAATGTGTTTTCAGGTTGTCCAAAATAAAAGAACCTGCATTGGTCATCTTGTTAAGACTCAGAAAGGGAGCTTATGCCCTATATCAACAACTTGGGGACGATGTGGACCTAGAGGAGATCAAAAGTGCCCTGTATACGGCCTTTGGAATAGACCCTTTCATCATTTGGAAACAGTTTGTTGGGCAACGGCTCGAGCCGGGTGAGATGGTAGATGTCTACCTGGCCAATTTGCGAAGGCTGGTGGTACCGTTTGGTGGAGCACTGAACTGCATAGTGGGATGCGCCTTCCTGGTAGGACTTCTCAACGACACCAGTCGGCTTCTACGAGTGTCTTCACGATTGGACACACTTGGAATTGACGAATTGCTAGCCAGGGTCCAAAACATCTTGAAAGACACGAACAGGTCGCAGCAGACATGGAAGTGGCTGAGACACCGCGGGAAGATCCAAAGTGCTACAAGTGCGGTGGACCAAACTATTTCTCTACAGACTGCTGGAGCCAAAGTGACACAGGAGGTGGGAGTAGCTGATGGACACGAGCACGACTACACTGTTATCACTTCAACAAGTTAGGCCATATAGCAGAGAATTTGTTCGGGAAACAAGTCCGGGGACAAGGTGCTGTCACAACCCTTGCCCCCTGTCTGTCAGTAAATGTGGCATTGCCTGTTGTCAACGTGATGGTTGAGGGTAAACGGTGCTCAGTGCTCATTGACACTGGATGTTCCTGATCGATCGATCGACAGTGCGGATCGATGTGCGACATGGAGCCGTCAACAAATCGAGATTTGGACAATTGACAGTGTCCCGGGCCTGCTGTGGTCTCGGGACTGTGTCAATCCTCACAGATGGAGGGGGCCATGCCAAGGTCGACGATTTGGTGACTTGTTGGAGGTCCCTCGGTTATGACTTGCTGCTTAGGATCGGCGCAATCCGAGCATTAGGAGGCATGATAATCACACCAGCTGGAGGTTTGGAACTGGGTAAAGGAAGAAAGGTCTGTGAAGCCCTTTGCATTAGTGAGCTGGATTTCGGCATCTCCTTCAGTTCTGACGAGAGAGTGTGAACTGTCATGTGGAAATGGACCCAAAAAGATCCACCAGTTCAGCTTCACAACAAGGTTGCAGAGTACAAAGTGCCCAATGGTATCAGAGTAAAATACAAGAAAGAGCTTCAACAGTGGATTGCGAATGGCTGGTTGATTCCATACCCCCAAGAAAGACTGAGACCCCCAAAGGGTTTGATTCCCTTGATGGCAGTCAAGCAGAAGGTCTGTCTGGTATTCAATTACTGCGAATTGAACGACCTTGTGGATGCTTTCACTGCCAATGCAGAAGTGTGCACGCAGAAGCCGCGAGCATGGCGGCAGCAAGGAGTCAATGTGTCGCTTTTGGATCTGCAAAATGCATATCTTCAGATTCATGTCGACGAAGCGCTGTAGCCATTTCAAACGGTTATTTTCAAAGGCCAACGCTTCTGTCTCAGGCGGCTAGGATTTGGGCTGAATGTGACGCCACTTATTATGAAATCCGTCATAGATGCCATCACATCGCAAGACCGCACAATTGAAAGTGTCCCATCAGCATACATTGATGACATTTTCATTAATGAAAGTTTGATCTCTGTGTTGGGTGTACGACAACACTTTTCAGATTACGGTTTAGTGTGCAAGGATCCGGTGTGACTGAGAGATGGAGCAAAAGTTCTTGGCTTGCAAGTCTGGGAGGAGAATGGTACTCTCCAATGGAAACGAGGAAGTCAGATTCCAGAGATCACTGATACGTTGACTCATCAGCATGTATTTTTGTTGTGTGGGAAACTTGTTGGACATTTGGTGGCAGTTGGATTCGTCAAGCGCCTGGCAATCACAGCAACCAATGGATGGGATGATAAAATCAAAGATCCCTCTCTCTGTCGCATACTAGCAGAGATGCTGAGTAGAGTACGGGAACTGGATCCCGTTAAAGGAGACTGGTGCATGAGTGTTGACGAGATCACACTCTGGGTGGATGGTAGCTCCATGGCAACAGGAGTGGCATGGAAAGTGAACAGGAATGTCATCGAAGATGCATGCTGGCTGCGTCCGACTAATGATGCCAGGCATATTAATTTAGCCGAACTCGATGCAGCACTTAAAGGAGTCAATCTGGCCCTTCAGTGGGAGTCAACAACATTGCACTTGGTTACTGATTCAGCATGTGTGCACCGGTGGATTTCCAACACCTTGAACAGGAAGGCATGGATGAACACAAAGGCGGCTGGCGAGATGCTGGTTAGGCGACAGCCAGGCACTATGCGATCGCGGGTGGAAGAATATGGATTGACCCTAGATGTAACGCTTGTGCACTCCTGTCAGAACCATGTGGATTGCCTCACCAGAGTACCATGTAGGTGACTGGATCTGATCAAGAAAGGAGAACCAGCGCTTGAGAGTTGCGCACTGGTAGGGAGACGACAGGATAAGGACTAGGTGGCCACTATCCATCGCCAATGCCAACATCTAGGCGTGAAACAAACTCTGTACTTCGCCAGATGAGTCGATCCGCAGGTGTCCAGGGAAAGTGTTAAATCCGTTGTGAAAGCCTGCGCAACCTGTCAGTTGATCAATCCAGCACCTTTTCACTGGGGAAAAAGGAGAGCTGAGCATGAAGAGCAACTGGAGCAGACTGGCGATGGACATCACCCACCACAATGGTGAAAATTTTCTAACTCTTGTTGATTGCGATCCCTCTAGGTTTGCGGTATAGCAGCTGCTGCACCCACAAGATACGAGCACCATCATTCGACTGTTGGAGAATGTCTTTCTGGAACAAGGCCCACCTATGGAAATAATGACCACTAACCACACTGCATTCACCAGTAAAGACTTTTAAAAATTTGCAGACAATTGGGACGTGCATCTGTGGTTCCGATGTGCTTACTCGCCGAGTGGAAACAGCATCTTAGAGCAAAACCACAGAACCGTCAGAACCATCACAACCAGGAAGGGCTGTACAGTGTTGGAGGTGGCCTACTGGTACCTGAAAGATAATGTTTCACCGTCCACAGCACCGGCTGATGCACTGCACAGGTATCATGTCCAAGTGAAAGGCATTTAAGCCAACCTGCTGCCTGGCCTGAACTAGAAGTGATTGGAGGTAGATTGAAAAAAGGAGAAGTTGTTTGGGTCAAAAACCCATGTGGCAATTGTACGACAAAATACAGAGGTGATTAGCCTGCAATCTGTGCTGGTTGATTGGGTGCCTCGTCACATTAAAGATTTGTGGCCAGTAATGCAACCGCTACTGTTACTGAGTAATGAAAGCGATTCCAAGTCTGAAAGTAGTGAGCATTCGATCTGCTTGAAGTTAGACCTGTTGGACGGTGATTCCGATGTCAGTAGCTTCCTAGCGGACGCAGTGTTTACCGACACTCAAACCGCAGACAAGAGCATGCATGAGGATGAAGCTTGTGTTGTTCCCCTTCAGAGGAGTACCCGATGGTGACAGTCGCCAACTCCCTGCCCTGTTTGTGATCATGAGATTGGGGGGAAGGTGTGGGGAAAATTGTGAAACAGCTTACCTTGAAAACGTCAACAAGTCTGTGCGTCATGTAGAATTCAGTTACTCCGTGATAAAAAGAACCAAAATGGCGGCGCCCATGTTCTATGCCAGGCGGTCTTGGACAGTTAATGCAAAATCTTGTCTTGTTGTTCGCATGCAAATTATGGTCGGTCCTCGGATATATAAAGCAAGCCGTTTTTTTTTTGTTTTTTGTTTTTTTAAGAACAGCAGATTTTGTTTTTTTGCTTCTTGCTGACCGTGCTTGAGTTGTTAGAAGATGAAGAAAGAAAGAAGACGAAGAAGACAACAACAAAAGAGACTACTCTTGCCTATTTACTTCATCCATTTTTTTTTTTTGTCTTTCCTTTCACGCTACAGGATCAAAACCTGCTTGCTCTTCTGACAATAGTTCTTCAGGATTGGATTTCAGCTGGTTGGAGATAATACAGAACATGACCTTGCTGGGATAACTGATCAGGCTTATTGTACTATAATTATGGCATCCCTTCTTTTGTAGGAGTATCACCAGTGACTAGGTCCACTTCTTTGGCCACTTCTGTTCCTAAATCTGCTGTCATTGAGCTGTTAGGGCATTGTTACTTCTCTATTTTTCACTAATTTAGAAGGTATATTGTCCACTCTAGGTGATTTGCCAAGTTTCAGGCTCTTTACTGCTGCTTCTATCTCCTTTTGTTGAGTAATGGTTGGCTTGCAGTCATCTTTGTTATCTATCTGGTCTTGAGGGATTTGAGGGTATTGTTGGTTTTCTTACTGTCACCTGATTTTATGACCTTCTTAATGGTGCTGCACTGCTCTTCTATCTACTCCTCTTTGGCTGCTCATAACTACTTCTTGGCTTTTCTATGCACATTTTGGTACTGTGACTGAGCTTCATCACTTGAGTGCTTCTTTCCACTTAACTCTTGTCTCTTGTCACACAAATCCAGGAGTCCTTTCATGATAGTGATCCATGGATAACTTTTCCGCTATGGCTTTCTCAGAACCTCTTTAGCTGTTCTGAATATAATGCTGAATGTGAAAGTCTACCTCACTATCAAGAGGGCTGCAAATTTGAGCCTTATAAACTTCTGTGACTTCAGGATCTTTCTGTTTTTCAAGGTCAAAGAGGATGCAGGATCTATCTCTTAGAACAAGTTTTTTAACTTGAAGGTTGTCATCACAAGGTCATTATCACTGCTGATGTCTACATCAGGGAATGTCCTTGGTTTTTGTTTTGTTGATGCTGGACTTGTGGCTGTTATGTTGTAATTTGAGACAGCTTATGGGGGTGGAAAGTGTTTACCAAAGTGAAGTGGTGTCTTTTGGCAAACTTGAGCAATTTGAGGGCCCTGTTTGTCTCACCGATAGCAAATCTCCTGACTCTCCTTGTCCAGGTATGCACCTGAGCCTACTTTGGTATTTCAATCTCGTTGTACAATGATGATGCCTTTCTCAGGCACTTTTGCTATGGTGGGTTCTATATACTCATAAAACTTCCTGACTTATCATTGTGGTTGGAAGTTGGAGCATAGATATAGATGTTGGTCATGTTGTGCAGCATGAGATATGTGCCAGCCAACATCCATCCATCCAAAATCATTCCATTTGTGTGAATGAAATAATTTTTCTGGAGATTGAAGTTCAACTGATAACACTTCCTGCATCTCTTTTCACCTATACTGCCACCCCATACTGATATTTATTTACCTCTACAGAGAACCAGATCTTGTATCTATCCTCTGTGGATTTTTCACCAATGTCATTCCATCTTGTGTTTGTTGCTCCACTTGCCATGCCCATCCTGAAATGTGTTGACTGGACATGTGGTCATTATTATTGATCCAGATCTTGAATGATCTGGCATGATGTTGCGTTGATTCTCCTTCCTCATAATTTTTTTTCGGATAACTTGGCAATACCCTTCTTCTCGCCAAAGACCATAGAATATGATGTAGGTTGCCCTTGGTCCATACACTAGGCTGTTGAATCCATCTGGAGACTCTTCGGCTGCCATGCAGCTCCCTCTGCCCAGTAGTGCACTGTAAACACTACCCCCACCCCCTTCAATATTGAAGCAGTTGTCTGGAGTGTGGCTTGTGGAACCAGCATGTAAATATCTTAAATTACAACATGACTAAATAAACTAGATAAATAATTCTTCACTAATAAATTATGTTTATTATTGTTATCATAATATTGTTTAGCAATATGAAAATTGAATAAATCAAGTTAAAATACAATTAAAAAAAAGTTATATTAAAGGCTTAGAAAGTATGTTAGATATTAAGTGTTAGATGCATCTCTTCTTAAAGTGCAATTTTTTTTACTCTTCTTTTTTGTATAAAAATGAACTTAAAATTACTATTCACTTGTAAAAATTTTAATTCAGCTTAGCTGATATATATTTAAAATGTTATAATGAAATGAATCAATAAGTAAATAAATATTTATGCCAACTACTACAGTAAATAATAAAGGGATAATAGTTCAAAATATCCAATTGTATAAACTATATACATGATTAACAAAAATAATCACTTTCTTTCAGAGTTGATTTTTTTTTTTAAACTAAATGACAAATCTTCCCACCAGGAAGAAAACCACATGGAAAAGTCCCTATCAAATTATAATTTCCCTATCATGTACTTTCCAGTACAATTTTATAAATTCTTGTTTTGTTCTGTTTTGTAACTTGTGGTACAACTTTCAATCAGGACAAACTTGATTAAATTATGTCAAATGTTCAAAATAAGATCTTACAAAATTTCTCCAGGAACTGTATGATTGAAAAATTGTTCAAGTTTCTTTCCATGAAAGACTTGTGATAGGCACTTTTTTATGAATGTAGGTAAAAAAAGTGTTTTTGTTAAGAAAAAGTTCTTTTTAGTTTCTGATTTATTTTTATTAAATGTTTTAATGAATGTCACACTGAGCAACATATATTAAGCAATTGATTTTGAAAATACAATTCTTAAACATTTTAAGAATTCATTTGTAAATAAATTCAATTACTTTTTTTTTATTCTGACAAATTAATGATACATATGCCATTGCTGAAGCAGTGGATATTTGGAAAGAATTGTTCAAGAATTTTAAAAACATCCCTGAACCAAAACAAAACTGATAGAAATGGTGGAAAAAGTAAAGCCAAATCCTCACCAAAGCCCATCTTGTCAGCATGGTTCAGCCTTATCCTTTAAGGAAAATCATTAAGCAAGAAGGAAATAAATATTACAATGGAATATGCCAGTGAGAAATATTTCATACTTGTTCCCATTAATATGAAGCTGTAAGCAAGGCATTTAAATTTGCAGACTATAGGCAAGATAGTCTTTTTCTTTTGAATAGTGCGATGTTCTTTCTGCACTTAAGCAATTCCTGTCAGCAGTGGCCTCATCTAGTATTGAAAAAGTTTTCTCGTCCTAAATTAAGTAAATGTCTTGGTATTGATAAAGCAGTAAAACTGGTCTTTCTATTTAAATCCATGAATGCAAACACTGCTCATGTTGAATTTTAAAATTAGTTAAAATTTTATTTTATATATATAAAAAAAAAATTCAGTTGATAAGACGTATGGTCCAATATGTTTAAAGCTTTTCTTCCTTCATGAAAATGGATTTATTTCTAAATATTGATTTAAAAATAAAATCATTTGATTTAAATCAAGCACTCCTATTTTCCTTTAAAATGCATTTTTTTTTCTTCAAATAAATGCTTCTGGTGTATCATGTGGATGCATTGATTGGCTATTATATATGATATGTCTCGGTAAAGGATATATATCAATATGAGGTAGATAAGTGGTTTAGGCAAATGTAACTGGGTAGGTCAATCTAGTACATAGACGTAGTCAATGGTGGTAAACCAATAGACCTCTGGTGAAAAGATCTCTAGATCTCTCTCACTCACTCTTGCCTTCGTCTATATTTATAGCTGACACCAGCCAATCACATTACAGTGAGGGGGAATGAAGGTGTATACATATTAGTTACCGCTTCATTACATCAATATGCATGCACTTGATATATCATCAGCCTTTGCTCATCAACTACAGGGCAAAAGTCTTTTCAAAATCCTTACATGATAACTAAAAGGATTTTGGAGTCTTTTGTCCTGCAGTGGATGAGCAAAGGTTGAGGATATATTAAGTGTATACATATAATGGCCAAAAATGCATCCATAGCGTAACATGTAGTGATTAGCTGAATTTTAATATGAAATAATGTTTGATCTGTGATTAATGTTTACCACTGAATTAAGTGCATTGACAAAGGAAATAATGTTGAGAAATGAATATTTATTGTGTAAAATAAATGCAAATTGAATTATCTTTTATACATATACCTTGAATGTTCTAATGTCCATTTTAAGCTTAAGTTACATTACATTGCTAGTTTCAGGGGATCACTGGAATGGATTGGGCTCTTTTGAGGTCTATGCTATTTCGTTAACATTGGTTAGGAAAAAAGCTTTTTAGTCATGTCCTATGATTTATCTATTTTAATTCTTTTCTTCTTTCCTTCAACAAACATGGTTTTTCTACTCGTCTCAAAATTTATAGCTGAATAGACAGAGTATTATAAGATCAATATTTTAAGACTGTATATCAAATTTACTCCAATTTACTGATAACACTGTCTTTAAACCTTTCTGAAATCAATATTAACTATTCAGGATAAAAATGATATAACTTAATATAATTTTAATAAGTTCTCATTGTATCCCAGTTGCTAGCATTTTGATCTGATGGTAGTTGGACAATAGGTATGTGACTAGAAATAATTGACCTTTTCATTTTATTACTAGAGATTAAGTGTGTGTGCGTGCGTATATATATATATATATATATATATATATATATATATATATATATCTATTAGTGATAAATATAAGCTAACGATTGGATCTAGTTTATGTAAATTCTTCACCACGGGAACCAAAGCAAACTGTGAAAAAGAAAAAAAAAAATTCATAAACCGGAGTTCTTAATATGAAAAAGTTCTCCAGTTTACTAATTAAAAAAAATTATTTTTTACATTTTGAGAAATCCCATGATATGAGCATATTTTGCTTTTGTTTCCATGGGGGTGGGAAGATTTACAAGGAATTTACATAGCAAACTGGACCTCTATTAACTTTTATAAAAATCTTATATATATATATTTGGAATGCTTAATGTATAACACTATATAAAAGTTTTTTGTTTTTTTTTGGTCAGATGGTTTATTGCACAACTGCACTGTTTTGAAAAACCATTGCCTGCAAGTTTATCCTCACAACTCTCAAGAAATGTGTCCTTGAACAGTAAATGTTAAAATTAAATATGTCTTATTAGTAATCTTTTACTTTATTTCATAATGTAAACTTGATTGAATTAAATATTTTACAAACTTTTTAAAAGGAACATATCTGTGTATATGGACAAATGGAGGAGAATGAAAGCTTGAACTAAAAATCAGCTACATAGTAAAAAAGAAAAAATGCAATCTATTCCTGCTGCTGTCATAAAAAGCTTAAGCTTTTTGACTAGATGCCACAAAAGCTTTTTTCATTGATAATGGATAGGGAAACATTTACAAGAACCAAGCAGCTTTTATTATATTTAACCAAATTTAAGAAACCAATCTTATAGTTTTTCTTAAAATATTATAGAACCAACTGCTTAGGGAGGCCCCATACCTTGAGCATCTCTTTGAACTTAAACTCACCCTAGATCTCGAGTGGAACTCTTACATACAATCCATTTACTAAAGATGCTGGGAAAATGGTCAGTTTCCTATATTGCTCTAGAAAGTGCCTTACTCTGCCTTCTATCATGTACCTTTTACCTGTGAGAGATCAGGCCAAAAATAGAGTAGTATGGGCACTGGGCAGGAACAACCCAGTCTTCACACCCAATAGTTCAAAAGCATTTCCACATCTTTGTAGATGAATTATTTTTCACTCTGCAATCCCTTTCATCACAAATGAGATGTTGCAAGCTCCTCACAGCTGTATTGCTATTTCTATAGTGAATGTTCAGATAAACTACACTCCTTAATTCCACCAGTTCTAACCTTTGTAGTTAAGATTTTCTATACCACACATATTGTAGCAAATCACCCTCATTCCCTTCGTATTCCCCTGGTGACATGTAAGTTCCCCTCAAGCAGCTTCTTCCCATGAACCACAACCTTGTGGAACCATTTATCAAGATGTTACTTCCCCAATTACTACAATCTTAACCTGTTTAGGTTTAACCATTATCTTCCCTACATATCTGCTTTGTCTCTTATTCTGTAATCCTCTACCTCAAGTAGTCCTTGGGCCTTGTGCAGGGCAAACAACAACTCTAAAAAAGAAAACACATATCTATGTCTCTTTTATAAGATTAATTTCCTTTCAAGTAATTAAGATAACAACTATAGCATAGATTTTATTACACCTAGTATCTCTAAAGCATTAAATAAACAAAATTAAAACTTAAATTTCTGGTGAGATATATAACCTGCTGCTTGTAAAAGTACATCAAATCTTTGAGATAAAATGGTATAGTACTTGTCTCTATGCACATCATTCTATATACTTTAGATCCTCTCTAGATTACTAGTATTACCTAACACATTGTATATGCCATAGTTGTTATACTGTAGGTGCAAACAAAATGTATTGGTGAAAATTTGGCACCCAAGGTATGAAGTCCAAACTTGTATAAAAGTAAATTTCATTATCAAAATCTTTGTAACATTAGAGAAAATTTTGATATAAAAAACAAATTCTATAAACACATTTGTAGAAAGTAATAATTTGCATGAAGAAAAAAATTCAATTTTTAAAAATCTATAAAAAAATTTACATAATTATTAGCTTTTAAGTTTTTAGTACTTATAAAGGCTGAAATTAATTTTGACTTAAGTTTCCATTCCAAGTTTCAAAGAAACTAAAAAAAAAAAATTTAAAAAATGATGTATAGAATCCAAGTAATGACTAATGTGATGGCTACACTGGAGAGACTTAGAAATGAAATAGCAGGCAACAACAGCTGGGTATACCGATACATTATTTCATTCATTGGGAATTCTATATATTGCTTGGTATGTGGCAAAGTCAAGTTTTACTTTTTGGACTTTTTTTTTCCTTCAAAATGTTTTTGATCTACACTTGATTGAATCAGCCGATGCAAACGTTGCATATATGAAAGGCCGACTGTAATCTAATACTCTTTAAAAACATCATCCTTAACTATTGCAATTGCTACTACTTAGGATAAAAATGTAATTTAACTGCTTCTTACCTCTTCATAGGCCAGTGAAATTACAACTCAGTGTCTTCAATTTTTGATTGTAAAGCTCTTATTTTTCTTTTCTTGAGGGTGGGGGTTATAGATGAAAAGTTAAAAGTGGGACAAGGCTTTTTTCTTTTTTGTTTTTTTTGTCTCCAGTCATCATCTGACCTCCATATGGCCAGCAGAAATTAATGAAATCTGACTAACATTTCTTTTTTATTTTGATGCCAACTTGGCACTGCTCAATTCTGCCTATTCTGATAATCACTGGCTTTATTGGTCAAATGTTGAATCCCCCAAGCCAATTAACTGATGTCCTGAAATATTCTCCCCCCCCCCCCACTCAAATACATTTAACTTGATCATACCTTAATATACTAGACTAACAGTTATATGTACTATAAGATGAAGCCAACCTATCAAATATGTTTGACACAATGGTTAACTTAGTGTACAATATCAAGTAAGAGAAAAAACAGCTACTGCTCAAAAATTTTATGAAGCTTCAACAGGGAACCCCTTTTAAGGATATCATCTGTGTAAAAATATGCATACTAATGGAATTTCAGATTTATTGCCTCCCACCTCTGGCTAAAACAAATCTACTGTAAAGATTAAGTTATTTTAGCATATATTCAATTATGGCAGCCATAACAGGAATCCGACTTTTTTTTTAATACTCATATTAGGAAAAAAAAAAATTAGGATATATTTATCAACAAGATAGAATAATAAAATGATTAATGTTTCATGAATAATTCTCTATAAAATAATTGTCTAAATTTAAAATTTTAATAACTTAAATGACTAATTTCATTACTTGAGGGGTAAGCTAAATGTAATCATTTGTATAGCCTATTTGAACATAAAGGGAAATGCCAAAAAATTAGAAAAATAAGTGACAGCTATGGATGAAATCAAGGCAAGACTAGGTTCTCTTGCTTTGGGTTACAATCAGTTTGATAAATGTTAAGAACTCTATCATTTTATTTATCTTTTTAACATTGTCAATGAGCCTTTACAAACATTCAGCTAATTTATAGGCAGAAAATATAACCATACAATTTTAACTGATTATAAGGATTGAATAAATTGACATTAAAATGAACTTTCAAATATTTAAAAGCTGATCTGATGCAGATGAAGAAGCAATAAAACAAAGAAATTCTAAAAAAAAATTTTAAAAACTTTTTTACAGTGAGGTTCACCCTGTACAAGGCTCAGTGACCACTCAAAGTAAAGGGTTACAGACTAAGAGGCAGTTTATGTTGATAGGAGGTTAAAAAAATAATGGTCTACCCTAGACTTGAACAAGATTAAGAGTATAGTGATCAGGGAAAACATGCTCCAAGAAGTCATTTCCACAGAGTAGTGGTTTCCAGATAGCTGTTCAAGTGGAACTTACTTCTGACCAATGGAATTTGGAGGAAGAGGGTACAGTGTGAGTCGCATGGCAAGTCTTGGCAAAATGAAGGAATTCAGTTTGTCTGAGCACTTTCCATGGAAGTAGCAATAGAGCAGCAAGACACTGCAACATCCACTCTGTGGGAGAGAGGTTGGAGAGTTGAAAACAATTTGTCACCCACAAAGACTTAGGAGGTGCTTTTGGACTCTATTGAGATTGGAAAGTGTGGACTGGGCAGCTTCTGCTTAAATATGACCATAATACTCTACTTTAGGCCTGATTTTACTCTTGTGAATGTAGTGAAGAGAACAATAGTTAGGTATCAACTTGAGCTATACAGTGAATGGACTATTTTTCCTGCGTCTTTAGCAATGGACCATATGTACAGGTTCTACTTGAGGTCTGGGTTAAGTTTGAGGCCCAATAGCCTCTCAAAACACAGTCTCTCCTAAGGGACATTCTTTCATAGTGACTGGGGTTTGATCAGTGATGGAATGTACTAGTTTGGTTTTTGAGGCATTGAATATAACTAACCAGTTTTTCCTCCACTGAGATGTTAAAGCTAGTAATTTATATATAAGTTAATCAGGTTTATTTAATTGCTGACCATTCAAAATTTGTTTACAAGTTTTAGTTTGAGAAGGAAAACTTTGAATTCAAAACTTTGTAAATAAGAGTAGACTAGGCTTTTTATCCTTAGTAGGATAACCAATCTAAAGGAACAATAGAAATCAAAAACATCCTGGAGAGAAATTTTCTCTATTGTGTTATTTTGCCTTATACACACATTACTGTTACAGTTGCAATACATGTAGTGCTACAACAATTCTAATAGGTTATAAGACTTAAGCTAATGAACAGGACCTAATAACATGTAACTCCTCACTTAATATAATCTATGAGGTACTGGATTCATTATATCAGAATATCTTAGCATATTCCAAGGCTATCCATTAGTTTTTTATGTGTACCTACTTAAAATTTAGCCAGTTTTGCAATATGCCCAGTACATGTTCAGCAGTTTAAATCTGGTGAGCTGAAGTGGTGTACCTGGAAGTGCACCGAGTGTTTTTTTAAACCAGATTCATGTTACACAATGGGGTGGAGCATTGAATTCTTTTGTTTGAGCAAAATATCACCAGCAGGAAATATAAGCATAAAGAGATGTCAAAAGACTGCATTTATGTTCCTGGTCTTTGTAAACCCCAATAGAATATACCTTGCACAATTACAGAGCTCTTGCTTGCTTTCACAACACCTTGTTGGCAGGCTGTATCCATAACTTCATATGGTCTCTTTCACACATGAATTTGACTGTGTTTGTTCTGATCAGGCAACATAATTCCAGTCTTTTATAATCCAATGGTGATATTTTCTGGCTGAGGTGAGTGGCAGTAACTGGTGTCATAGTGTTGATAATGGTAGACTTGTTGGTTGGCATCTATGAAACCTTATGGAATAAATTATATATATTGTAGCACAAATGTTGAATTTCATGCAGTGTTCTTTTATTAGCTGGTTGCCATCTCCTTATTTACTGTTGATCCTGATTTTTATATCACTTGTAGATACCTACAGTTTTCATGTGCTGTTGATGTCTTCCCAGAATTCACATATTTTTAGTATACCTTTTCAGTAGTTATCCAAAAGAAAAACTGTAGTGCTTGCCACTTTGAAGATAGTGCCGACTTCTTTTTGTTCCCAACAATCATTATATGAGGAAACTGTTCGTATCTCATGGCTACCACATCTACACTACTTGTTCACATGTCATCCAGCTGAATCCAGTTCTACAAGTGGAAGAGGATGAAAACCTAGTATATTACACTCTGTTTTAAGACTTTAGTTAAAATAAAACCTGTCCAGTCATTCAATTACTTCAAAATTTCAATATAACTCCCACATAATGGTAAAACATTAGTGGCAATGGTGTCTTCATATAGCTTACCATTATGTGGGAGGTATTTCTGCTGCACCCTGTAGAATTGATGTCAATTTCTTATGAGACAAGTGTGTAGATTCTATTCTTTGCCATGTTTTGATTTTTTGCTTTGTCTAATGTAATTTTTGCTTTCTGTTATCTTTTTTAATTTCAAATCAATTTGATTATTGAACAGAAATTACTCATTTTGGTTTATGATTAAAAGAAAATTTTGTATTGTTGATGTAACAAAGAATTAAAGAGAATAATATTTAAGGACATTATAAACTGTTATCAAGTGCAGGAAAGTTCTAATTGCATTCCTCTGTAAAACTTAAAAGAAATGAATATATTAAAAGGTATGTTATAATATGAATTTTCTTCTTTTATCATTTTTATATTGTTTTTTAATTTTCACTTTTGCAGTTTGGAGAAGGACATCATACTCTTAAAGCAACAGAACAATACACTACATTCTTCCTCTGCAAGTATGCAAACCAGCCATTCCACAAGTCCAACTCCAACATCTTTGAATTCCTATCAGGATGTCCCTGCCCACCATGATCACAGTTCAAACTGCCAGGTATGCAGATTTTTACTTCAACCCAATAGAAAAACCTGTACAATAAGACAGTCTTTTTTTCTATAAGAGTGAAAGAATTGAAATCCCAAGAAAATTGTTTATTTAAATAAAAACTAAACAAAAACATGCTTTGTGACTAAAATTCGCTAAGTTTTTTATTTTATTTTAACACAAATCATTTAGTTAAGCAATTGAAATTCTAAAAAGTCCTAGCTTCCCTGTTCATAAACTTTAGTAACTTAGTTAAAAGAACAGATTACAACCAACAATTTTGCTTAAAAATACCAATAGACTGTTTCTGGAATCAAAATAACTTCAATTGTTGATGTACTCAGGACAGGGTTGCTAATTTCCTAAAGGGGGGGGGGTTATCTGCTAGTACAAGAAACCAATCAGATCTTGCTATGCTAGTTGTCAAAAATAGTATTAATGATATAGAAACCAGATTATCAACAATTGGCATCTGTTTTTGATTTGGTTTTCTATAATTGCTGATGTACTTTTTCTCGCAACATCATTCACCACCAATAAATTATTAAACTTTTTGTGGGGGTTGGTCAACTAAGTAGACACATTGGTTTGTTTTTTCTTTTCCATTCTGATCCATTTCTGAAACATTCTTCTTTACCCCTCCCAGTTCTATCAATCCTACCCTTTTTCAACCCAGAGCTTTCTGATCATAATATTTTCTCAACCAATCACTTTTTTCTGTTCATATCCATTTTCCTGATTCTTCCTGATTATACTGCTATTTTTCTGTCACCTTCCTGTTCTTTCCAATCATATCCCTTCCTCCTCTTTTCCAGTTATACTCTTTTTTTTTTCCAACTCACAGCTTTTTCTGGTCATATCCCTTTTTTCAGATCTTACTCCTTTTTCCTGTCATACTTTTTTCTTTTTTTTTTTTTTCTTACTACAATTCTTTCTGCACATGCCCTTCTTCCCCTATAAAGGTTGTTTACTAAACCAAATCCAGATTTAGAATTTTTATATATACAATCAATTTCTTTTTGATTGCCAAATATAAAATTGAAGAAGGTTGTAATGAACTGTTTTCAGTGTTGATTGTTAAACAAGAAAAGAGCCTCTTGTGGTTGGGAACAGACAGATGTGTTGAAAATGAGTTTTGAAGAAATTTTGTATATTTACTTTTTTCCTAATACATTATAATTTTAATGTTCCGATAAGATCACTGAAGTTAAGCATTGGTACCTAGATGGGTGAGTGCTTGGGAATATCGGGTGCTTTAAGCTTGGATGTGTGGTAGTGTAATGGATAACAGCTTGGAATTGGAGATGAGAGAGCAGTGTTTCAATTCCGGTTGGATTCATTATATTCATTTACGTAGAAATACCCTTGGAAAAGGTATGAATCCACCTCTTTTCCACCCAGCTATAGGTTAATTAGTAGGACTTTTATCAGTAAATCTTTACCCCCTCCAATTCTTACAATCTGAAAATATTTTCTAGCTTTAAATAATTTACAAAGGGTTGATAAATCATGAAAAACTGTTTGATTGAGTAAAGCAGCAAGGTATTAATTCAGTAAGTATTAGAATAAATAATTGGAAATTCTCTATGCTTCAAAAAACCCACTTTTTAAAATCAATTTTCCAAAACATAATCTTGGTATTAACTAATGCATGGCAGCAACATGCAAATAATAATGTATGAATATGTCAATAAATTTAAAAAGAGTTGATATTATAAAGAAAAAATTTTCAGCTTTTGTTAGTAATTTTTCTCTTTCTTTTCAGGAACTATCTCGCCCTTGCTCACGTTGTAGTCAATCATCTAGCACTATGAGTAACTCTCCGAAAACTGATAAATTATGCGGAAACAAATTATCTGGCTATTCTTTCCAATCACACACCAATAATCACAGTGGTGGAGGGGGTGGCAGTAACAGCAGCAGCCAGGTGGGCAAATTGTCTGGTGGTTCATCATCCCCTCCCAGTCCAACCATTTTGTCCAAATGTCTTCTCCCTCAACCTTCTTCCTCAGCCGAAAGTTCCCCAACATCACAGCACCATGGCATCATCACACAGGCCATTGTCCACCACCCACCAGACTCTCCTACGCCCCCTCCACTTGATATTTTGCGAGAATCTCCGAATAGTATCTGTGATGGTCCTTTAGACATTCAAAGCCTGGCAGATTCTTCATCTTCAGATAGGCTTCATGAAAAACCAGCAAGTGATCCTGGCCATAAAGGCAGCCATTTCTTACCAGAAATGGTCTCCAAGCCGATTTCGGCAGTACCAAAATCCAAGTGAGTATTTCTTATAACCTCTACAAATAACATTAGTTAGTTTTGTGTCCTGGTTTGTGAGAGGCAGCAAAAGAAAAGATTTGTTTGCTAATTTTTTTTTTAATTATTTATTGTTATGCAATTGAAGAAACTTTGTAAATGCCAGCATTTACCTCCAAAGTTGTTAACAAAATTAAAAAAACAAAACGTTTTAATAATTCTGTACATCAGTCATAGCCATGTCAATAACTGATTGTATGAGAATTATTTCTAATTTCCAAATTTGCTATTTATCATAACATCACTAAGAATCTGTTATCTATACATATGTTGATGTTTGCATTTTTTTTTTTTTTTTTTTTTTTTTTTTGAGGTCAATTTCCTTGCTTTTAAAATTAAGACAACCTCAGATAGATGTAAGTTTTAAGATTTTGAATTTTCAATGAATTTAAAAACAGCAGATTGGTTCAAAGCCATTTTTATAGAATTTGATCTTTTTTTGTTTACTGTTTGGATTTTCTTTTTACTATTTGCCAATGGCAAAAACAAAAAATTAAGCAAGAAAATATTAGATAACAATAAAAGAAATCTTTAAATTCTTTTACATAAGGAAAAAAAAACTTTTTTGTACCCTGTTTATACAAATTGGGACTCTATACTGAATAAAATGATCTATGCTTGACTCCTTTCCTTTTGTTTAGTCCTGGGTATTGACAGTAAACTACATCCAACAGCAAGGTCTCTGATCAGAAGGTTTTGAGGAGCTTGGAACCACCTCTTAATTGCTGTTGTTCCCAGGTCCTCCCTGACCTGGATGTGGTAGCACCTGTTATTTTGCCATAGCTGGGAAAATAGTGAACTCATAAACCAAAGCAAAACAGTATAAAAGTACCAGAAACACATTTTTTTTTTTATATATATAAAAATAAAACCAACAATACATTTTATTTGTAGTTGAAACCATAAGATTGTGTTCAAAATATTTACATTTCAGTATTAAATAACCCATAGAAGTGTTGATATGTCACTAAACAAAACCAACCAACAAACTCTCCTTTTGTTTATTTATTTTCATTATGTATATCTATTTTTTAAAACCAACCAGTGCAACTGTATCAAAAGAAATCCAATGCATCTTATCACCATCCATTGAAGGATTGGAGGAAAGTAAGTAAAGACATTTTCTTTTTTTAATTACAAAGTTGCTCTTCTTCCTATTGGAAAAAATTAAATTGGAAATGTTTTGTTAAATTTGATTATTGTATACAGCATTTAGACAAAAAGTCTTAGTATCATTTTTTTGTAATTTTATTTTTTTTACACAATATTAAGAAAATCTTAGTGTTGTATGATATTTATGTTTTTGTCTATCAATTGTAGTACATCCTTTATAAACTTTATGAAAATGGTTTCCATATAAATCTATGGAAAAAAAAATGGATCCCCACAGAAACACTTGTTTTTCTCAGAGCACTGGCTATAAAATTGTATTCATTTCTAGAATCCAAAATTAAGAAAATAATGGCTAGATACAGAGCAGTTTTTCAATATCTCAAAATTTATCAAATAAAAAAAAAAATTTTAATTTCTTTTTCAAATTACTGGAACCTAAGCACACTTATTGCAATAATTGGCTTGTTTGAATGATGTGTTGAAAGAGAATAGTTTTCTGATCACGAAAGTCAGCCAGTGATTTTTATTGCATAACATCTGACTTCATGTGGCAAAATACAATGCAGCAAACAATTGTAGAACTGGTATAGTAAGTTCTTTGACATAATTTGAAGCTGACAAGTCTGTAAATTATCACTTGTTTTGCTCCATGAACATTCCTTCAGTTCAAGTTCCAGGATATCAGAAAATATTTAAAGAATTCATTGAACCTAAACCAGAATTATTCTTTTAAGTTGGAACACAAAATTTATCTGAAAGGTAGTGTAAAGTCAGAGAATGCCATGGGAAATATAGTTTCAAAACTGAATAATGTTTTAAATTTATAGGAACAAAAGATTGAAAAAGATTTCTGGAAACTTTTACATCAGTTTGATAATACTGATAATTTATTTATTTCTATATGTATCCTGAAAGATTAATGTTGTGAACTGTAGATAGAAGCAAAATCTTAAACTCATTAAATGTATAAAAATGTCTAATAACTAAGCCTTTAATAAAAAAAATAGTATTTAACTAAAAAATTATGAAATAATTGTGATAATACATTTTTACACAAAATGTTCTTTTTGTTCATATTTCCTTTCCAATAAACCAGGCACTGGAGGATATTATCATAGACAATGTTATTTTAAGTAAAGCTGCCATCAGTCAGTTAAATGCCATACGTGAAACACACTTGGATGATCATGTCTCAAAAGAGACATAACTGACTGGGCAGAACATTTTCCTGCAGTAGGTTGCCATTGCTTTCTGTGGAAAACTGGTTGCCAGCCAAGGCTATAGAACCCAATCTGTTCAACCTATAACTGGAAGGAAGAGACAGATTAATACTTTTCCCAAGGATATTTGCGCATGTGAATGCAATGAATTCAACCTGAATTTGAACTCAGCTCCTCAATTTCGCGTTCCAAGTCGATATCCACTCCCCACAATACACATCCAAAGCTGCCATAAGAGAACTAAAAAGTTCTTCCAACATTATTTTTTTGTTTTGTTTAATAGCATTCATTTTACAAATTAATTAATTCAATGGAAATTTTAGATGTTCAAAGACTAGATACTCACTCATTAGCAGAAAAGTTGTAAGAACTAACTTATTTACCAGACAACCCACTTCGTGCTATACAGGATGCGATGGATAAATTGTCGTCTAAATTACACAAAAAATGAAAATAACACTGACATCACACTTTAATAGATATGTTTACCAAAATTATCCAATATCTTGAAGAATAAATTTATTCAATAAAATCGCTATTAGCTTCAGTCATGGCCTACAGACATCTTCAGAATCTCCTGTAACTCTTCTGGATAGCCTCCTTGTTTAAGTTGGTGAATGCTGCCATAATCCTTGTCTTCAGTTCATTCAGGAATTTTTGTGATATCTTCCTTAACTGCTCACACTGCAACTGCAACCCCTTTGATTATTATCAAGGGGGTTGCAGTCTGGGGAGTTATTTAGCCAGATGTAAGGGGCAATGTGGTTGCAAAAATTGTCTGACAGCTATGACTGAGTTCTCCTGCTTGTGTGGCATGGTGCAGGATCCTGTTGCCAGATGTAGGGTCTTCCAGCAGCCACCCTATTCACCCAGGGCAGTACTATTTTCTTAAAGCACCTGATATAGACCTCTGTTAAATTTTAGGTCTTGTGGGAAGATGAATAGAGGCATAATGTCACCATCACTAGTGATCACACCAAACACCATGATGTTGATATAATCCAACTCTATCCGTATCCTCTGCACTGCCCTCAGACATCCAAAATACTGAAATGTTCGTATTGGAGCCATCACCATGAACACCAAGCAGTATGGCATGCTCTTCTAAATTTCTAGCAGAGGAAATTGCATCATGGTATTCTTTTTCTCACAGACAGTGCCCAACTGACCCTACTATACTGTGCAGTTGACAAAATAAAAACATGCATGAAATGAAAAATATAAAATGGGTACAATTTACCCATCGCGGCCTGTATAATTTGCACTAACAAAATTTATACCAATTACACTCTGTATTGATACGTTCTATGAATAAAGGGAAGTAACTCTAATTAAAGAACTTGCTGTATATTTAGTTTTTTAATTATTTTTTTTTATTGAATCGCTGTTTTATTATAATCTTAGAACAACATTCAGCCAACTCTAAACATTTCTCTTGGTCCTCAGATGTAATTTTACATTTTCTGAAATTTATTTTTGTTTTTAGCAATGAAATTGAACCTCAGATTGGCAGAGAATCTGGCTGCAGCTCTGAAAGAAATTGATTTGCTGAAAGGAAGATTAAAAGAATTAGAGGTACAAATATTTAAAAATTTTAAACAGAATTCTTCATTGAAGTTAGAAGTCAAATAGATTTTGGATACATTGTGATTTTTTGCTAAGAGACAGGTTTGTGGCCTCCAAATTTCTATATCTGGTCTAAGATCTTCAAATCCTCAGATATTTGATACTAATTGTATAGTATTTCTGTTGACATTGGTAATAGATTTAGAAATTTAAGATTTATGGATATAAAGAACAATTCATATGCCTTAGTCTAGAGCAGTGGTTCCCAAACTGTTCAGCCAAAAACAAATAACAGCTGAGGCAGAGAATGATTGAAAAACAAAGATTTAGAAACAGTTCCAAAAAATTTATATGCCAAAAATAAATGACTTGAAAATTTGAAATATTATGTAATTACATGCACGAGTTCCAGTGTAGTTATAAATGATTATTGACTAATTTTATCACTGTGATAGTTTTGCATTATATCAAGTATTAAGATTATAGTAACTAGAGTCCACAAATGAGGCGAGTTGACAATGATAATGTTCTGACTTTGAATCCATGTTTTTTTTGTTTGTTTTCTCTCTCTCTCTCAACCCCCTTTTGGTGAGACACAAGCAAATTATCATTTAAAAAAATAAAGCCTGAGGTGGGGGAGTATGGGAACTACTGGCCTAGAGATTTCCAGATTTATATATCAAAACAGTTTAGTCTCTACTTTAACTAAATTTTCCATTGACTTATACCACAAATTTCTACTTCTTTTTTCTTAATGTTCAGTAGCCATATATTTTATTGATTTTTGTTTTTGAATTGCACTTTTTTAAAATTTTTATTTTATTTTATTTTTTTTTGTATTTTCTACAGATGAACCAACTTGCTCGCCAATCTACAGAATACCATTCATTCATTGTCACTCAAATGTCAGCTGGTGTCCAGCCATTGCCTCATGTGTCTTTAAATTGTCCTGTGGTGTCTCTGGCTGCAGCTTCTGTAGTATCCACTTCTCCTTCTCCACAGCCAAACTCAAGTCCTGAATGCACTGACCAGTCAGAAATGCCAGTTGTTAAGGGGCGGGTTAAGGAGCAGGTCAAGCTTTTCGTTCAGCAGGCAGCTTCACAAACATCATCATCATCATCTCACTTACCATGCCCACAAGATGGGCGAAACAATACACTACAACCACCACCACCAATTGTCAATGGGTTTGTATATCTCTTATTTTTGTGAATGACCATTATTTTGTCTTAAACAGTGTAATTTTGTCACTAAATGTTATAAATAATTTGAGATCATTTACAGTTCAAACTACTTATATGTTGTTGACAACAGTTATCTCTATCTATTATATCTCTTGCTGGCTACCATGTCCACATTATCATCATCTTCATCAGTAGTTGTTTCAAGTGTTTTTTTTTCTCTCTTGGATGGTGCATACAAGTTCGTTTCTTGTAGCCAAACTTATTGTATTTCAGATACTTTCCAAATATGTTGTATCTATTTGATACATCAGGATGTGGGTGGTCAATATTTGTCTTTCTAATACCCATCTCTCTGTCTGTTCCATCATTCATTTACACAAGCTCATTTAGTACATTATGCATTGGTTCCCTCTGACTGCTTTCAGTATGTACTCTATGTATTAAATTTTCCAGGCCTTTTTTTCTCATGCTTTGGAAATTTCAACTGTTTTTCTGATTTTATGCATAATCATCTTTTTGTTACTGTTTTCTTTAAAACTTTCTTGTTGCTTACATTAATGAAATTTTCCGGTTTCTTAATAGACTGCTTTAGCTTTTTAAGGGCCTTTTTTCTGTTTTCAATGCTCCTTTGCCGTTCAGTGTCATATTCTCCATCATCTATTAAAAGAATTCCCAGATGATTACATTTCTGCACTTATTTGATTTTGACACCTCCAACCATAGTTCATATCAGCTGTTCTTGCTGACAACCATACATTTTGCCTAGTTACAATTGATGGTTAGTCCTTTCTTCCCGCTATCCTTTACAACCTTTTGTAGGAGATCTTCTAGATTTTTTCTGTGTTTGCTATCAGCACTGTCATCTGTATATTACATTGTAAAAATTGTACCCTCTGATAATAAATCCTGGTAGGACATCTAATTATCCTGATAAAACATTTTAAGATTCATTTGTGTATATTAAAAGTAATACAGTGTATTATTGTAGCCTGCAGTAAGTATTAGAAAGAAAAATCATGCTACAGAGTTGGAATGAATAAATTGAAAGAGTATGGAAAGATTTGTGGTATTAAAATCTGAGGTAAGATCAGCATAGGGCAAGTCAGTCAGTTAAGTGCCATACATGATACACACTTGCACGATCATGTCTTTTTTGAGACATGACTGACTGGGCAGAAGATTATCCCACAGTAGGTTGCCATTGATTTCTGCAGTAGACTGGTTGCCGACCAAGGCTATAGAACCTAATCTGTCCTATTATTTAACCCATAACTGGAAGGAATAGGCGGATTAATACCTTTCCCAAGGGTATTTGCGCATAAGTGAATGCAATGAATTCAGCTAAAATTCGAACTCGGCTCCCCAATTTCTTGTTCCAAGCCAATATCCAATGCACCACAACGCACATAGGGCAAGATGAAGTGAAAAAAAAATCAGATGAAATTGTAATAGATACTGACAGTTTTTGGAATTTACCAGAATAATAAATAAAATGTGACAACAGTGAAATACTAGTAAACCTCGATATGTATCATTTTGAAGAATTAGAATTTTTTTGCAACACACTGATGCATGTTGAAATCCTCACAATATCTAGTATTGTTAGTTATCTCTAACAACTTTTGTAAAAATTTTCAAACGCTACGTTTTGTTCAATTTGGCAAACCAATCGATGAAATTTGAATAAACTGATTTGTTTTGAAAAATACTTTGACAAAAACCCTACTTTGCAGTTTAATACGTTCTTTAACTTTTTGGGACTTCATAGTAAGCAATATTTTTTAAGAGAATTTATTTTTTTCCATTTTAACAGCGAAGAACAAATTCTTAAGATTTCTTACTCTTGAGCCTGCAACATACAAATGGCCATGCATAAATAATTCTTTCTGGAGCCAAATTTCAATTTTATCACGCATTTCTTTCTAGTTACTTCTAATAAATGCAAGGCAAACTGGAATTATTGCATATAAAAACTTTAAAATATGCAAAAAAAACGATTTCAGGTTTATTAAATAAGAATTCTTTATTTTAATCATTAAATTGTTTTTAAAATAGTGGGAGTATTTTGCATGTTAAATAATAAAACTTAATTTAAAAAAAAAAATTAATGAAAATTTATTGTACTAAGCTATACACCCTAGAAAAAACAACTGTACTTTGTACCTCTTACCTGTTTACACTTCAATTTGTTAGCCTTGTTTGTTGGGGCTTCAGAATATGCAGACTGCATCTCTGCAAAAGGCTATGTATGGCAACACATGATGCCTGAGAATAGGATCCTACTAGTTGAGGGCTTCAGGCATTCGCTAGAATACTTCCAAATTACAACACACTACTTTGGCTCTTACTTGGGCTAGATAGGTGGTCAGAGAGGCTTGATGTGATGAATTGGCTTTTTATATCATGCCTGAGTACCATTCCACCCAATAACTTCAGAACCTAGAAAAAAATCATACACACACCAACCAAAATCAAATTGGTACTAGATAGTGGCAAGTGTCAATCAGGTTATAACTAAAATGTATCATCAAAAATTAAAACTTATATTCAACTTTATAGGGGTAGATGAATGAAAGAAATTATTGCTGACTACACATAAATACTTAACTTGAGTGTACCATTTTTGTGTCCCTGAGATGCTTGAGCAAATGGGATTCCCTCTAATCATCTTACATGATAGGACTCCAAGGAGTATATAGTAATGGAATCACTTAAAGAAATTCCTATTACAAAACTATCACTATTTATAATTGAAAGAATAACATACTCTCAAATTACTCCTATAACTGTAAAAAAAAAATTTAACAACAATAATAGTTCAAGAAAAAGAATGTATGCAAAAAAAAAATTCCTCAAATAGTCAACATTTAATAACTTAAAAATCATAACCTAAACACAACTTGAGGTGTTATCAAAAGCCCAGACCTGGCAGCTTGCTCCCTAGAAGAAATCAAAGTTAATGTACAAAACAAAAAATGTTACAGATGTAACTAGAATAACAATTAAAACCATAAATACCAATGCATATAAAAAATAAAAATATAGGTTATATCCTCACAAAAGTGGAAACTTACATTTCCAGACTTTTACAATGTTGTAACTGCCAAAGATTTGGCCATTCTAAAGACATATGTAGTAAAATTCTGGTATGTCCAAAATGCAGCAGTACAGATCAAGAAACTGGATGCAAAGGTACCATAAAATGTATAAATTGTAATGAGAACCACCCTAAATACTCACATCTGTGTAAAGCTCGGCAAAATAGAAAAATGAATTGAGATCAAATATACAAGAAAGATAACTTTTCCTGAAGCAAAGTAGTCTTAGCAAGAATCAGAATTGGTTATACCAATATCACACATTTATTTCTTTTAAAAAGATGAGTATGCATAGTATGCCAGATGACTTACATAATAAAACATTTTCTGATGAACTTTGTCTATATCCATAAACACCTTTTACAAGGTGAATAACCTTATAGAACTTTTCAAAAACATTAATGAAAAAACATTTTGATCTACTTGAAGAAAAGTAAATTATGTACCAAAATTTAATCAGGACAACTTCAACTGAAGATGAACTATATAACCAATCTTCAATTATATTTCACTAATTTTAAAACTTACTATGATATTATTGAATAACATCCAATTTTCAGCATAAAATGACCCAAGATGGTTGGTATTATATTAAAACAACCAAACCAAAGTTTGGTTTTGATCAGTCAATGTCTGGTCATTTAAAAGGGTGTGATGGAGGGATGGATGAACAGACTAACAGAAGTCAAAGAAACCAGGTACAAATAAATGTGAATTTAACCATGATGGGCAATGTAACTAAGCTTATTAGGATTCTATTGAATTAAGCTCAGCAGAAATAGGGCAAGAACAGAGTGGCTTTGTTCAAGACACTGGAACAAGAATTGCTTTTTTTTTATGATGAAAATACTATCAGAGCAAGCAATTTAAATAGAGAAAGGAAAAAAATTTCTACACACACACACACACACACACTGTTTCATAGATTGCACAAAGGTGTTTGATAAAACATGACATGAAGCTATTTTTGATGAACAAGATTTATACAGGAAGATATTCAAGTAATCAACTGAATACAGATAGAGAATAAGTTCAATAAATACACAAAAATAGAAAGTGGATTAAGAAAAGTATAATTTTCTCACATTATTTAACTAATACATGATCCTAAAAGGACTAAGAACACCTATTGGGATTTATGTTGGGACTGACAATCCCAAGAACATAGCAAATCCAGATAACACTATGTTGATGGCTGACTCTGAAAGAAAAGTGAAAGAACTCTTAGACAAGATATTAAAGGAAAGCGAGAAAAAAGATGAACTAAGATGATGGAATACAGAGTTGTCAGCAAAAAATTGTCCAAGATGTAAGTTACGCATTGGGGATGTCAAAATGAAGTAAGTGCAGAAGTTTGAACAAGTAATTTAGTAACAGGCAATGGAAAGTGTGACATACAAATCTAAAGACTTACAGAAATAAAGATGCTTTTTCAGAAACTAAGCAATATATTATGAAGTAAGAAAATGTCCTTAGAAATAAACAAAAATGCGAATTCCTATGTAATATCTATTCTCCTATACAGCAGTGAATACTAGACAAATCTTCTCACAGTAAAGATATGGTTTTATCAACAATTGTTGAGAATATCATGGATAGAACATATGAAAATAAGAGCAGTCCCAGCCACATAT
The DNA here is from genome assembly GCA_037127315.1 of Ascarosepion bandense. Lineage (NCBI taxonomy): Eukaryota > Metazoa > Mollusca > Cephalopoda > Sepiida > Sepiidae > Ascarosepion > Ascarosepion bandense. The sequence goes on along the minus strand of JBBBDQ010000524.1, from coordinate 722,848 downwards.
GGTACAGAGATTTTCCCACAGTAGGTTACCAATTCTTACTGCAGTAAGCTGGTTGCTAACCAAGGCTATAGAATCCAGTCTGTCCTGCTGTTTACCCATAGCTGGGGGAGAAAAAGATGGATTTATGCCTTTCCCAACAGTGTTAGCACATAAGTAAATGCAATACATTCAACTGGAATTCAAACTCAGATCTCTGATTCTTCTATTCGATACGCTGTCCATTACTCCATTATACCTCTGTAACAGCAAATAACCTACTTAACAAGTTTGAATGGATAGCAAAACAAAGAAGGATAGTGAAGGGATAAAAGTTACTTAGACCCAACAAAGACAGGAAGTCATGGAGAATCATGATCATCTGCATCTGAAAGCACACAAAAGTAATCATATTGTCTATATTACTGAATTATTTATCTATTGAGCTTAGCTTCTGCTGTCAATGTTTTATAAAGTCACGTATACTAGAAATAACGCCTTCAAAGAATACTGACAGAACTTTTTTCTTTTCCTTCTCGAATACTTATGTACCCATATATAAGTTATTTTTAAAATGTCAGGTAACCTCAACAGCACAACTCCTCTAATTACATCAAAACAAGGTTGACTATGTTTGTTCTCAAGCAATTCGTGTTCAAACTCAAATGTTGGCAGGCACACTTAATTTCTAGATGACAATGACACAGGTTAATTTTTGGCAACAGTATGTATTAGAAGGTACTTGGCCTGATCAAGAAGCCATTCCAAAAAGGTTTGATAAATGGTTAGATTTTGATAAGAACTTTCCAAGAAGATTATTTTATTTATTTTTAAATATCTATTTGAATTTATATTTCCTTTCCTACTTGGAAGGATTGTGGGTGGTATAATAAATGGACTCAGAATTAAAAATCAAAGACTGAATTCCAATTCCAGTTCATTTTGTTACATTCATTTATGTGCAAATACCTTTGGGGAAACATATGAATCCATCCCCCAGTTATGGGTTAAATAGGACTTGTATCTGGAAAATTATTATTCTCAAAAAATTGTTACTGCAATATTTACTTAACAAAAAAACGTTTTGGCTCTAAATAACCCATGAAGGATTGATAAATAGCAAAAAAATAAAATAAATAAAAAAGAAAGCCAGGAAAAAAAATACAAATTAATCAAGCACTCTCTACTTGTTATATGGAAAGAATTTTGGTAGAGCTCTTTTTTTGTGTAAATTGGTTGATGTATAAATCCTCTATGCTGATATATTCGAATGTTTTCTTGTGATTTTTTTTTCATGATTAATACCACAATTCAGTGGTCATCTTATTTGTCTATAAGTCTTGTTGATGACTGATCTAATGTCATTTTCTGATTGTCAACCTTATGATTGTCCATATTATCTTTAATGAACTAGGACAGAGCTAAACACAAAGCCAACTATTCATCTTGACTGACCTGATCATTTTGACACTTGTCTTCCGTCCTGCTCTCTGTGACTGACATACTCATCTGTCTCCTTAAAAATCTGCATTTTGTAAACTTGTTACACAAGTTGCTATAATTAAAATAACTTTACAGTCATCACTAAGAATTCCTAAATAATTTTTTGCAAGATTCGTGTCTTGTAAAAGTAGATACAGATTTTTTTTCTAAATGCCCAATCACAACGTAGATGGTCATGACTCTACAAAATACTTTCCTCTGTTAAACATAAATTTCTTATGACTTGAGAAAGATAATGAAGAGGTTTCCTGTTGCCTTCTACAGTTTTGAATTTATTCTACACTAATTGCCAGTTAAGCCCCTCTGCTTTACTTTGTAACCCATAAACAGAACAAGAACCATGCTTTTCCAAAGGGCATTTGTGCAAAAGTTTACACAACAGACTAGGCTAGAATTTGACCTCTGCTTGCTGATTCCATTTTCTATGTAAATAACTATTATTCTGTCTGAATATTCCACAAAAAAATTACAGGAATAAAAAAAATATTTACTTATAAGAATTTGTTCAGGAGAAATGCATTTTTTATTTGCAAGATCTTTTCTGTTATTCTTTCCTCTTATTCTGATTTCAAACTCTTTCTGCAGATTAGCAAAGATTTATTTGATACAGTTATTGTTTTAGGCAACAATTTAATTATAAGTACAATAGTTATAGGATGTGCGTTGTGGTACAGTGGATATCGGCTCGGAATGAGATGCCGGGGAGCCGAGTTCGAATTCCAGTTGAATCCATTGCATTCACTTACACACAAATACCCTTGGGAAAGGTATTAATCCGTCTCTTCCCGCCAGTTATAGGTTAAATAGGACAGATTGGGTTCTATAGCCTTGGTCGGCAACCAGTCTACCACAGAAAGCAATGGCAACCTACTGCAGGATAATCTTCTGCCCAGTCAGTCATGTCTCGAAAAAGACATGATCGCCCAAGCGTGTTTCACGTATGGCACTTAACTGACTGACTGACAATAGTTATTCAGTACTCTTTCAATATTTATTATTCAGACATTTTATTTATTAGAGCCACTTTTTTTTTTTTATCTGTTGAATATGTGAAACTTGCAATCCTCATGCAATCTTTTATTTTTTTTTTTATAAATGACTTTTTTCTTTTTTTTTTCTTTTTTTATTAGGTCACGTAAACCATGTCCAGCTGTTCCAAAGAAGCCTGTACGAAATCCATTTGCTTGTCCTCTTCCATTGTGTAAATGTGATTCTTGTGAAGAGGCCTTGGCTGACAAACCAATTCCATCTGATAAACAGACCAGATTTTATCCAGTCAAGTGAGAAATTCGTTTATTTTTTTTTTTTTTGTTCTTTGACCAAATGATATATACATTCCTTTATAAATTATTAAAAAACAGTCAACCAGAATAAAATTTGGTAAAACTTCTTTTTTTTTTTTTTTATTCTTTTTCAGATATTTCCTACTTTGTCTTACAAATGTCTCCTTTGTGTTTGTTTGTTTTTTTGTTCTTTAAATATTTGAGTCTTACAACTCTGAAATTTTAAATTATTTTATCTATAAAACTAGTTTATACAACAAATATATTTGCTGATATTATATTTGACATTTCTCTCTTATATAATGAGTAAGATTTGTATTTCTACTAAATACATTGACAACATTCAAACAATTGTAGAGGTTATTGAATTAAAAGATTTCCAAAGGGTTAAATCATTTTAAAGAAAACAATTTGTAGAACCAAGAATTAAATCATAAATTTGAAGAATAAAATTTAGAATCTTTTCTTTTAAAGAAAAGTTTTATTTTTGAATATGGCACATGTTCTTTGAAAATGTTTCTCCTAAATGCAATGATAGAATATATTGTTATATAGAACTTTATCTTTTCAGTCCTAATTTGTATGTGCGGGTAAATGATCATATAGTTGTTCGTGGTGACCGTACTGGATACATTCGTTATATTGGTCATCTTAACAAAATTGGTCCACCCAACACGGTGTTCATTGGCCTAGAACTGGATGCTCCTGGTAAGACCCCAATTTTTTTTTCTCTGTGAATGTGCTTTTGCCTTTTTACTTAGGTCTTTCATTATTTGAAAACTATCCTACTTTTTTTTTTTTTTTTCCAAATAACTAAATAGTAAAAGGTTAAACAAGATTTTTGATACATTCTAACTTCAAAATTTGCACATATTTATTAATATTTCTAATTATGTTAATGCAGAACACTTAATAGATAATTTGACTTTTGCTTCATCTTTTACTAGAGATTTCTATTCCACAGTATTTAGTAGAGCATATTTGGGCTATCATTTGAGTGCTTGAAACCCTTTATATTAAGCTTAATCAGCCTTCCTGCTGAGCAATATGAATTCTGTAGGAGAGATGACTTACCTCATGTGGCGAAACAAGCACGTACATGCCTGGTGTGCAAAATAAGTGAAGGAAAGGAGAAAGAAATATGGCCACTCTAACACCTTAATTTAAGAAATACATGTTCTTGGAGCTAGGAGAATTGGCAAGAGTGGTTAGGCATATGCAAATCTTCTGAGAGATCAGCTCAGCATAAAAAACACCACGTGAGAGAGAAATGACAGATCCTTTATTAACGAGGAAACATGGAAAGACTTTGAGAAGTTGGTAAAGTGAGTACTTGGGTTAGTTTTTATACAAACTACAATAAGCTATTTCAGCGAAAATGATGGCAGGGAAATTTGACCTCAAACTCATTCCTAAGTTCAATGATTCTGCATCTGGACCATCAGTGGTTGAATGTATTGAGAATGTTGAGTTGGTCTGTAAATTGTGCGAGGTGAAACATCCACAACATGTAGTCTCTTTAAGGCTGGTGGTGTGTTTGAAGTCTACCAGCAGCTGAGAGAAGAAGAAAAAAAAAGAGGATTTCAGCCAGATAAAATTGGCACTGTACACAGCTTTTGCTATGAATGTTTTTTGGCTTATGAGTGATTTGCTGAGCAATGGTTTCATCCCAGAGAATTGGTAGAAAAACCATAAAAATTCTGTGATATTTGAATGATCGATGATAGCAATGAAGAATTTTTTCCTTTCTCTTTGTAACACAAGTAAGGCCTTCACTTTTTGTGTATCTTTTTTAATAGTCTAATCATTTATTTTTGCATATGGAAATTAAATTTTTCTTTTTCTTTTCAGTTGGGGTGAATAATGGATTTTTTAATGGGAAGCGATATTTTGAATGTCCTAATGAACATGGATTGTTTGTTACATTTAGTGATGTCGTTTGCTTGGTGAAGAAGGTAAGATATATTGACTTCTTTTGTTAGATCTTTGTGAAAAACTTGAATCTTGTTCTTGCCACAGTGGTTATTTTTCATTAAATTTGTGGCAGTTCTTCCTTTTTCTTATTGATATCATAGAACTGTTTTGAATTCTACATATTTCAATTTGCCTTTTATTTCAAGGCACCAAGAATCATATTTGAGGCATTCACATCTATCTAAATACGTGTAATATCCATATGTGGGAGGATGCTGAAAAGTTCTCAGCTCAACCAAGAAGGGATTAAAACAAACTTTTTCATTGAACTTCAAAAATGGGTTATTCAAAGAACTTTTCAGCACCATGTTATACAATTTCTGTTCGGTAAATATCCAACTCTCTTGATATAAATGGAAAATGACCTACGTTGTCCTCTTCAAAGAATTTCTTTGGAGATTCCACACAGTTCTCCAAGTGTCTGTCCTATTTTTCAAAATGGTCTGTAAAGTCCTCTTTCAGAGCAGTTGTCATCAACTCCTTCATCAAATTCTTTTTACTTTCATTCTCCTTTCCAGCTATGATTTTAGGTTTGAGAAAATCCCAAAGTGACAGTCAAATCTTGATTACAGTCGGAGTGGCTGGGTGGGTGGTTTACATACCTGGGTGAGGCAATGTTTTGCCAAAACCCTACAAAAACTTTATTTCCTGTTTAGAGAGGGGTTCCTGGTTCTTCTACTCAGGCCTTAATAGTGGTGCTTTTGCGAGTTTTTTTGTGGTATGTGTTGATGGTGGCAATGTCTCTTCATACTCAGGGTACCAGGTTGGAAGTTTTCTGGTTGCTGTTTCTGACTGGTAGTTAGAGCCCAAATTCTTGTGTAGCGTTTAAGAGGTTGCTCTGATCAACAGTTGCATATCAGTTTTTGCAGTGCTATGTCATGCATCAATGGGTGTCTCTGCAAGGTCCTCTGGTTGGCAACTTTGAGGCCGCACTATGCTGCAGCCTGCGCCAGTTCACTTCCCATACATGTTGTATTTGACAATCGACTGCTACTCTAAGAATCTCCTTATTAAAAAAAAACTATCATGACAACACGCAATCAAAGATATAAAACTAAACTATCCAAACAAAAAACACCTAAACCCCTCAAGATTTCTTTCACCAACATCCATGATATAAGTACAAACTTTTACAGTTTGGAATCATTCCTTTACAAAAGGTCCCCAGGCATCCTAGCTCTCTGTGAAACCAACCATAACCCTATAATCTCCGATTTCTAAATTCCTGAGTCCTTCCTAGAGAGCGGAAGGTAATGTCCACATGCATGGCCTGGGAGTTTGTCAGTAAACATCTTCCTCTGGCTAGGGAGATCCCTCTTGAATCTCCTGTCCACTCTTATATATGACTCCGTCTCTCTGGTAAACTCGGTTAGCTATCTCTTCATTCTCTACTGGCCCCTTTCTTCACTTTCATGCTAAATAGTATTTCAGACAATATAGAGAAAACCATTTCCATTTACCGATTCGCTAATATATTTGTGTTTGGTGATTCAATACCCATCATACGAAGTGATTGGAAAACTCTGTCATTGATCTTGCTGGGGTCCAAATGCTGAACATCTCAATCACTCAGTCTCTCACACAAGTGGTGCATTTCCCCACACATTTTCTCAGTAACCACAATGGACATGCTCCTCTTCTAGATCTCTTCCTTACTTCTATCTCTGACTCTTGCATGTTATGCAGCTCTGGCCTCTTGGCAACTCTGATCATGCTCTGTTGTCTGTCAATATCATTTTCTATTCTCCCTCCATTCAGGAACTGCCTACCAGTAGAATATCTTGCTGTTATCAACAAGCAGACTAGAACTCGTTCCATGATTTCCTTTGTGATGTTCCTTGGAACAAAGTTTTTAGTCTCTCTATTCATGACTGCCTCTGAACTCTCATCTGGCATGAAAACCGGCATGATGCTTTCATCCTAGCTAGGAAATTCTGACTAAAATTTTGTTCTTCTGCTTGCTTGGCTGCCATCACCCACAGGAATCACTTCTGGCTTTATTGGAGCAACATATCTGATCACAATAAGTGCCTCTTTGTCTCTGCTTGTAATGAATATAAATATGTCCTAAATGATGCTAAGCTGCTGTTTAATGATAGAATGAAGGAGTGTATAGCATCTTGCAAGTTTGGTTCCAAATATTACTGGCAGCTCTGCAAGAGTATTCTGAACAGCAAACCCTTGATCTGTCCTCAATTTGAAGTCTTCACATCCACAATAGACAGTCAAATTCTTTACTTACAAATTCTCATTCAACTCTACACTTGACTCAACTGGAGTACTGTTATGGTGAAACACCTATTCTATAGTGAATAGACTCTCCTACCTAATTTAAGTAGGAGTAGTAAGAGGAATGAGGGTCAGTCGATGTTGGACAATAGTAGTTGACAGTTGAATATGAAAGTAGTCGGCGACCTGGCAAGATTACACTGTGTAATACATATTATATCAAGTTCTTAACGTTTTGTATGTTGAACCTATTAGGACTGACTTTAGCACAAATACTAGCCTCCACTGCGAAAATAACTTCACAACAAGTATCCACACCCTATTTACCACCTAGAACTGAGACTAAACTGAGTAATGTGTACATAACCCTGTCCCTGGTCTCTAACATAATTTTTAACCTTGACTCCCATAAAGCAAGCCGAAGTGATAGAATTCCAGTCATCATCCTAAAGAAATGTTCCCTATGCTGGCTCCAGTCTTCAAGTTCTATAACTATTGCTTGTTGAAAGAGCTCTGTGGTTCCTGTTTTTAAGAATTCTGGGGAACCCTCTGACCCCTCTAATTATTGCCCTATTAGCCTCTTACCTCTTTTTGACATGGTATTTAACCCTCTAGAGCCATTTGTATCATATTTGATACAGTATGAAAACAAGCCTTGAAAGAAATATTTTCCTGAAAAATTTTTTAAGAGAAATATTTTATAAATTTCAAATGAAAGCAGTACTGACTGCTCAGTCAATGAATACCAAATGTTTCCTTATAGGGAAATACCAAATGTTTCCTTATAGGGAAATACCAAATGTTTCCTTATCGGGAAATACTGTATCAAATATGATACGAATGACCCTAGAGGGTTAAGGCTATTATCAATGCTGAAATAGTTATCTCACCTTTCACAACCTTCTCTCTGACAAACAATATGGCTTCCATTTCACCAGATCTGCTGCTGATGTGCTAATGAACATCATTGAATATATATACTAGGCTCTTGATAAGAATGGCAAAGCTCAAGCTGTTGCTTTTGATATCGTGAAAGTGTTTTACAGGATTTGGCATGCTGGTCTTCTATGCAAGCTCCAGAGTTATGGTATTTATGGACAATTGATTTAATCTAATCATTCCTACCAAATCATAAAATGAAGGTGGGCAAATCCTTTCATATGAATGCGAGCATCCCTCAAGGCTCTATCCTAGGTCCTATGTTTTTTCTGATCTTCATCAATGATTTTCTTGATGTAATCATTTCCCAAGTAGGCATCTATGCAGATGACACTACCATTTACCCATGGTTTACTCCCATGTCTCAATAGGAAATCTGCCAATGTTGACAAAGTAAAGCTGGCTGCTGCCCTTCATAAAAATCTGATTGAAAGGAAATGGCTTGGAAGTTTGAATACCTCAAAAACAAAGCTACTCTTCTTTAACCACCATAGAGAAACTTTTATACCATCAGAATGAATGTTAATCTAAAGAGCAATACACTGCACCTCCTTAGCCTCACTCTCTCAAATGACCTCAAGTGGAAGGACTACATTAAATCTGTAGCTGCATCTACTGCTAGGAAGGTTGGTTCACTGTGTCGTGCCAGGAATTTTTTCTCATTAGAATCCATTTTGTACATTTCTAAATGTACCATTCATCGATGCATTGAATACTGTTGCCATATATCATCTGTACTCCTGCTATTCATCTCGAGGTTCTCAACAAAATCCAAAGGAAGATCTGCAATATAATTGATCCTGACTTGGCAGTCTACCTTCGGTCACTCTCACTAATATGAGGTGGCTTTCATCAGTCTTTTCTATAAGTGTTATTTACTGCTGATGGAAAACAACAGTTGTCTTAACAGACAAGAACATGTATGTATAAAAATATAAACTTATTTTTATTCTTAGTAGGTGATGGTTGTGTGGAGGAGGAGTAGCCAAAGAGAGATTGTGCACACTGCACATGCAGGAGTTCTCTCTCTCTCTCTCTTCCCCACTCTCAGAGACTTATATAACTCAAAACCCCCACTCATTTTTGCTTTTTCATGTTGTCACTTAGCTGATGTCAAGCATATTTTTGTCAGCTATTACCTTTCAAGCTTTTTGTTGCTGCGCTTCACTGCCACCATCCATGGCTGGAATATATTTTTGACGATCATATTTTTGTTGGTCAAGGTAATATATTACACAAGTGTTTTCATGGCAACTGTTCTGACAAGCATTTCCCTCGTTCCACAACCACATGTATTTACGCAAGCTACTAGATTGGTGTCAAGATCCCAATCTTTTATTGTGGAAATAGTTAACTTCTCTTCTACTCTAATAATTTCTTTTCTCACATTTCCCATTTGTGGAACTCTCTTCCCTTGCTTGCTTCCCTGATAGCTACAATCTCCAAAAGTTTAAATGCAATGTCAATTGTCATCTATCATCTTGATTCCCATCCTTCTCTTATTCTTTCTTCGACATCCCTTGTACTTTGTTTTTTCTCTCACTGTAATCCTCTGCACACTACTGGCAGTCCTGCCTTGCTTGGAGTGAAATGATTAAAAAAACAAAACAAAACATGAAATGCAAAGAATGGCTAACTCAGGGTGAATGTGACAGTCACACAGTACACAAACATACTGATTGACATCTCACTGATTAACTTCCTGGAAGAATGTCTTTTTATACTTGCTTAGTAATATCCCACATGATGTCATTAAGATGAGAATCTTCAAGATATTAAATCAAAATGGTTGGATACTTTCCAAGAAGACATCTCTTTCTCTTAAAGTGTGTGTGCGTCTCTCTCTCCGTCTCTCTCTCTCTCCGTCTCTCTCTCTCTCTCCCTCTCTCTCTCTCTCTCTCATTGTTCATGAATTATTTTAATAACAAATAAAAATGATCAATATCTACTTGAAATATTGACATTTTTATTTTAGAAATATCAAGTATTGTGTAATTTCTGTTTTGGCCTTTGAAATAACCAACCCTCTGTATTACCTCCAAGCATTAAGAAACTGAATCAATTGAAGACTGCAGTTCTGAAAGTTCAAAGTAACAACCAATTTAGTCCTATTCAGTGACTTTTGCTCAGTCTCTAGATTTATAGGTTCCTCTTAACATTGATCTCAGCAAAATATTAAAAAGGTTATTGAAAGGGAATATAAATTTAGCTGTTTTGATTGTAAGCCCTAGATACATTTCTTCAGAATTTGACTTATGTGATGAGATACAATTTCTGACAAGGATTGTTGAAGTCCTAAATAGAAAGGAATCAAATTCTAATTATTAGCCATATCATCTTCATGATGAAGAAACAACTTTTCAAAAAGGACATTATTAATCAAAATGCTGTATTTGACAATATACAAAATTCACCTCTTTCCAAAAATATGCTTGGGAAAGGTAGACATCCAATTCTTCTCCCACCAACTAATGCTTTTTGCTGAGCAAACAGTCTAGAAGGAAAACTGAATTGAAAACTAGTTGAGTATGGAGTCAGTAACTACATTCCATAAAAAATTTCTCACTAAGGAAATCACAGCAGCGATGAGTGTTGAGAACTATGGCCCCTTAACTCCTCAGTGGGACCTAAGTGGGTTATGTGATAACAGAATGATAGACCTTATATTGAAGCGATATTAAGAAGAAAATCATTTTAATGAAGATTTTCACAGATAACATTTGGAGCAATTTTACTTTACTAATGCAATGGTTGCTGTTCATCAGATGGCTTTTTGTCTCTTGCTTATTTTGTTGTTTATTGTATAAAACCAAAAGTTATATTATTTTATAAATGTTCATCTTTCTTTCCTACAGCTAGTTCCAGCCAGAAAACCTATCCTGTCCAATGCGACTGCCTCTGATGATGAAACTCTTGAGCCAGCCTCTATGACAGATAGCGCCTCCTCTGACCAAGTGTCCAGCACAGATAGCCAAAGTACTAGTCCGGATCCAATTGTCTGGAAAAATCATTACCACAATAATCCTGACCAATCATGTCATCGGCAAGCAATTTTACGGTAAGTTGGGAAATATTTTTAGTTTTATGAAGTTGCTAAAAACATTTTTCTCTTTTAAATAACAAATAAAAAAAATGTTCATTTTAATAATTTTACATTCTTTTGTTGATCTTTAACCACTTCTTTTTTGTCTTTTCTTTAGGAAAAGCGTTCATCTATGACATAGAATATAGTGAAGAATGGTGTACACATGTGTGCGTATATAAATATATACCCTTCTATAAGGATCCAATAATATAGTAAGGTGAGATGCACATACCATTTTCTACCCTGGATGGATGACTAAACAGATGGCTGGATAGATGCTGTACATAAGGAGGCCTTATCACAAGATTACATCTGAAACATGTTCCCTTATCCACCCCAACCCTACTTTAAAAGAAAAACTAAACAAATTTTTAATTTCCTTCCCGGTATATATTTTCGTATATTTTTTCACCAGAAACATTACACATTAGCTGTCTTGTTTTACTGCAATTCTCATTTTTTAACAAAAATTTAACCAACTGAATTTCCAAGTGATTCTTGATGAAATGTTTATAAAGTGTTAGAAAAGCAGATATAATGTTTTGAGGTCATCACTTACCACCACCACCTGTTTATGTCAAAAGTGGAGCTATTGTAAAAGACTTTGTTCTGGAGCTTGACTTTTAAGGATTCCAACATCAAATTGGTGAAACTCTTGATTATTCCACCCCTTTTCAAATCGGAAAGAACCTGCATGAGATTATGGCTAAGTCTCAATCTCTTTCATCTTCTTTAACGAAAAAAAAAAAAAAGGAAAGAAAAAGCTTTCATACACTTTACCTATTTCAAGTAGAGAATGACAAATTCAAAAGTAACAGAAATTAATGCATCAACAAACTTCCAGAGTCTGGACAAAATATTGATGTTTTTTGTTTTTTTTCCTAAATTTAATATTCACAGTAAAATCAAATAATTTCATGTTACTTAACTTTAATATTTTTGTTAATTAAAAAAAAAAATTCTTGGTTAATCTAAATTCTACAGTTTAGAACAAATATAAAGACCTGAAAATCTGGGTTAATATCATCAAAGAATAGGAGTTATTAAAAATAGTGTTAACCAAATTTCGTATTTAACAATTTTCATGTCAATATATTTTTTCTCTCAAGAATTGTTTATCTGCAGTTTTAAACTTTATTACAAGCAAGCTGAAGTGGTTGAATTTTGGTGGCATTCTCCAAAGTAAATTCCTGGTAAATCCCCCACCCCCATATTTGTCTTTCTCCCCACCTGACAAAAGCACACTAGTGCTGCATTTTCTTACTCTTTTGCAGAGTAACATTAAAATTTTTTAAAATCAACAGAAAAAAATAAAATAAAAAATGGAAAGCAACTTCAGATATAATTATTGAATTTCCGGTGCAACTGAGCACATTTGTTTCTTTGTTGTATATTTCCCGTTTTTTTTTTTTTTTTTTTTTTTTTTTTTTTTTGAAAGTAACGATGACAAGTCCTCTTTCTGGATCCAATCTGAACAGTAAATTCACAAAAAAATTATGGGAGGAGGAGTTTTTTTTTTAATGCAGACATTTTGCAGGAAGTTAGTAATTTGGTCTTTCCATAGGTTGTAAAGTGGAAATCTGTCTCTCTCTGCAACTTTTATTCTCTGTGTTGTTCTTGGCTGCATTGCAAAGCAGACTTTGTTTAAATTGTTAAATCTATGATTTAAATAAGGTGACAGTACAATACTTGTTATAATTGATGAGCACCAAATTTGATTTTGCAATTATGAAAACTTTCAATGAGGTCATGGTAATAAGTTCAGCTGATTAACAAGATAAGTGAACAATCTAGATTCATAATTTCTCATTTTGTCTGGATAACTACAACCAAAATGGCTTTTATTTTTCATTAATTTTAAAAATCTTTTGGCCTCCATTTAGTTTTTTAAAACACTGCTGCAGGTTGAACAGTTGGCAATTTTCAAGCATCAAATACTTTGTAATACCGATCTCTAGGCATTACTTTAAAATATTTTTAAAAAACAAGACACATTGTATTGTTACATTAGATAAAAAAAATCTCCAACAACCTCACTGACCAAATCATCTTAGTGGTGAACAGGAAAATAGTTTACTATATGTTATGAAACAAAGGATTTCTTTATAAGTCAGCATGTAATTTTTAAATGTGTGATAGTAAATTATTTAAGATTCCCCCCCCCCTATATATTCTGTTTCTCTTAATCCTGGTATTGTGTCTCAACTTATCTAGTCATGGCAATATCATCACTGTTTGTGCTTATGGGTGGGCAACTCCACTTTGAGTCAACTTCCATGCCCTATATACTCACTGAAGTTGGAAGAGATCGATAATATTCACTTTGCAACATTTAGTTCTTGATTATTATTTTTTTAAATCCTACAAATTTTTTTTTTTTTTTTTTTTATAATGAGATCGTATTAACATTGTTGCCTGCTATACTGTCCTCTTTTGGAGGTGGGGTAGGAAATTGCCATTTATTGGAAATTATTAATTATAAAGATACTGACATCAATTTTGCATGGGTGATGCTATTTTGGTTTTGATTGGACAAGTAAGATAAATGACCTTCAAGAAAAAAAAAAAAATTAAATAAAAATTAAAACTAAGCCCCAAAAGGTCATATTGTATGCTTTTTTTGGAAGTAATACAAAATACTAATTAGTTTATAACAAATTCTAATAACCAACTCTTGTTGTATAAAAGCAGAACAGGTAATTCAGTTTTTTTTAAGTGAGCATGTTAATACTGGTTAACATTGACCCACAGAATTTTAGCAAGGTTTTGATATATGAAGATGCCTGTAAAAACCAGAATCTTTGTGAAAGATTCTTTTAAGTTGAGTTCAACTGATAGTTGGAGATTTTACACAAGAAGCCAAAATTGATATCTTCCAATTTTCCTGACACGTAACTATCTCTATGTATCCTGCCCCCCTTAATTCTCATTATTTATTTTATAGGACATTTCATGCATATTTGTTAATTGGTAACTAAGAAAAATGCCTGAATAATGAAATAAAAAAATAAAAATGAAAAACAAATTGAATGTTGTAGATTGTTCAACTGCAAGAGTTTCCAGCTGTGTGTGTGTGTGTGTGTGTGTGTGTGTGTGTTGTAAATGGGGAAATGAGGCAAGGTTACTGCAATGCCATCCAAAAAAAAAAAAAAAAAAAAAGGGAGAGGAGTTTTTTTTTTTTTTTTTTTAAATCAAAAGCCACATTCTGTTTGATATTATGCAATAATCTGCTGAATGTTTTTCCAGGTTTGTGTAATAAAAAAAATTTATCAGAAAAAATGTATTTGTCTTTTGTAATGAGTGTTGTACCAATTTGCTTTTTCTTTTAAATGAAGTTATAAAGAATGCTTCATATTTATGACAAGAATCTATTTTCTTACGGTGGGTGTTTTTTTTTTTTTGTTTGTCCATTCCAACCACTTTGAGAGATTTTGGTTGTAAATGGTAACTTGCTGAAAGATCAGTTAAGTGCCATATATGATACATACTTGAGCAATCATGTTTCGAAAGAGACATTACTGACTGGGCAGAAAATATTTCTGCAATAGACTGGGTTCTATAGCCTTGGTTGACAACCAATTTGTCCTATTTAACTCATAGGTGGAGGGAGAAGAGCCAGATTAACACCTTTTCCAAGTAAGTGAATGCAACAAATTTGAACATTGATTTCTTGTTCTGAGCTGATATCCACTGCACCACAATGCACATCCTTAAAAGGTAGACATTTTTAATTTTGCAATACAGCCAGTACATTAGTTTAAAAAAAAAAAAAAACAACTATTCAATTATTTTTAGATGTGATATACCTCTACTTACAAAATACATGTTTTCCATGAGTATTTTAGGACAGGGATGGCTGGCCAAATATTTCCAAGTTTGATTTTCATCCTAAAATAATTTTTTTTAAACTGCTGCCATTTATGGCCTTAAGATTTGATTTAACCCATTAAAAAAAAAAAATATGGTAAAGGAAAATGAACATTAGAATTTGCTTAAATTATCTTTATTTCCATACCTGGACATTTTCTCCAGTCAAAGATATAATGTGTATATATATGTATGCATGTATATATACAATTTATACAATAATCAGAAGAATAAGAAAACCAAGATTACAGAAGTAAAACTCTGGACAAATTACAATGGCTGAAAGCTCTGCTGCTCAAAACGACGAAAGAGGTTGGAAAAGAATGACCATGAAATGATTTTAGTTGTAAGTATACAGAATTTTACTATTTCAAGAAAAATGTTCTTTGTTGGTAAGTGATTAGAGACAGCAGAACAGTTTTCTTGGATTATAAAAATAGGTTTAAAAAAAAAAAATGATTGTAAATTAGGGTGGAGGGAGATCTATCTTCCTAGTTATCTGAATTGGTTTCAAGAATTGTTTTGGTGATACATTTATTAAATGGGGCAGGATGAATGTTGATAGGTTATGGCAAAATATATTTAGCTTAATTGACAGGTTGAAAGTGGAAATGATCAATAAATCTGGTTTAAATTATAAAACAGTCACTCATTCTGAAGGGGGGGGAGTTAAAGATTTAAAAATAAATAGATAAAAGCTATAAAATGTTTCTATTTTGCAAAAGTAGAAAAATAATTCTTAAAACCTGATGCACAGCAGAAATAAAATGTAAAATATATATATATATATAAAAAAAAAAACACTATTCAGTATTAAACTATTAAAAACTTAATTTGGATAAAACAAGCAGAATTGTGACTGTTCTACAAGAACCACTTTGAAATAATCCTCTTCAGGGTGGAAAAAAATAATAATGTAATTTTAAGTATGTATGCAAATAAGCAATTTAATATTAAAGCTACTGAAAGGTTTCACTTTTATGGCAAAAATATGTATTAAACAAAAATGCAAACTGGTTTAGTTTTAATTAGGCTTGTCTTGAGTGAAAATATATTGAGATTCAATGAAAATTTTTATAGTCGATAATTTTGCATTTTTCTTTATCAAAATGTTACTGAAACTTTTTACTCATAGCTTAAAACATGAATAAATAAAAATTTTAATATAAACTTAGGTACTGTACTTGACTTGCGACTAACAATAGTAAATTATAGGCAAGGAGAACTAGTCAGTGACAACAATAAAGCTATTATTAATTAAGCTCATAATCTAAAATAAAGATGGAGGGGGGATATTTCATTTCTCTTTACTAAATTGTTTTTGTCTTTGAATCAAACCTTGCATCATTTCAGAAATTAACATCTAAATGTATCTTAACCCTTTTAACTAAAGCAGCTGGTACCAGCAACCATACTCATCAGGGGGTCAGGGTTTTAAAGGTAATCCTCCTCAATCCTTTGCATTAAGAGCAAAGATGTTTGATTTTTTTTTTTTTCATTTCAGTTGATTCTAACTTAACCTAGAAAATGATAGTATCAGAAATTCTGTCTTTTGAAGAAAAATAATTCTTAAAAAAAAGTTCTCAAGCCAATTACAATTGAATGTCAAATTACAGAAATGAAATTCATAACTTAAAATCTAAAAGAAAATAAGACTAAGTGAAGACAAGGTTTCTGAAGGACACATATGCACTAATCAGGACAAAATGATCCAATTAAAATTTCCTTTTGTATTAAAAAAAAAAAAAAAAAATCTAAAAAATAACAAAAACCTGATGTGAACAGGCATAAAAAAAAAATCTTTCATATCAAGGTTAAAAAAATAAAAGCTATAGAAAGTTGAACATTTGAAAAATTTGAGGAAAGGAGTTAAAAATTTAAAAAGTGAGAATTTCAGATTTTTCCTCACTTTAAGAAATTTACAATCATAATTTATTGGACATTACATGCTGATATATTATTAAACTTAGTGGGTCAGTGGCAAGCATTTCTGACAAGGAAACTGCTTTTAAATTCCCTCTCTCTTGCTGGAAGATTTAATGCTTAAATTTGTTTTTCTTGTAGCCAAAAATAGTCGCCCAGAGTGAGGAGGATGACAAAGCACTAATTAATGTTGCCATTGTTGTTGTTATCTATATGAATTCAGAATAGGTAAAAAACACTGGCAAATAATGAGGAAAAATTCAAAATGGAATCACAGGATACTGCCTTTTCCTTTTTGCTTCTCTCTAAACAATCTAGTATCTTTTTACTAATCTAAAATGAGACATGGGGGGGTAATCACATTACATTTCACCACAATTTATGATAATCTAAAAATAAATGCAATCTGAAAAAATCCCAAAATAATGAATAAATAAAAAGGTGTGGTGCCATGTATTAATTCAAATGGTGCATGCTAAAGTCGTTCTTATTGGAGGGGGGATCGTTCAAGGAAATTGGCAGTGGATGTGAATGATATTTTGATTTCGTTAAATGATCAGTTTTGCATAAGAAATGGAATGCGCTGTTGAGGCTATATATTCATTTTTAAGCTGAACGTCCATCATTTCAATCAGTAAACTTGAGTTTCCATCACATGATCATATAAAGAAGGTGCATTCTTGCAGAAAGAATTATTTTCTGACTGCTTTACAGAGAGAGAGAGAGAGAGAGAGAGGATTTTCAACAAGTTTCAAATCACACGGACATATAAAGGTGGAGGGAGGAAGATAGAGTTCTTTCAAGGAGTTCAACTGGTTATTAAAAAGTAAATTTGCTGAAATATGTCAGTGATTTTTTTTTTTTTTCTTTTTTTTTTAAAAACAGACCTTGATGCATGACAGTAAATGTGTGTAGTTTGGCAGCATCTCTTATAAAATTTTTTTTTATATAGATTTTTATACTTGACTTCCCCAATCTTTATTTTGTCTACCTTAAAAACTGAGTAAAACTAGTAATAGATTAATGTTCAAATTATCTTATCACCTCAATCTTAAAAAAAAACTATCCAGGCAGATGGGTAGGAGACTAATCAATGTTTCTCAACATTCTTTTCTTTCAGTGTTTCTTCATTTCTAAGGTATTGTTAGATTACACAATTCAGTTGGTAGCAGAGGCAGGTATTTGATTTATAAAGAGGTAAAATATAAGGTATTGTTTTATATTTATACACAAGAAAAAGAAAATTTCAAGCAATAAATTAGAAATAGTGCCTATGATAGTGAATAACCATTGTCTATTTTTAGCACTATTTTGAATGTTTAAAAACAAAAACTTTAGGGATCTGCTTCAGTACCTTCTTAACTATATGGAAAAAGGCAAAAGATTGGAGAAAAACTCAGATATACAAATATAAAAAAAAAAAATAAATAAAATAATTTTTTTTTTTTTTCCAATGCTATGACAAATATTGACAACCGTTTGAAAACTTGTGATGTGAAACAGTGAAAAGTCGAAATATCTAGTCCCCCCCCCCCCCCAGGAAGTAATATTCAAGTCAAAAAAAATAAAAATCACCAAGAATTTGATTGTAACTTTGTAATGAAATGAATTACCAGAGAAAAAGCAACATTTTTGTCCCCTTTTCTAATAGCTGGTATCTTGCCAAACTTTGGGAGACCAGCTCCTTAGGTTTTTGTTTGTTTGCTTTTCTGCATCATGAGAGAAACAAGTTAAAAGTATCTGGATGTATGCATAGTTCTCTTGCTACTTGTCAGTTTTCAATGTGCAAACTGTATTTTATTTTATTTTTTTTTTCATTTTAAAAGAATAGGGAGGTCAGTTTTTTCTTTTTGTTTTTTTTTTTTTTGCTGCCATTACAGCTTCCATTTTTCCCAAATTATTTTTCATGCTCAAAAAAAACATATTCAAATTCTGCAAAGCTGCTTTAAATAGTCAGAGGATCCGGGAAGAGGGAGTACATATTCAGCAGCAAATCCAAAAAATGGGGAATGAAGAACATAAGCAAATAATTTTCTGTTGCTCACATGAGATGACATGTATGTACACACACACACACACACACACACACACACACACAATCACTTTTAGTGGATACACATGCTTGAATAGATGCTTTACTTATTTAATAAACAGTATATTCAAGAAATCTCATCAAAAGAAAAATATACACTATTTTTCTGTAGTAAGATTTTGTGAATATTCAGGCTGGTTTGGCAAAAATAACAAATAAATATACGGTTTAATAAATAAACAGAGCATCTACTAAAAGTAACATTTAAAGTAATATATATATATATATATATATATATATATATTTGCGAGTTAATTTATTACTGCACCTGGGTTCAGTAAGTGGTTTTAAAGAGAGCAGCCACCAGAGAAAAATAATCCAAATGTGGACTAATGCAAAATGAGTATCCAACAAATGAATGTCCAGTTTCATTTGAGTTAGTAGTCAACTGGTCATAATTTGGACATGGGATTTGGTGCTGAGAAATTTTGACAAATAAGTGAACTGGTGGGGTGGGGTGGGTGGGTGTTTAATGAACAGCAGATGAATTTGAATTGAAATTCGATTTTTTTTTTGTTTTGTTTTCGCAGCACTTTCATGAGGAGAAAAGCTGTCAGGTGAAGCGGTTTTTGTTTTTGTTTTTTGTTTATTTTTTTCATCCTTGTCCCGCTAAAGACTGGGACACAACAGAAGGTGATGCAACACTGAAGTTTGAAGGTGAATCTTCCTCCATGGTCACTACGTTGCCATCTGCCATACTGTCTTCATCTGAAGAGAAGAAAAAGTAAAAGAATTAAGTCCTGCAGTTCCCATCCTGGAATACAGCTATGCATTTGAGGAAATAATGACTAAAAAAAGGTTAATACTATAAAACCACATTTGGATCCACAATTATTTCTACTCAATAACCTCTAGAATAATTTGAAATATATCCGTTACTGATATGACAATAAATGTTGAAATAATACAATAGTTTCTTGTTATCCATAATGCACCATTGACCAGCATATATGGTCAAGCCAAAACAACATAAATGGCATAAAGATTGCATTCAAACATGAAACAAGCTGTTGGTGCTCGATGTTGACCTCAGTGTCTGCCTTTGTATTTACACACTATCACTGATATTGAGCACTTTTACTCATAAATATAGCATACATTATACACACACACACACACAAATTTTGACCAAATTATCAAAAATAAACATTTTGCACGCAGTTTTTCAATAAATAAAATACAGAGCAATATACAAAAAACTAAGTTAAAAAAAAGAAAAATATTTTTTTATATTGCATATTGTTCCATTGGACTGTGTTCAATAACATTTGTGTCTTTGACAATTTTTAATATTGATATACATGCTCATTTTTGCTAAGAAACTTTGGCATTAAGTACACTGTATGATGAAAAGGGTAGATTTTAAATATTTGATTAACACACCTGTTCCTAGCATAAAGAATAACAATTTTTAAATTCTTTCACTAGATTGAATGTTTCATTAAAAGAATAAGTTGAAAATTTCTTATTTGACACCCACTCCAAAATAGCCCAACATATGATTGATTCATATGGATTTAATTCAAATAAACCTAGCTCCTATAATGATTATCTGAGTTTGAAAAGGACTCATTTTACATGGCCAGAAACATTAAGTTCTTAAGATGTAATAATACCTTACAAGTTGACACATCCACCAAATAAAAAAAATAAAAAAATCAGATAAAATTTTCATTAAAGCCAACAAATCTACAAATTATTATGAGATCACTGTTGACAAATATAAAGATGCTCTTGATCATGAATTGTATAAAAAAGGCACTATAGCATAGGAAAGACCAAATAAAACATGAAGTTGAATCTAAATTGTAAAATGCTCAAGTTATTTTAGCAACAGGTTTTTATCATAATAAAAGATCATATGGACAACTTTGATAATTATCTAGAATACAAGCTACTGAATCCCACCAAAAATAACATAAGTAAAATAAGTAAAAATATATTAGAAAGGGTGTGCATGTACACCAGCAATGTTGTAGGAGTGAACCAAAGACATCATTTGCTGGTTTAAAGGCATAAATAAAAATAAAATGGAATACCAAGACATGAGCAGTAGAACAAGAACAGTCTACCCTTGTAGATTAAATAAAGGGTTCAGTTCAGAATTCCATGTAGGTTACCCAAATCAATATATACCTTAGGAAGTTCAGAGGATACAATAGCTGAAATGCTGTGATAGTAACAAAGATGAGAACAATGTCTGAATATGAATAGTGTAAATAAAAGGAATGTGTACTCGTTCAATTTGACATCGAGACATTCCAATTCAGTATGAGAGAAACTGCTAATAAGAGCAATAGAACTGTGCAAAGATGACTGCTGTATTGGTGATAAACAGGTACAGAGATCTGTTTTGTACCAAAATTATGAACTGTAGTTAAAAAAAAGAAATAAGAATTTTGATGTGGAAATAAAAACATTTGATTCAGCAAAAACATGTGAACTAGTGGTGATCTATTTGTTATGGTGGATTAGACATTTGTTATGAACAATATGATAGAAGATGATACAATATCATTAATTCATCATTGCGGTATGTGTAAAAAAAAAAAAAAAAAAAATGTTATAGGTTACCTACTTACCAGGGTTGGCCATCATTCGATGAGGTGGTGCAATCATTCTTTTATTCTGATGAGTTTTGTAATGTTTGGAGAGATGATCACTTCGCATGAATCTCTTGTCGCACTCGGAACACGCAAACCGCTTTTCCCCTGAAAATTCAAACAAAATGTTTCATCAACTCAAAGATTCAAGAAATGTTCTTTTATAATCAAATTCTTAAGTCATTTATACAACCAATAATCAGTGGCACAATTTCATTTAGAAGAAAAAAAAATCAAAGTCTAAAAATAAAAGATTAGACAAATATATGCATCTATATTATTACCCGTGTGTGTTCTGCGATGTCGTTGCAATTCATCTGACCTTGTGAAACGTTTGCCACAAAAAAGCCAATTACAAACAAATGGCCTCTCCCCAGTGTGCCACCTAAAAAAGAAAATTCGTTTTTATAAATTCTACAGAAATTTTAGTAGACAAGTTATATTTCATTTCTTTTTCAAATCAGAACAGGAAAATAAAGAGCCATTGCCCATGGACTGTGTGATCACCTAAAGATTTACAAGAGCATATGAATTATTGAGGATTTGAAAAAGAAACATTTTTAAATGCATTAATAAATAAAGTTCAAAGTGGCTTAAGGAGACAATAGCAGGACAAATTTAAAATCTTTAAAAAGGCAGCATATTAAAGACTCAAATTGATGTTAGCTTAAAAAACATTGATTCAAAGTGCTACAAATTTTTTCCCTCAGAAACTGACAATGTTTTTTTTTTTTTTAATTGTACCAACAAGAGGAAACTAAGATTTTACTTAGCACAAATTTTAAGAATGAATATCCAAGGCAATAGTTTATAAATGAAGTATAAACTAAAACAAAAAAAAATTAATTATAATGTGATCAAAGTAAAAAATGTTTATCAAGAAAGAACAACATATTAAAAAAAAAAAAAAAAAAAAATTAAAATCAAATAAATCTTTTTATTATTTGGAAATGTTTACTTACCGAAGATGTGCCCGTAAATGTGATGTTTTTCCATAAACTTTATTGCAACCTGGAATATGGCAAATGTGTTGCTTCTTTTTCTCACTGTTTCTACATTAGAAAAAAAATGAATGAGACCTTTACAAATTACATAATGTAATAAAATACATTTGCAACTAAATGACTTCAGCTGACCACAAATTCAAACAAAAATAGACAGACATGTTATGTTTATTATCTTTTATAATAAAATTTTCTTTGCAAATAATTTTTGCATACTAGTGGTGTTGGTGTAAAAGAACTGCCCACAGTTTGTGTTTGTTCAATTTCAGTTGTTATCAAGAAAGAAATTTTCTGAAATTCAAAATCTAAAATGATTCTGAATTTTGAGTTGAGTTGAGTTTTTTTTTTAAGTATGATGTTATTTCTTGAGTTTTGAAATTCTGTGGTAGTGTAGATTCTGAGAATTTTAGTACTTTTTAGAATGCATATTTCAGAATCACAGGTGAATTTGATAATTGTTGGTTGCATTGACTTTTTTGGAAAAACTTAAAATTTGTAGTTTAGTTTTTCGTTTAAAATTTTACTTTGAGTTTTATATTGAATCTTACGTTATTGTTATTTTTGTTTTTCTAGTGGATGTTGTCATATAGCACTTAGGTCAGAATAAAGATACACATTTTTGTATATCCAATATAAAATTGTTATTTTCAGATACAATCTTCAATAAACCAAGTGAATTTGTAAAAACTGGTTTCATATTTGGTGTTAATTAGTAATAACCAAATTAAATCCTTTAAAATTTTGTAATAAAAAATAAATAATAAATGTTAGACATTTATTACAATCAGTGAGCCTCTGTGTCTCAAGAGTATATATATATTTTTTAATACATATTTCAAATTGTTTGTAGTTTAAGTTCATCTGAAGGAGATAAAATGATGGCAGTGTTCCTGCTGTGCTCAACATTTTTATTAGTGCCACTAAACTTCCTTAAATAAAGTTTTATTTGTTCATCAAAATGGAAAACCATTATTGAGAAGTGTTTAATGTTACTTAATTCTTTGTAGAAAATTTTTAAAAAAAAGTGATTAATTTCTCTCAACTAATTAAATTTTTATAACAACTGTTTTATAGCAATTAGAGTATTCACTTTAATAATTAAATTAAGAAAGAAAAGTTAGTGCTAGAATATATATAATGAGATCACAGAAATTTACGAAACTGGTATTAAGCTGACATATTTAAATTTTATTTGTTTTAACACTATTTTTTAATGGATACTCATATTTGAGTGGATAGTCTGTCTTTATAATTTAAACAATACATTTTTATAATTACCACTGGTTAAATTGTTTAAGAAATTTTATTTGAAAAATATCTATCTTTGGCAGGAATCGAACCTGCATACTCTCAATACCAGGGAGATACCATCATTAGATCTGATGCATTATACCAATAGACTACAGATTTCATGGCAGACTAAGTTCAATTTAAAACAAATAAAATTCAAACATGTCAGTTTAATACCAATTTTGTAAATTTACATATAATTTTGTAATATGGTCTTTGGTTGCGTTTGTTTTCGTTAGGATACAAATCCAAGCAGATATAAATGGTTCTTTAAAAGAAATCAGGTGAATATTTAAAAACTTAAATTGAACTTTGTCTGCCATGAAATCTTCTGTAGTCTAATGGTAAGACAAGTCAGATTTATTGATGGCATCTCCCTGGTATTGGGTCTATGCAGGTTTGATTCCTGCTGGAAGATAGATATTTTCCAAATAAGGTTTCTCAATTTAGGCTGGTGGTAATTATAAAAATGTATTGTTTAAATTATAAAAATAAACTATCCACTCAAATACAAGCATCAATTAAAAAATAATGTTAAAATAAATAAAATAAAATATATATAAAGAAATAATAGCAAATCCATTAAACAGAGTGGATAATCCAAAAAATTTATCTAATAGATAAAATAGAGGGCTCAATGGATATTATCCAGAACAATATTATATACTGAAAAGAAAATTAGACACATATTTAAAGCAATTATAAATCCTGATTTATTTCAACAGGCAGGTTAGCATCCAACTCGTGAGATTGCAAAATTCATGATCTGATGAGATGGGCACTAACCCACCTGTTGAAATAAGTCAGGATTTGTAATTGCTTGAAATACATGTTGAGTTTTCTTTTTCTGTGTGTGTATATATATTTTCTAAACATATACTGTTAAATATAAGAAACAATGAATGTCTATTATGTTTAATCATGAGCCATTCTAAACGTCATATTTTGGCTTTAATTTCAGTTGAAAATAAAGACAAAAATTCTCCAACATTTGGATAATTTTTTATTAATTTGTTTCTAAGCTTTCGGCTCACATGAGCCATCTTCAGAGAGGTCACCAAGACGGTAACACAATAACATCTACCATCACTGACAATCTTATTTTGTGTTGACATAAAACTCTGCTAGGCAATGGCAATAGTTACCAAAAATAACAAACGCAGTTCGCAAATTTGCAATGTGGTTTTATGATGTCACACCGTGTGATAGCGTGAAATGACAACAGAACCATGTATTCAAATGCAATGTAACGTGTTATGTCCAGATTTAAAAGTGATTTTATTAAGTGTTGGTTGTTTGGATTTAATGTACATGGCCTCCAATATCTGAAGGTTCTTTTTACTGTGTGTATGAGTAAGGATTATTGTATTATTGACTAAAATCTGTCTGATATTACCTACATGTTTGTTTTTCTGAGAAGTGTTGTTTAATTGTACTCTGATCAGAAAGGTGACATGTAAGTCTACGGGAGAGCGTGGTTGTAGTAAAACCAATATATGTACTGGGTTTTTTATTTAGTACCAGAGATACAATCTCTGAACGGGCATGTAAATTGGTACACTACATTGGTTTTTTGTCGAGAATTTAGTTTAGTGCTTGTTGGGTTATTAGAGACAATGAGGTCAATTGTTTTGAATTTTTTATAATATATGAGTTTAATTTGATTATTACTATCCACTGGTTTAACATTTATATATATGATTCAGAATCCAACAGAATGATAGATTAAAGAACTGACAGGAAATGATTATAAATCTAATGCTGTTCTTTTATTAAAGCTTCATCAAAGAATAAGATATGAAGAAGAAAACTTTGGGTATTTTTATTTTTGTGGTTGACTTTTATCAAGTAAGCAAACTTCATGTACATTTGACTTGTCAAGCAGCATTCATGTGTAAGTGTATAATAATTTTATTTATAATAACTCTTCATAATCACTTGTGGACAACAACCAAACATAAATAATGCTTACTAGACGTATACACACATATATGAATATACATCATCATCTGAATCCTCCATAAACAAACTAGAATTGATATACTTAAGTTTTATTTTTATATATAGTTCTTAAATAAGGTTAAGAACAGTATTATGTTTCAATTTTTCTTTTGTTTTTTTAATATAATTTACATTTTTAGTTAAATGGAAAACAGTGTTAATGTATTTGTTGCATTGACTTGTGTGCAAATACCCTTAGCCAAGGTATTAATCCATCTCTTCTCCTTCCAGCTATGGGTTAAATAACAGGACAGATTGGGTTCTATAGCCTTGGTTGGTAACCAGTCTACCATAGAAAGTAAGGGCAACCTACTTCAAGAAATTCTTCAGCCTAGTCAATTATGTCTCTTTCAAGACATGATTGCCCAAACATGTTTTGCATATGGCATTTAACTGATATTTCTTAAATAATATAGTCAAATCCTCTGACAGTATATTTGTTGTAATGAAATCCAGTATTTGAACTGATTGATCTAATATATATATATATATATATATAGGGTGCTGATAAAGTTCGTGTGCACTTTAACAAATTTATAACTTTATTTGTATTTGCGATAGAAATAATTTATAAAAAGGATTAGAAAGAAGTAAATTTATATTTTTTAAGGTTTAATTGAAATTTAATTTAAATTTTCACATGTCCTTTATCATTAGCAATACAAAGGGTAATACAATTTTGCAGTTCACGGAAAACATTTACCAAATGATTTACAGTAATGTCTCAAATCACATTAGCTTTCATATCTTCTAATGAACTAGGTTTGGTTGCATATACAATTGTTTTTACATGTCCTCATAAAAAAAATCTAATGGAGTCAAATCTGGCGAATGTGGAGGCCAATAAAATAGTCCACCCCTTCGGATCCATCTGTTAGGAAATTTCTGATTTAGAGACTGTCTAACACACAGAGCAAAGTGACAAGGAGCTCTATCTTGTTGAAACACCGTATTATCTTTCAAGTTTACAGATTATTTGTATTTGTGATAGAAATAAAGTTATAAATTTTTTAGAGTGCACACACTTTATGGACACCATATATATGGTCAGTTTAGTCATTTTGCTGACTATTTTATTTTCTATGTAAGCCATATTTTATCTTAAGAAAGGACTGAAGGTTACTCATAGTGATGCCATCTGCGTGCATGTAAATGTTGCCAAGGTCATAAACTAAAACTCATGTAGTAGTTGCTAATGACAATTGTTTTAACAACAAAGAATTAATTAAGTGAGGGATGGTTGGAAATATTTGTGATGATCTCTATAGTGTCATTAACAGGGACATGATGGAATCAAAACCACATTTTACAAGGTAAATATGAAGAAATTTATAACAAATTTCCTTATTTATCAACGTAAGTAACAATTGTTAAATTTTGCATCAAATGATTATACAGTAAGTCTAAAATTATTCCTTAATTTTGAACAACTTAGATATCTACTTTATAATTTAAATTAGGGAAGTGAAAACAGTTTAGTTTAACGTTTATTGAGAGTAACTGCAGGTTATCAAAGGCAGACAACTCTTGATTTTTGGCCGAGACTAATGACATTAAAGTTTGATATTAAATCTTTTTAAAATATATTTTTTTATTTGCTTTATTATTTAGTGACAGTATTTTTTTAATTTTATATTTCTATGCAATTCCTGAAATATTCTATGAAAATCATAAAGCTATTTTGTAGAAGCAAATCTAGAGTTATGTTGCTTAGTAATAAAAATTAAGTTTTATTTGATGTTATGAAGAATCATTAACGTTTATGCTATAGTTTTGTTTTTATTTCCTAGTGAAAAACATGATTTCAAATTCAAAAGGATGCACATCCTTACCTTCCTTCATTGTCTCTACAATTGGGGCAGGTACAAGCCACCCTTCGCAAGCGTTTGGCTGGAAGAACTTCTACACTGACTTGCTGCTGGCTCTGTGGACTGTCAGCAGGACTTAAGGGACCTATAGGAGTAGCTGCTTGTGATGTGGTTTGCACCACTTGCCATTTTGTTGGATCTGTCGGATCCTGTTGAAGATGACTATGGGGGCCTGTGTGAGTGACAATAATTAGTCAGTTAAAGAATGTTTTATAATGATAGTAGTAAACACAACGAATTTAACTTTAAAAAAATATTGAACAGAGATTAAGAACAATATACAAAAAAAAAAATGGTAGTATGCAAAGGAAACCATTTACAAAAGTTCAAAATGGACAGCTTGAATGAGTTGCAGTAGTTCTCTAAATATTCATGGAAATAATATGGTAACAGAAGAAAATTAAGTGAGTGTATCTTTCATTGTATGAATTGTGAATGACTATATAGTAAACATTAAAACAAAAGACCACTTCATTAAAATCCTTAAAAGCTTAATAAGCCATTATCAAAATTCATGAATGAGTGAATTGCGTAACACAGAAAATGGAAATGGCAAGCAGAGTTCAAATTTCTGGCCTAGTTTGTTGCAGCCACATTTGCATTAATATTCATTGGAAATGGGTGATTCCATCTCTTCTCTCCTCAGTTATGGGTTAAATATTAAGATTTGGTTTGTTCAATAGCATTAACTTTATATGGGTTATTTAATGACAAAATTTAATTTCCTTCAGAGCTTTAGTAATTTTTTTTTTTTTTTTACTATTAAAATCTATTGCTGGAGTTTTGTTATAAAAGTGTATTTTTATACTTTCATTGTTTTTGACTCCAGTTTTCCCATAGCTGGGACTGTAACAGGTGCTACCATTTGGGAACAACAATAATTAAGAAGTGGTTTCATGCTCCTCAAAACCTCCTGATCAGGAGCTTTACTACTGGATCTAGTTTATTGACATACCTAGGACATATGGGTTAAATAGTAGTATATACTATGTTTCTTCATTTTGGGTGACAAGTTTAAGATAAGGACAAGTTAATTCCAAATCATAGGAAAAGCAACAAAGAAACACATGTCAATCCAGAGTTAACAAAAAGAAATCTGTCGAACGTTATGATTGCCTATGTCATGAGGGGACATGGTATTTTTAAAAATCTATATTCAGCCCAGGATTTCAACACATTCAATGCCAATATACTGATGGAAAATAAAATTGCAATCACCAGATCAGAGATACTGATTGAGGTTAGTAGTTATTTAAATAACATTTTCAAAACCATTGGCCATTTTGTGATGTAATAACACTCATAACAGAAAACCATTTGTCTGAGAATTTCATGGTAATATCTACTGCAATAATGTTTAGTGTTAAGTGGAAGCATGTGTCATGACACAGAGACATGTGCAGATTTAGTTCAATTAAAGCTGCTGCTTGAAAGGGTGTCAAGGTTATGGGCCTTTGATAAGCTCATTTCAGAGAATTGTCAGTCATGTTTCATGTGAAAAGTTGGTAATGTTTTGATGTCGGCTACAGTGATTATTGAATATTGCCATAGCTGTGTAGTATAGATGCTTACTAAAATCAGTACAATTTAAAGGCACAAATCAAAGCAAATGTGTCTCCATCACCCACCACTGGAATTATTTGCTTGCAGTAAGACTGCAGATAGACATGACTCAAGCCAAATTTCTTGAACCACAACATTGTCATGCAATTCTATGGTGGCATTGAAAGGTCAAGCAGGGAGATCAAATGACACTTTGTGGTGTTCAGAAGAGCAGGTTCTATTTTCATGCAAATCATGGTCATTTTTTTTTTTTTAAACAGGTATGACAGACTTAGGAGGCAATATATTCTAGTGTATATTCAGCTACGACATAGACCAATCCCATGATATTATGATATCAGGTATCACAAGTTGCAGCTCTTGCTTGCCTTTGATATTTGTGGAGTACCATGTACATCCAGAACAATTTAGCAAACATGGACTTGCATGTCTGCAATAAGACAATGTAAAAAAGTTTTTCCCAAGACACTGTCATTATTTCAACTACCTGCAATTTCATCTTCTGCAATTGATGATTAGAGTTGTAATAAAATCTAAACATATGAAAGTGAATTTTTACATTTTCTTTGTTCTTGAAAATTTACAACTAAAATAATAAACACTATTAAATTGTTTATTTACACTATTATTTTATTTATTGGAATGGTTGGCAAACATCAGCTATTGCCAAATGATTCAAACTTTATAAAATATATAAATATAAGAATTTCCTTATAGTTGGTTAACATATTTTAATAATTTAGTAAATGTTTATAAATAAAAAAAGATGTTCATACTTCTTTATAAATTGGTAATGCATAAATATTTTATTGCATTAGTTCTAATTGTATTAGTTTTTAGAAAGTTGTAAATATAAAATTATTCTTGTAGATGAACAATCTAATACAGCGTTTCATATTTTTGTTGAAAATTCTCAAAAAAAAAAAAAAAAAAAATGTATAAATTCACTTTCATATGTTTAAGTTTTATTACAATTCTAATCATCAATTTTTAAAAAACATTACTGAGGAGTGACGGTAGTTATAAAAAAAATATGGTGTCATGAGAAGAACTGTCCTTTTTTACACTCCATCTTATTGCAGGCACTTAATTTCATGTTTGGCCAGGGTTCAACCTGTTCTGCTGCCATCTCTGCAATAGGAAGGCAGTGTGCTATTCTGGCAGGGTAATCTCCACCAGTATGATGCCAATGAGACTTAACAGGCTCTTTAAAATATTCAACAATTTCCCTGGCTGATATAAA
Source organism: Ascarosepion bandense (assembly GCA_037127315.1). Classification (NCBI taxonomy): domain Eukaryota; kingdom Metazoa; phylum Mollusca; class Cephalopoda; order Sepiida; family Sepiidae; genus Ascarosepion; species Ascarosepion bandense. The sequence goes on along the minus strand of JBBBDQ010000524.1, from coordinate 692,405 downwards.
TCACTGACTTCCATGGAATAATGGGATGGCAATAGACATATTCATTTAGTTCATCTATCTATAACTCTTACTGTATTACATCAACAAGGGCAAAAAGCATGAAATAATGTACGGCAGGATAGTCTTCTCTATCTGTTTGATTGTTAGGGCACCTCAACATGTGTAATGGTTAGCAAGATTGTCTCGCTAGAACCTGTTACAACTGAGTAGTGAGTTCAATCCTCACTGGGTACGCCATACTTTCGTCCTTATGCCATATCTAAGCGGCACTTAGAAAATCGACTGTTTGATTGTATGATGCATGTGAGAGTACAGGGCTTATACTAATGCCCAAGGAAGATACATAGCATATGAGATCAGAGTACTGTCAATACACCCACATGTTTTTAACCTATGCACATATCTGTATATGAAATCATTTATGTTACCTGTATGTTTAATCTTCATTAAAATGAAACACATTCAGGATGAAACAGTTTTCTTTTCTTTCAATGTATTTTTGCTACTTTATCTCTGAAGTACCAATTTTAATTTATCAATAAAGTTGATGTATAAATTTTAGTTTTCTAAGCTCTTTTGAATTTTCAAATAAAAAAGTTAAACTTTTGCTAAGAGAAAATGAATTTTTTGTAATTATTTCACCACAAAGCTAGTAAGATGTAAGAGGTTACTGGGTGAATACTGTGAGAGAATATGAGAAAAAGAAAACATTAAGGAGAGAGAGAACAATGAAAGAACAAGAACTAAAGACAGAAGATAATGATAGACATTGCATTTACATTTTTGAAGAACAAACTTGACTGGAAAACAAGCTTGAAGAGAATTACACAAGCAAAAAGTGCAAGACAAGAAACTTAACTTATGGTTACCTTTAGACATTTCAACTGTAAAATGAGACCTTACCACCAAAAACTAGTACAGTGGTTAAATTTATAAAGTGTAGGTACCAAAAAGAAAAGCCAGGACAATTATCATAAAATATGCATAGAAAAAACACAGGGAAGCTACATTATGGCAGTTAGAAAGTGACAATCTGAGATGCCAGGTCAAGACCAATAACATTGGAGATTTTGATTAGAAACTATCTAGCCCAACTCATTGAACTAACTTTCCTAGCAGCACATATAGCAATTGATTCAATATAATCTTTCCACTTCATGTTGGTAGAAAATGTAAGCCTGAGAAGGTTCAGTGAAAACTGCATTAAATTAAAATGAATTAGAAAGGTAATTCTAAGTGAGAAACAAAATTAGGGAATTTCAAGATGTTCAGAGATTAAAATCATCAATACTGAAATTGAAAATCTTTTGGGGACCCCAGGATTATGTTTGTAATTTCTAATTCTTTTGAAATATGCCTGAAATATTTTTCAACAAACAACTTATATTTTTTTCTTTTAAAACTTAAAGTTTGGATTATGCATAAAATTAAACCATTTATGTAACCTACAAAATGTTATAACCAGGATTAGCATGTCATAATTGTGAGAAACAGAGTTATTTTTGTTTTAATGATACAAAATTCTTTTCATCTAAAATGAATTGCTAATTACAATCATTTCACTTTATTTTTGAGATATATATATATATATATATGAGCGCTCTAATTGCGAATGGACCACATATATGTGAAAAGCATTTTTTTTATTCATTAAAATCTGAATTAATGGTTTAAGGATCAAGTTATCTTTGCTTTAGTATTTACTTTAAAATTTAATATTTTCACAGTTTAAAACAACATAACAGACAGGAATAATTCCATAATAATTTTTCAATTGCTTCATACAAACAAACAAAAAAAAAATACAATCTTAGAAAAACCTTGAAGTTATAATTATTCTAAACTTTATGGTTATTGAGTAGCACACCTGTGACCATGAGGAAATTTTTCAATGATAATGGAAATAGTTACTATTTTATTATTTGCTCTTGAAAGAAATATAAATGTAAAAAAACCATGACTGAATTTTCTCATAGTCTTCATTTTTTTTGTTGAAATCTTTCATATGTTGTAGCTAATCCTTAAAAAAAAAAAAAAAAAAAAAAAAAAAAAAAAAAACAAAAAAAAAAACAATAATCAATGATAATAGAAAGAAATAGAAAAGACCATCTGACAAACGAAGGAGACGATTTATCTGACTGTCCTGATGTGTACATAAGGAAAGTAAAAACAGATTGAAAATAATAAAAATATCAATAATGGTTCATAGAAAATGGCAAATCTTGAATTTTCCAAGTCTCAAAAGAGTAAATTTGATTCAAATTAATTTAAAAGAAACAATAGTTATTTTAATATGCTGTTATAGATTCTAGCTGGATACACTTGCTAAGCATTTTACATTAATAATTATGCGCATTATAAAATAAATTATAAATTTTTATTTATATACTCTTATTTTATTTTCAAATGTTTCATTTAACCTGATGAAAACCAGCCACTTACAGATTTATACCGTTGAATTTTTTCTTTTTATGTCACATTCTACTGACAATAAGACAAACACTTTTTTTGTTACAGTATAGTTCACCCTCTTCTTAGCCATGAAGATCAGACCTGGTGGAACCAAGAAATACAGTTCATTCAAATGCTTTTCCTGGTGGTAGCAATAGAGCAGTGAGAGACTCACTACATCGCACATGTGAGAGAGAAGTTGGAGTGTAGAAAATAATTTTTCTCCAACAAGGCCTCAGAGAAGCTTTTGAACTATCAAGAATGGAAAGTGAGGTCTGGGCTGCTTCTGCCCAGATATGGCAACAGTACTCCATTTTCAGCCTGATCTTGTTCTTATAAAGATAGAGGATAAGAAGAGTTAGGTAACTACTGGAGCAGTATAAGGAACCAATCATGTATCTTCATCTTTAGCAATAAATCATATATAGGAACTTCACTTGAGGTTAGATGTGAGACTGAGGATTAATAATATCCTCTCAAGACATGAGCCACCTTGAGGGGACATTCACCGTGACTAGTGGTAGTTTGGGGTCTGATTAGCAGTGATGGAATGTAACCAGTTAAGTTTTGGAGGCATTGAATGTAACCAGCCAGTTTTTTTCCACACTGAGAAGTTAGTGTCAGATTGGAAGAGAAATCAGCTGCTAAACTGATTGTCAAGATTTTTGGAGGGGCGTCCATATATCACGTTATAGGCATAAATGTTTACAAATGAGTGGAATATGTTTTTAGGCAGGTCATGTATGTAAATCAGAAAGATGGTTGATCTGAGAAGTGACCCCTTGGGGATGCCTGAATTGACCGTTAGAGCTTTCGGTAATTGGCCATTAATAACTACCTTCATGAATTTACTTCTTAGAATGGATTTTATAAGAGAAAACTCTTTAAGTGATTCCATAACTGGAGAGTTTGTGTAGTAAACCTTTATGCCACACCTTGTAAAAGCCCATTGAGATATCTAATGCTATGGTCTCTGTGGGATGTGTGTCATCAAGGGTCTCACTAAGTCTGTGTATAATGGCAGTGGATCAAGCTGATTGAAACCTATACTGCTCATTGTACAAGAAGTTGTTCCTATTCAGGTGCTTGACAATCTTCTTGTTGATAATGGCCTCGAAAAGTTTACGGAGGAGACTAATGGGTCTATACTGAGATGGAGAAGATTAGTTGCCTGCATTTTTTAAGACCGTACATATGCTTGCCACCTTGCACATGACCAATAGAATTTTATTCAGGCCAGTGACTTCTTGGAGTGGAGATTTTTAACAAGTCTAGAAACTTGTATTACTGAAATAAATATATTACTGAGATTGTGCTCAGTGAGACATGGGAAGTTGAAGAGGGGATCATCTTTGTCATCTAACATTGAGTCTAAGGCAAAGAGCTTCACCTTGTCTGTCGAGGAGGATATGACCTCAGGACTTTATAATAACAGGTACAGCCACTTTGACTCTGTTCATAATTTGGTTGGTGAGCTCCCAGAATTTACAAAATCTAATCTGTTTCATTTCAGCTTTGACCTGGACAGATTATGTGTAGCTGCACTTTGTGTTTTCCAGAACTCTTACAGTGATTGCAAGTGGTTCTGAAAAAAGTAAGGGCCAGAATACACTGTTCCTTGTGACAGATTTTGAAGTAGTGGTTCCAGTGAGCTATGGCTGCTGCGCATTCAAGGGTGAACCAGGAAAGACTGGTTTTTGCTGAAATTATTTTCAGGTTATAAAAACACTATTCCAGAAAAAATCCATTTCAAGATTAGGGCAGCAGCAGCTTTGGAGGCAGTATGTCGAGAGAGAGAGAGAGAGAGAGGGGGGAGAGATTCCATCATGTAGGATTGAAAGCTGTTCCAGTCTGCCTTCTAGGAAACAGTAAATCAGGAGATGTCATTGGTTTGGAGTTAATGATTAGGGGATGGTTAAATGTGTCATTATGGAGGGAAAAAACTTCTGCTGTGCCTTTGTCAGAGCAGGATGTTAGAAAAAAGTTTGAGCATGTTTGTCTGAGGTTCTGTCACATCCCTGACTTGGGTGGGTTCTTCAATGATCTGGGTCAGATCATAAGTGATAGAAAAGTCTGCAATATCTATCTTCCTCATTGGTTTCGTTAGAGTGGACTAACCACTCTTTGTGGTGAACACTGTTTGAAGGATATTCAGTGACAATATTGTCAATCCTCTCTGGTATTTGATCAAAGACTACCAACCTTTCATCCTGAGCACAATACAGAGCAAAGATAAATGTAGTACTATGGATAAGTGCTACAGGGAAACATATATACAGGAGATTAGGATTCTCATTTTTTTTGTCTCCCTGCTGCACAGAAACCAGTCCTTAATGTAGGCACCAAGCCCATGACAGTGGTAATTTAGGTGGTCATATTTTATCATAATGGGTGAGCTGCCAGGCATTGAGACATTGATACCGGTTTCAAACAGGAACAGAAGGTCAGGTTTAGGCTGAAGAAGATGGAGTTCCACCTCTGGAAAGTTGGAACCTAAACCCCTTACAGTAGTGTAGAAGATGGTATACCCAAGGTCTATTTTTTTGTTTTTTTTAAGGTTGACTTTGATAGTTTTTTTGTTTGTTTTCAATTTGATTGCTTTTATGATTTTCTTGCTTAATTTGGTGGATAACTAGTAAATGGTGACACAGACACCCATAAATAATCCAGGTAGGTTGACTCTGAGATACCCCCCACATCATTGCCTCAAGAACTTTACTTGTATATGACTTGCCAAAAACTAATTGGCAATTATTAAATTTATTATGAAAATCCAAAGGAATAAAATTTATAAGGTTTCATACTCCAGAAGTACAGGAATTGTTTAGTTTTTGGAAGAGGTGTTCACTGTTGGTCAATTTCAAGGTGTGAGAAATAAAAATCAAAATCAGAAATTCCATTTTCATCTGTGAGTTACGAGATTCTACAATTCATGAATAAAGGGAAAGAAATTACTTCATTGTGTTCAAGTTGACATAGGCAATCAGAATGACATTTATGAGAGGAAATAAAAAAATCTGTTGCAAAATGTCAGAATCTGTTCAAATCAAACTAATTTTCATCTTTCAAGTAAAAGCCACTTTTTAAATGAATCAGCAAAGAAAATAGCAAAAAACTGTGATAACAAATAGTCCCTTGAATGTTTGGTACACTAATCTATTCCAATGACTGAAAAGTTACAATCTGGTTGTGTGAAAGAAACAGACAAGTGACACAAGGATCATTAATTGATACGAAATGTCCCCTAAAAATAGAAAACACAATGATAACAATCTAACCATTGTAGATTGAAGAGTTCAGTTCAAAATACCGCGGTTTACTGAGTACAATGACAGACACCTGAAGAAGGCCAGGTGGTAACGGTTGAAACTTTGTGAGTATAACAATCAAGACAACTACGAGGGTCTACACTGAATGCATATCATAAAGATAAGGAATTATCTAAAAAATTCTGATATAAATTTTGTTATTAGAAAATTGCTATATCCATTTTCATATGCCACAATTAAAACAATAAGATTCATTGAGAAATAAGACCATATTCAAAAATCCAAGTATAATATACATAGATATATCAAAAAGTATGTAATCTGATAAGAAATGCATTTTTTAAATAACATTTTTCAACATAACCTCCTTCCTTGTCAATGCACTTAATTCAACATTTTATTTAGCTAATAACTATGTATCAGACTACAACATATTTCTTGAGTGTGTGCGTGAGTGAGAGAAAGACTAAATATTAATAAATCTGGTCAGTGCACATTTAATGAATGAAGTGAAAATAATAAAATTTTCTCTGTATTATAAGTTGACAAAAAAATAAATAAAAAAAGATTGTTGAAGTTAATTAAAAATATGATATAGAAATTAATATTCAAGATTCAGATGACAAACATGTTTGGTAGGCTGAAAGTTACTTTTGTCAACAGCACTCATAAATAGTAAATAAACCATTTTTTTTTAAAGTTGTTTATAATTTAGAAATTTAAGGAAAATTTTTGCTGCATTTCAATGTAGCAAATAAATTTTTGTGAGAGAAGATTTTGTCCAAAACAAAAATCATTTTTTTTTTGTTTTGTTTTTTTTAATGAATTTTATGTCATGGATTCCACTACCCTTGCCAAAAAAGATAACTGAGGATCTTTCTAAATGTTTATTTCATGAAGTGTGTGTTTAAGAATATAACAGAAAATTCTTTTAAAACATTAAAGAATCTTTAGGTGTATTTCAAAAAGTACTGTTTTTGCAGAAATATTTAAAATCAAACTTCAAGTTAGTAGACAATTCAATCTGTACTTAGAAAATAAAAAGATTTTGATACAATGTCAAATATTTTTATAGTCAAATGGAAATGAAAAATAAAATAAAAGATTTAGAGATTATGAAAATGACATTTTATCAAATTAATAAATTTTGAATTTTTGTTTAAAATGGTCAGAAAAGTATTTTTATAAAATTAATTAAGCACAATGAACAAATTCTGCCAAGGATTCTTTTATAAATCATAATTAAATTGATTTTGTTTTTTTTTAATGAATTTGCTTCAATTTTATTTTATCAACACTGTCAGATCAAATACGAATATTCTCTTTAATGTGGTTAGTATCATCCATTAAACATTTAAAATTTATGAGAACAATTTAGTCTAGTTATTGATACCAACTGCTATATACCAATAAAAAATATACATTGTCTTGGAAGACTCATTATGCAGTTTCAAAGTTTTAAAAAGAGAGTCAGGGGAAAAAAACATTTTGCAAGCATAAATTCTTAAATTTGGAAGAAATTTTCATTAAGTGAATTAAAAATTGTTTAAAAGAAATAAAATAAAAACATGTTTCCCTAAAATTATTTTTAAGAGCTAACAAAAACAGCTAATTTTTTATGAAATAAATGATTTCTAAATACAACAATAATATTTCTCCTTTGCTGACCAGAAGTTGATTTGAATGTCAAGGAACAAAAATAAAACATTTTTATAAATAATGGTAATTTAAAAAAAAAATCTGCCATTATAAGAATTGGATAGAAATAGACTTATTGAAATATCACTGGTAAAAAAAAATTATTAGTTCATTAAAAATTTATAGAGAATTTTCTCAACATTTCATTCAAATGTAAAGCAAAAAAAAAAAAAATTACATTTCTGATTCAATGATAATAAAGTTTACAACTCACCTAAAATTTGTGTAGCATTGATGGTTTGGGTCGTCTGTGTAGTGCTGATTTGCTGAGTAGAATTTATGCCTGTGGTGACAGTCTGTATTGCTTGAGGTGGACTGAGTTGTTGACCCTGGGTCTGTGTTGAAGTACCACCCCCAAGGGTGGCTGCCATGCTGGAGGTGGCCGCAGCTGCAGCTGTAGTTGTTGTGGTTGTCACAGAGCTTGGCACGCCCAAATTTTGCAAAGGCGAGGAAGTGGCTGAAATAATCTGTCCTTGTTGGGTGATAGCCTGAAAGCCAGCCAGATTTTGAACATTCTGCAGGGGAAAACCTTGTAAGCCCTGAAGACCCTGGAGTCCTTGCAATCCTTGAATATTTTGTACCTGGATGGTCTGGATGTTAGTTGGCCGGATATTAGCTATATTCAGGGTAGGAATCCATGGATTGCCTTGGATCACCTGATTTTGCCCTGCAGTTGCTGCTGCAATTTGAATATTGGCTGCATTCTGGATTAACTGTTGAGGGGTGATTATACTGGACACCATACTACCTTGATTTGCAGCGGATGTAATGGTTGGTGTTCCAGATACACTAATTGCATTCTGTGGAATAGCAAGGGACAAAATGTTCTGACTACCTGATGTGGACATTCCTTGAGCACCTGGGGCTGGTGCAAGGGAGATAATGGTGGGAATTTGGAGAGCTGCTTGAGTGGGATAAGGAGCATTGTTGGTGGCTACAGGTGAGGCAGCTGTAGTTGCAATGGACGATGACCCTGACTGACTGCTGGTCACTCCCGATTGTTGTTGCTGTGACGACTGCTGTGACTGTTGTTGTTGTTGCTGCTGCTGCTGTTGTTGTTGTTGTTGCTGCTGCTGCTGTTGTTGCTGCTGTTGCTGCAATTGTTGTTGTTGGATGCTGTTTACTGAGGGAGGTGTGACATCTGTTGCTGTGGTAACCAGTGGTGGAGGAGTATTGGAGTTGCTTTTTATCTCTGACTTGACGCTTATCTCTGGTGGTGTAGCAATTTCAAGCACCTGGGTGGTTGGGATGGTATCGTTGGCGATCTGGTTTTGGTTAGTAGTGATCGCCGACGATTGAAGAGCAGGAGTGGTTGCGGCAGCAGGCATGGCGCCCTGAGATCCGAGGTTACTACTTTGTATTGTGGGAGTGGAGAAAGTTTGGATGGGAAGTTGCACCGCCTGGTACGTCGTCTGTCCCGCCCCACTCGATACAGGAATCTGGATTACATTTGGTATCTGCTGAAGTTGGGACAAAGGTAACTGAACCGTTTGCACAAGGGGTTGGCGAATAGACATGTTTTGCATTCCGGCCAAATTGACCATATTTCCGGTGAGATTGAGTACGTTCCCCATAAATCCGACATTGTTGGGGATTATATTTGCCCCTGGGATGCTTGGTGCAGCACGGACGATTTGTCCGGTAGGGGTTAAGATGGCTTGATTTCCCGCAATAAGCGCTTGACCTCCATTTGCATTAGAAGCGTTAGCGGGGATGAAGATGGCCTCTTGTCCCTCCAAAGAGAACGTCTGGAAAGGAGGTATAACATTATAGGTGATGTTTCCACCCGGGCCGGTGGAAGCAATCAATTGAGGAGTCTGTTGGATTATCGGAGCAGTGGTTAACGCTGTGGCCGGAGCAGTTGGCTTTGAAGAGTCAACAACACCAGGCACTTGGACCCAATTTTGAGTTGCCACGATCTCGCTTTGACTTGAAACCGGGTTCTGGCCAATTATTCTTACTTGGGTGGTATTTGACTGGTTATTTATTCCGTCTTCTTGGGGTGCTCCGATTTTACTGCAAGTAGCTGCCAACAGAGCCAAAGGGGATGGCTGGTTATCCTACAAGGCGGGGTTAAAGAAAGGGGTGTGAATAAATACTAGGCCATTCAAAAATTTTCAGTCCCACAAGGAACTAGTTTAGTTTTAGTTGATGTAAGAGAAGAGACAAAAATAAAAAAATAAGTACACACAAATCGTATAAAAAGGAGAAAAAAAACTTACCTGAGTCGAACTTGTCGGCATCACATAGTCTTCATTCGATCTACTTATAGCAAGTGTAGCCATTTAATGCCAAAGCGAGACATTTGGGCTGTCGTTGGCTTGAATCTGAAAGGTATTTGCTAGCCATACATGGAAAATCCACGTTCCCCGCTTGGAAGCCATGGAGGCCACTGCACACACGCAGATCACTACGCAATGATGCTAATCACGCATGCTCGAAACAACGAGTCACTCCGCGTGGATAACTAAAGCCCAAGAAAGTTGGATTTTAAACGTCTTTTACAGCACTATACGAACATTATTTACCTGAAATAAATGAAAGTATGATATAGTTTCAAACTTCCCACCTATGAGGAAGGTAATCGCAACAGTAAAGAAAAATATCCATTAGGCTTTTTCTTTTTTTTTTTTAAGAAAAGTGGGAAGAATAACGGGCTTGTTGTTGACAATGATGATGATGTAAATGGAAGAAACAAAATGGCGATGATGATGATATCTGATTTTCAAAGGCGGAATATAATGATTGACACTGACAGATTGTAATTATTAGGATTTTTTTTTTTTTAGCTGGACGAAAGAATATTGAAAAATAAACAAGAAAATAGCTGTCGATAATCCAAGGTAGTTATTTAATTCCGATCGCCTAGAAATAATTTAAATGTTCTTCTCTTTAAATTGTTTGATTATGATTTTTTTTGTGTGTTGGCGTGTACGTTTCTCTCTCTCACTTGATCCTTTTCTATTGGTCAACTGTAATTCAACTACATCCTAGCGGGTGGGGTAAAACAGAGTGAAGGTGGTAGCACTAGTTAAAAAAAAAAAAAAAAAAAAAATTCCTAAAAATTAAAAGTAATAATAATCAACGATGATACGCATGATATATACACACATCACGTTACTTATCATGACGTATCAAGTCCAGAACACAGCAATCGAAACTACTTCGTTATCATATCAATGTAGCTTTTTTTGCCTATTGTACTTAAATAAATAAATAAATAAATAAATAATTGCAAATTTTAAAATATTCTTTTTTTACCTATTTCCTTATCGGTTACAAAAACAAATATAAAATAATACTTTTTTTACGTCTCTACTTTATAGCTTTAAAAAATTGATGTTTGATTTTAAAGAATAAGAAGAGAGACTAGCTAGAAGGATAAAACGAAAACAAAAAAGTATTACTAGGTCGACCTAGTAAAAAAAATAGTGATCATTATCAACCTCGAACATATTTAAAGTAATGGTTTTAGTTTCCCATTATTTTACAAAGAAAATACAGAAATAAATGAAAAACGAAAGCGTTGAATATTTACAAAACAAGTACCAAAGTAGAGAGAAAAATCAAAAGGCAGGACTAAGTGGGTTGTTGTAGGAGTTACTCTCTGATGCCATCTCTTAAACAGGAGGGGGTCCGTTTTTCCTTCTTCCTCACGCATGCACCATTCGATGTAAGAGTCGACAATGAAATACTTATTGAGAATTTCTGGATAATATTTTCTTATAAATCGTTAGAGGTGGAGTCCGCAACTAGAGATTCATCGACACTCGTTTTAGAAATAACAAGTGCGATGATGACAATGGCTACCATATGTTGGCTTTTTTTTGTGAACTAAAGGAAGAAAACAAGGGGGGAAAAGTGAATTGTTCTTGCGGTGTACCGCCCTTTCTTATTCCTCTCCTCCCTCATTTTATGTCCCCCGCCTGTTTTCATAGTATGACACACACATACACTCACTAACTGCTTTTTCGAAGTCCCCACTAAATACTACCTTTCTCAACACAAGTTTCCTTTCTCTTTTCTAGTTTTTTCATTTCCCCCTTTTTAATCAACATTCTTACTTACTTACGTCCCTTTACATAGAAAAATGCCAATGATCCAAATTAATTTCTTTTTTCTTCCTTTGATGAACTTTGTGTACTCGTCAGGCGTACAATTTTTCTATTTCATCGTCATGTCTCCAAGTCGAACCTGCTTCAGGTTACAGTACACACAAAATATACGTATTAGTAGTACTACTAGTGAGTATATAATTATGCTAGTTGTTAGGTACCAACTACCAAGACCTATTTTCTTTTATATTCACTACATGAGATGCTAAAAAAATATAATGCATTTTTTATGAGTTGTTTGATAATTTAAAATTTTTAATTTATTTTTTTTTCACCATCTCGTAACTAGTTACACATTATTTAAGAAAAAGGCCAATCCTAAATCACCCTCTCTCGCTGAAGTAACTAAAACTAAAAAGTAAGAGTAAGAGAATAGGAACTAAGGGAGTGTACAGATTGTAAATGTGATCTTCCGTGTGCGTGTAGGTAGGTGGAGTGCGACTGGTTTAGGAGTGGAAGTGAGTTGAGTCGAGTTCAGTTGTGTTGAGTAGCAGCTTGGCTTTAAAACAAGGAAGTAGAACAGTGTTAAGAAAACTGTGAATTTGTTAGTTAAATAAATACGAAAAACCTTTTTGTCTGGGAGGTAACTAGAAATATAAATAGTATCATCAGCACATAGAGATCATAAACGCCCATTTGGTGTGGCTAGCCATGCGAAAGGCGGGTCACACTCCTATACCCGGACGTCATATGGGTTGGTCTCCACCGCCTTTTTCACGCACTTTATCATTCACACTTTCAGCAAACCCCTTATTTTTTGCATTTTTTTTACATCGACTCCCAAAAATTCTTAATAAAAACGCAAACAACAGAATTACAAAAGAATAAGATTACAATGGTACTTACTAACGTGGCTTGCTACACTTTAACATCAGCCATACTAAAGATAGTGAGAAACACGTAGTAGTAGTAGTAATGCATTAATATGGCAGTAGGAAGAGAGAAGTCACAAGGAAGAAGAAGATAGAGCGTCATGTTTTAAATGAGTATGGTTTCACTTGTGACCGTGTGTGCGCCTATTTACAGACTTTTTTTTTACAGTTCATGTGGCATGATGAGAAATGATACAAAGATATATTTTAAAAAGTATAACAAAACAGAAACTGTCATGATCATAACCGCAAAACAATAAGTTTAAAAAATAAGTTAAAAAAAAAAACATCCATGATAATTGACTAAAACTATTTCGGCGGTTGGTTGTCCGTCATTCGCTTTCGAGCGTAAATTAGGAAAGAAAGGTGGATTGTTTTAAGTGTTAAAAAATTTTACAACTGGTTAGAAATGTTTTCATTTTGTTTTTCATTTGTGTGTGTGTGTATTTTGTTTATCAGGCAATAAAACGAAAACTGCAAATTTTTAAAAGAAGGAATAACACTATAATTTTTATTTTTTTTAATTTTTTTTTAATCCAAATTTAAATTTAAAAATGCTTTTTGGCAATAGAATACACCTATGGTAGAAAAAGTAGAAATTAATACATTATTAATTTTTAGTTTTAAAAGTTAATGTAAATGTCCGTGTAATTAATTGTACGGCATTAATAAAAAATATTTTTTAAAAATGTCTTATTTCTTGGTAAAAAAAAAATATATATATATATATAAACGTGAAAAAATATAAGTACCATTTTTATTTTTTTAAGAAAAACAAAAACTGAAGAAAGATATAGGACATACGTCACCAGCGCGTCACACAGTCGCCAATATACCTACCCCACCAATTTTTAGTTTATTGTTGATTGGAAATTAATTAAGTGTTTTACTTTCATTATATAATTAATCTTTTTCTGGGGAAAAAGAAAATGCATCGGTAAACTGGAAAGTGAATATTATCATCAAGTTACTCGGATTTCATTAACAAAGAAACAAAAAATGAGATTCTTTATTCTTTTTTTACTGTATTTTGAACGCATATAAGACCCCATTTCCTAAATACAACTTTTTAAAATAACTAAAAAAATATCACCCTGGTCTTATATGAGAAACTGAGGTATATCTGTTTTTCCAGACGACATGAAAAAACAGTTTTTTAGTTTGTATCTAAATTTAAAATGCCATGAAAATACAAAATGTTAGATTTTTAAGGTTTTATAAAGCCAAATAATTCTTTATTGACCTGGCTCTTTTCATGCCAAATAATTCTAAGTTATATATTTTCTAAGTCATTTTTCTAGAAGTAAAAAGAAAAACTCCGACACATAATGTCTAGAACAGACTGAAAACATCAACTTCTCTCTCTATTCTTAAATCTTAATTCAGATGCTTTTTAATATTCGTTAATAAATTTTTTAATTAATTTAATTATATCTAAATAAAGCACCCAAACAAACGTGTATCATCTTGAAAGCTAATATTTTAAAAATTTCACTGATGTAAAATAATGCAATTTTTTTTTTTAATTCCCACTTAGGCTCGGTCAATCACAAAAAAAAATATTCCAGAGTTTGATTTAAATCTTCGTTTTGTATACCAAGAAATGATAAAGAAATAATAATAATAATAATCATATGTTTAAGCTTATATATTGCTCAGAAATTAATATTAAAAAATAACCCATAAAACAATGATCACTTTGTGTTTTTTTAACTTTTAAGGTACAATGCTTCGCAATGGCACAGCCCACGTGGGTAAACGCCAAAAAAAATATACACGTGGTGTGAGATTTTACGGAGAACCAAAAATGGGTATTTTTCTTTGACGCAGATCACATCGACGTGAATTCTTATCGCATCCATAAAATACATTTTTTTCTTTAGATTTATTATTTATTTGACTCTATTTTTTCTGATAGGTCCCGTTTTTTATTCGTTTTACACAAACTTCTCTGACTCGCTGACCGAGGAAAATCGATCAAATTCAATTGAACGATCAAGAATAAAAACATGACCGATAAACAATTCCGCGTGCAGGTTTAAAATCTCAGGTATACGGCGGTTAGAAGCCCTTCACGGATTATTAGTTTTAATGTGAGAATATCAATTTATTATGGCCATTCATTCATGGCAAAGCCAATCCAGGGAAACGAGTAAAAATATTTCCCCGTTAAAAGAAAATTACAATTTTCTTGGTTCGTACTCATTTAACAACAGGGTTAAATTTAAAAAAAACATAACTGTTGCTGCGAAAATAGGATCTACAAACAAAAAAAAAGTCCTTTGACTCCTTTGTCAGGTAATGTCAATGACATTTATATTCAAGTTTGGCTTCGTAGTTTATTTTTAATTTTAACTCATGTATTCCAGCAAGTACTCACTCTAGCTTTCGTTGGTTCTCCATCACTGTGTGACAATTCCAGATCAATACCAGATATGGACTCTATACAATCTCGGAACCTCTTCTTTTCTAATGCAAAAATATTGTATTTAGTTTACTCAGATTGAATCTGATTCTGAGTCAATGTTATTGTTAACACTTTGACATCCTGTTTCGATAGAAAATATTTTACTAGCCAACCACACCTAACATATGTACACATTTTGTGAGCTCGTATCTTCTTTCAAAACTAAAGAATTATTTTTTATGCCATCTTCCTCGGCTCGTTGGCGATTATGGTTCTCCACAGGTTCTTTTAATTTCCAATTGCTATGACTTTTCGGAAAAGATAGTGGGGTGGAGAGGTTACCGTTACTGGTTGCCTTCTACACGGTTTTGAATTCAGATTCAGTCTTTTCACTGCAGACTAACTGCTACCAAAGTTAAACAGCTCAGTCTATCCTGCTAAACCCATATATAGGGAGATAGACGACTGAATTCGTAGACAATTAGAGTCTTTTATTTTATATATAAAAAAAACTTCAGCGCATTAACTTAGGCTTCGAGAGAAACTTTTACGGGGTGAAAATTTAATTTCTCTGAAAAATTTAAAAGTTGCGCTAAAAACTAGCTTTTACCCTGTAGGAGAGGGATAGACTCTCTGCCTGATAGTGATAAGTATATCTATCTATCTATCTATCTATCTATCTATCTATCTATCTATCTATCTATCTATCTAATTCGCTGTTCATTATCTATCTATCTATCTATCTATCTATCTATCTATCTATCTATCTATCTATCTATCTATCTATTTATCTATCTATCTAAATAAATAAATAAATATTTTATCTCTCTGCACACACACAGACACACACACACACACACACACACACACACACACATATATATTGTTTAAACGGATTCTTGGTCCCTAAAAATAAACTCTCTCGTGATATATATATATATATATATATATATATATATATTTCGAGTCTGATGAAACAGTTCGTATCTTTACAACTGCTGAATTAAATTCAGGATTTATAACCGTTTTATTATGTGTTGAGTTTTCTTTTATATTTATAAGAAAAATTAAGGCAGACACGTTATTTCATGGTAAATCGAAAGTGTGTCCTATTTCAGGCGAACCGTCATCAGCTTCCGTCTTTATTGTACAAACAAAGGATTTTACACGAATGAGATTCATAAAGACCTAAAAGATATATAAAAATAACGGTCGATTCCTTAAAAGAGAAAATTAAATTTCTCTTCTATACCCACACCGCATGCTGATATATATATATATATATATATATATATATATATATATATATATATATATATACATTTGTAAACTCGTTTACAAATGGAAAATATTCAAAAATTTTATAATATAATTGTAAAAACACTTTTTAGTACAGATGTGCACTGTTCTAATCTTATTATGACCAAAAACTAAGTAATTAAACAATCAATCAATATATATATATATATATATATATATATATATATATATATATATATATATACAAGTGGTTTAAATTAATGGATATATATGCCACAGTTTAATATTTACTTTTTATAAAATGTGCTTAGTACAGAAGTAGACCATTTGTAGATGTATTGTTATTATTATTGTTATAATAATAGCTTTTGTGTTGCAGTATGCTAATATTATTCATGGAAAAATGTGTGCATGAAAAGTAATATATTAAGATTATATAAACCTGGAAAAGAACAGGACAAGTTACTAAACCTGGAAATGTAAAGGACAAGATTCTAGTGAAGTAAAAAATAAGAAATTTCTTACTTAAAATATTGCAGCTAAAAATAAAATTTGATTGTAAGAAATTACTTATTTTTTATTTACTAGAATATCTTATCTTATCCTTTACTTTTCCACGTTTAATAGCTTGTCCTGTTCTTTTCCAGGTTAAATATAATCTTAAGAATATTACTTTTCATGCGCACATTTTTTCGTGTAATCCATAATTTTTCCAGTCATTGCTATTAATAATTTAATATAAATTTAATGCTGAAAACTGCACTCAAAAATATTAAAAAGAAAAAAATCTATATGCATTTAATAAAAAAAACAAAAAACAATAAAAAATTATTATTTATAATTAATTCTGATAATCAATTCTGATTAAATAATAAGTGATAATCAAAAGTTTGATTAACAAAAATAATGAAAGATATCATCAGAATTTAATGCTGAAAACCTCATTAAAAAATATTAAACAAAAAATTTGTAAAGAAAGAATAAGATTTATTATTTGAGGCGTTAGTCATGCACTTATATACTTATGTAGTTAGTCTCACTTTTCGGACTTCACATATAAATTGATGTAACTTTTTTCTACTGAACCAATTAATTTTTTTTTTTCAAAATATAGCTAAGGAGGTGTCCTATCTAACTCTGTAAACTGAAATTTGGTTGAGAACTGAATCAGTGGTGAAAACTGCCTAGATTCAGTCAATGTTGGACTTATAACAATAATATCTATCTATCTATCTATCTATCTATCTATCTATCTATCTATCTATCTATCTATCTATCTCATCTCAGTCTGTTCATATCTATCTATCTATCTATCTATCTATCTATCTATCTATCTCAGTCTGTTCATATCTATCTCAGTCTGTTCATATCTATCTATCTATCTCAGTCTGTTCATATCTATCTCAGTCTGTTCATATCTATCTATCTATCTATCTATCTATCTATCTATCTATCTATCTATCTATCTATCTATCTAGCTAGCTAGCTAGCTAGCTAGCTAGCTATCTATCTATCTATCTATCTCAGTCTGTTCATATCTATCTCAGTCTGTTCATATCTATCTATCTATCTCAGTCTGTTCATATCTATCTCAGTCTGTTCATATCTATCTATCTATCTATCTATCTATCTATCTATCTATCTATCTATCTATCTAGTCTGTTCATATCTATCTCAGTCTGTTCATATCTATATCTATCTATCTATCTATCTATCTATCTATCTATCTATCTATCTATCTATCTATCTAATGTTGTTTTGTAAGTTCTGGCAAGCCAAGAGAGATTCGATCTCCCGACTTATTGGTAATGAAGTTAAGAAAAGTTTAAAACATTTTATAGTGATAAATCTAAGATGTTTATGTCAATTATTAAAGTGATATGTACCGGCAAATTATATATTTTTAGTCAGAGTGAATCTGGTAAAACAAGGATGTGTCTTTTCACCGAGAATATTTTGAGGACCCTAGAAGTTATGCCAGGATTCGTTATCGGAGGCCACAGTTTAAACAACCTAAGATACGCAGATGATACAGTGTAGTGCTAATAGCAGACACGGAAAGGAAACTATAAGACCTCCTACAGAAAGTAGCTGAAGAGAATGACAAGAAAGGACTACAAATAAAATGCAAGAAAACCGAATGCATGGTCATTAGTAAAAAGGGCAGCCCAATATGCCAAATAAAGGTCGGGGATACTAAAATCAAGCAGGTACAAAAATTTAAATACCTGGGAAGTGTTATAACAGAAGACGGAAAGTGCGACATAGTGATCCGAAGGCGAATTGGCATGGCGAAGGAAGCATTCCAGAAGTTGAGTAGAGTATTAAGAAACAGGACAATTTCGCAAAGAAGAGAATACTGGATTGCTATGTGATGTCAGTTTTTCAATATGGCAGTAAATGCTGGACAATATCAGCAAAGATGAAGGAAAAACTTGAAGCAACTGAAATGTGGTTCTGCAGAAGGATGCTGCTAATATCATGGATCGAACAATGATGAGGTTTTGGAAATGATGGAAACGAAAAGGAGATTAATACTGAGCATAAGAAATAGACAGCTGAAGTTCCTGGGACATGCAATGAGGAAAGAGGGCTTGGAGAACTTAATACTAACAGGCTAAATAGAGGGGAAAAGAGACAGGGGAAAGCAGCGGATAACATATTTGAAGGACCTAATCAGATGGATGATGGAACGAGGGTTGCATGGTGTAACAGGAGAAAGCGTGCTAAGAGCCACCAGGGATAGGGAGACGTAGAAAGCCATGATCGCCTACGTCCTGAAAGGACAGGACACATAGAAGAAGAAGAAGAATCTGGTAACGGTTTAATCATTAGATTTTTAGAAAAACTATACCGACGACCATGCTTATATAAACACAAATAAAAATAAACATATAAACTTTAATGAATGATTTGTTTATTTTTGTTTTTATCAGTATGGTCGTCCATATCAGGGGTCGGCAAACTTTTGCTAACTTTGTGCCGACTTAGGGTTTTTTAAATTATTCAATATGCTAACAGCAAATGTATTTTTTAAAAATACAAATCAAGGTCAATATACCTGTTCTACAATTATATTTTATATAGTAATATATACAATAATACGTCTATTGAACAGGTGAAGAGGCTCATCCCTTGTTCCCTGTATAGGATGTGGTTTCCGGTTTTCTCTTTTCCAATTTTTTTACTCTTACGTACCGCCTTGCTTAGGGTGATATGATTTTAAAAAATGTTGTAAACCGCATTAATAAAAATAAACTGATTTTAAAAAATTTTCTAATGTTTTTATCATTAATGAAAGCCTTGCTCTTACATGGTCTTAGCTAGCTACTCGATATCAGCAACATACTTTGTTACTTTGAGTTTTACAAAATTTGCGTGCCATTGAAAATTGCTTGGCGTGCCACATATGGCACGCGTGCTGTAGGTTGCCGACCCGGGATGTCATTTTTCTAAAGAAATTTCTAATTTTATTTGCTCGTCGACGATATGGTGATTTTCTAAGAGTAGCATAGCCCCTGGCACAAGGCCGAAAGTATGGGGCATCCAGTGAAGATCAAACTCACTAGTCAGTTGTAATTGTTCTAGCGATACAAGCATGCTAACCATTACACCAGTTTGAAGTGTACTTCTCGCCGACGATATGTATGGGGAAATTATTGTTGATCAGTGTTTGTTTTATGTCCCTATGCGTATCCCCGTCTATCACCTACCCAAAACCTTAAATTGATGCTACCATACTTGTCAAAGAAATATAATATATTTATAAAGTTTCTTGAAATGTTTCACTCAAATAAACCTAATAACAACACCCTAACTTTATTGGGTGGTCTTCCAGGTTTGGGGGTTGGGTGCAGGGCTAACAACCCTGCCCCGTAAAAAACAGTTTGTTACAGAAACAGCAACAAAAAGTTGCTGCCCTATGCACCATCTGGGTGTGATGGATAAATGATGATGATGAACTTTATTGGGTGTTTAAAGTGTTATCAATGGCTTCTTTAAAAAAACAAAAAACTATAGACATTGTAATGCAAAACGTATATAGACATTCTTCACTCTCAGCTCTTAATATTAAAGAGGGAGAAAACCAAGGTTAGCCCCTAATGTCTGAGGCGTACCGAAAAGGTAGAGCCAATAGAACTGGGTAATTTTTGCTATTAATCCTATGTATGCTTTGAATTTCCACTTTAAATTTTATTCCTTATATATGTGTGCGCATATAAATACTTAGTCTTTTAGAACGTCCTCATAACATAATAGACAATACGTTTAAATTCCATCATGATCTTTTGCATTCATTTTCTCTCTAAAGCCTTTGAAAAAGGCATGAATCCATCTAATCCCCTCGAGAAAACGGAAAACCGCTGCACAATCATTTGAGAAGTCATGGCAATTCGCAGAGATTAAAGAATTTTGCAGAGAGTCCCGTGTGTTGGAATATCGCATTAAATTGTTTGTTAATTGGGAAAGTTCTTTTAATAAATTATCGATTTGTCCACATAGGAATTTAATTTCAGTCATAGCATTTTGTTGTTGTTGTTGTTGTTGTTGTAAATACATCTCCGCGTGTGGATAGATGTTTTCATCAAGGCACCATCTTTGGATAGATTGTCAACCAAGGCTAATGGTGATTTTCTAAACACAGCTTAGATATGGCATAACGCCGAAAGTATGGGGCACCCAGTGAGGATCGAACTCACTACCGAATTGTAATGATTCTAACGAGACAAGCTTGTTAACCATTACACCACATGGAAGTGCCCAACCAAGGCTAATGATTTACTATCTGCTTATTATGGGAGGTATTTTGTGGTCAATACATTCCCACAAGTGGCCTCGCTACTGATGGATGAGTCTTTATATCGAGACACCGTTTTTAGATAAATTTTCAATAAAAGCCAATGAGCTTCTGTTTACGGGTTATACGAAGTGTTTTGTTGTTGATACACCTCCACGTTACTAATAGATGGGTGTTTTTATCGAGAGACCATTTCTAGATAGTTTGCCAACCAGGGCTAATGAGCTTCTATTTGCCCACTATGTAAGGTATTCCCTTGTCGATACATGCCTGCAAGAGGCCAGACTACTGATAGATGGGCGTTTTTATCAATAAACCATTTCTAGATAGATTGTTAACCGAGGCTAATAAGCATTTATTTGCCCATTGTTCGAGGTATTTTGTTATCGATAAACCCTGCGTGAAACCAGTCTACTGATGGATGTTTGTTATCGAGACAACATTTTTACA
The DNA here is from genome assembly GCA_037127315.1 of Ascarosepion bandense. Classification (NCBI taxonomy): domain Eukaryota; kingdom Metazoa; phylum Mollusca; class Cephalopoda; order Sepiida; family Sepiidae; genus Ascarosepion; species Ascarosepion bandense. The sequence goes on along the minus strand of JBBBDQ010000524.1, from coordinate 671,085 downwards.
TAGATTGCAAAACAAAGCTAATAACTTCTGTCTGAATTTCTGGGATGAAGAGCTATCATGATTTATACTATTTGAATTCGAACTATTGTCCTCATCTTTGTTGTTACCACAACGTTTCCGGCCTTCTCGAGCTTTATATTGATCTGAATAATTTGCTTCGAATTCTGAACTGAGCACTTTATTTAATCTACAGGTGTAGACAGTTCTCGTTCAACTGCTCATGTCTAGGGATATTATCTAGTTCTTATTTATAATAGTAAACAGTGATATTTATTTTTGCATAACACGAAAATGTGGCACAAGGCCCAAAAATGGGGATGGGGGAAAGTTGGTCTTCATTTGTTTTATCTTGAAAAACTTAACTAGCCACAATCACTGACCCAAACAAACTATACAATATTCCTTGCACCAAAACATCACATTCTTGCTACAAACAACATATAACCCCAAAGGTCCTAAGAAGTTGTAACTAGTCCCATATGTACAACTTGTCTGTAGGGAGTGAGGAATGAATTAATAACTTTTAAAAATGAAAACTCCAATGAATATTTTCACGATGCATAATGCTATTTAAAAGGAAGTAAATAAAATGGTTTTACTAATCCCCCACCACACACACACTACCACAATATTTAATTGCGACAGAAATATCAATTGATTGGGCGAAATTTATGCGGGACTTGAATAAATTAAAACAGTCATTTTTTTTCCAACAATACACATTTACACACTCATTCAGGCACAACAACAAATATGAAACACACACACACACACACACACACACACACACACACACACACACACACACACACACACACACACGAAAAATGAAAACTGCCCCGCATCCACCAGGGAACTAACATTTCTGGTCACAAAAAGAGGAAAGAATGGGGAATTAAACTAAAGAAAGTGTGAACAAAAATAGATGTTCAATAACCATACATACCCTAGGTAAGTTAGCGTAAAAATTAAGAACGAAACAAACCTAAATTAACCTATTTTGAGAGGGGTTGCCAATGTTTTAATGTAGTGTTACTAATATCAATATAACAGTACAGAGTTATTGTTCGCCTGTTTCCACTGAGTCTAAGTCCACACTGCCCGACCCAGCTGTTGCTACCGCTGCCTATCCTGTTTTGATTGCTGCTGCTGTCATTTGTCTTTCTGTCTTTATTAACGGCTCCCATATTGTATCTATTTCTATGCTACGCCTACTATGTAGGAGGTCCCTATAGCTTAGTATATGTGCTAATTCTTTCAGACGTCTAACGCTCCAGTGTTCTTGTCCTAAATTTTCACTTCATTTCACAGGGGCTGATGACAACCTCTTTCTATCCTTACATGATCAGCTATGCCCGATTTCATTGTCTCACCCCTCACTTCGGCTTATCGATGTTCCTTCAGCTTTACTTTTAGGGGTGTTTTATTTCACCTTTATGTTTTTTGCCACAGCTACAATGAATCGAATAATTATACACAATTTTTATGTTCTCCCTTGTGTTAAGTGTTACAAGTTCACAACAGCAAATTTTCGTAATGACCTAGTGGAATAAAGCGCTGGTTCGTAAATTTGGTGACATAGCGGTTGTGAGTTCAATCCCTGAGCCAAGCAATATGTATTTGGACTGAGTGAAAACGAACGTACAATAACTGAATAGTACTATAAATAAGACTATCTGGTCATTACTTCGTCCAGAACCGCCCTTACTTTTTCCAGAACCGCCTGTACGTCTTTCAGAACCAACTTCTGAAAAACGCCAGGCCAAGTTGAAAAGAGACTGATTGGATCTCGTGAATTTTGGAAAATCACCAGTCAAATTATGAACAGAGACAAAGCAGCTGTGGTCACTATTATGAATGGCCCCAAGGTTATATCTTTCTCGACAGACAAGGCGAGGCTCTTTGCCTCAATCTTCGTGTCGAGATGACAAAGGCCACCCGTTCACGTCTCACTGAGCACAATCTCAGTCATAATACTCATAATATACTCATTTCAGCAAGTCTCCAGACTTGTCAAAAGCCTCGACCCGAAAAAAGCCACTGGGCGAGACAAAAAATTCCTTAAGAATATCACCCCAGAATTATTCCAAACCCTAGTGAAGATATTTATTTATGCTTGAAGAGAAATCTTTCCCAAGCCCGTGGAAGAAGGCAAGCATATACACGGTTTTCAAGAACGCGAGCGAGTGATCCCTAACTCCCAGTATAGACCCATTAGTCTCTTTGGTATCATCAGTAAGCTTTATTAGGGTTTAATCAACAAGAAGGTAATCGAACACCCAGATAAGGACAACCTTCTATGCAACGAGCAGTATGAATTTCGATCAGCCCGAGTCACTGCTGATGTCCTAACTATCCTTACACACGGAATTAGTGAGGCCCCTGAAAACACACACGCAGGATCAAGGGAACCTGACCGCTCTTCTGATCTAACACTAACTTCCCAGTGGGGGAAAACTGGCTGGTTACATTCAATGCCTCCAAAACCAAACTAGTTACATTTCATTACCGTTGATTAAATCCAGAACTACCGCCAGTCAAGATGTACAGATTCATCGTGCCTTGAGAGAATATTGGGCCTCAGACTCACACTCGACCTCAAGTATATATACGACCCATCGCTCAAGATGCAGGTAAAATGAGTGACTCTTTCCATATACCGTTACAGCAAGTACCTGACTCCTCATCTAAACTTATTTATAAATGGAACTTTATCTCTCTCTGTGTGTGTGTGTGTGTGTGTGTGTGTGTGTGTGTGTGTGTGTGTGTGTGTGTGTGTGTGTGTCCGTTACCTATAGACTCCGAAACGGCTGAACCGATTTTCTTGAAAATTTACACAGTTGTACTATAAGCGTCTGCGAGTGTTCTTAGCTAGGTTTTGTGTCGAGGTACCCCCGATAAATATCCAAAATCGATAATCGAAAAAATCGGGTTATAGAAGGAGTGATCCAATTTTAATTAAATTTGATACACTCATAGACAAAGACATAAGAAACAATATTTAGAAGTTTCAAGGTTGCAGTTCTTACAATAGTGCAGAAAATCAATACTATATATATATATATATATATATATATAAAAGGCAAGATGTTTGTGTGTGTGTGTGTCTGTTATCTGTTTGTGTGTGTGTGTCTGTTATCTGTTATCTGTGTCCTTTATACAAATCCAAAATTTTTATCCGATTCTCACCAAACTTCACACAAATATTCTTTAGGTTGAGTCTGATCTCCAGGACCATGTATTAGTTTTAAAGCTTTCATTACACCAGAGCAACGCCGGGCTATAATGCTAGTGCTTTATAAAGCCGAAAATGGCATACTGTTGCCATAGTTGGAGAAGAATTATTTTCCACCCTCCAACCTCTCTATCACAGTCTCTCACTCTCTTATTGCTACTTCCACGGAAATTTCTCGGATGAGCTACGTTCCTTGGTCCCGCTAGATCTAACTTTCAAGGCTAGGACCCACCATAACACATACATAGCAGCAAACCACCCACATTCCCATCGTGTTCCATCGGAGAGAAGTTTCACTCAAACCGCTTCTTCCGGCAAACCACTGCCCTGTGGAACAGACTCTCAAGAGGATATTTCCTCGATCACTACAATCTTAACCCCTTTCAAGTCTAGAATTAATCGTTATCTTCCCCTCTTATCCATATAAACTACCCCTTAACGTAACTCTCTACTTCCATCCGGGCCTTGTACAGAGTGAACCTTGCAGTAAGAAAAAAAAGACTATAGTCTGCTTCTGTATATGAAATAAAGTGTTCGGTACAGGCTTGCCTCCCAGAGAGTAAAACACTACGCCTCCTTGACCTCACACTCTCAGCGGACCTCAAGTGGAATGACTATATCGAATCCATTGCTAAATTCGCTGCTATGAAAGTCGGTTCTCTGTGCAGGGCCCGGAAGTTTTTTCCGTCTGAATCTATCCTGTACATATATAAATCTACCATCCGCCTGTGTATTGAATACTGCTGCCACATCTGGTCGGGTGCCCCTGCTATTCTCCTCGGGGTTCTTGACAAAATACAACGGAGAGTCTGTAATGTGATCGATACCGACTTGGCAGACCGGCTGCAGTCACTCTCTCACCGGTGTAACATGGCTTCCCTGTGCCTCTTATATAAATACTTTCACGGCTTCTGCTCCGATGAACTTAGATCACTGGTGCTCCCTAGGTACGAATTTGCACGAGATACTAGATTAGCAACTAGGTCCCACCCTTTTACAGTGAAAAAGATAAAATGTAACCGCAATGTCTACTCCAACAGCTTCTTTTCTCGCACTTCCCGCCTGTGGAATTCTCTCCCACATGATTGCTTCCCCGACAGCTACACTCTCCAAGAGTTTAAATGTAAGGTCAATAGACACCTCCTAACACACTAACTCGCATCCATTCTCTCAAACACTCTTCCCATCTGCCTAACCCTCAGCTTCGGTATCCTTACCCGTCTGTCACCCTCCTTTTGACATTTCCTTTATCTAACCACTCTTTCTCTTCACCTTCCCCTATGTAACCCCCTGCGCAACAGTGGCAGTGGAATGTCTTGCTTGGGGTGAAATGATTAAAAAAATCAATATACGCGTGAGGACAATAGTCCGAATATAAATACTGTAAATAATTTTAATGATCTATTATTTACCCATTATATCAGGTATTTTGTTGTCGATATGTTGTGGATTCCGGATATGAAACCACACAAAATAATAAATAACAAAAACAGATATGGAGATAGAAAAAGTAAGTTATATTGCACAAAATATACAAACTTGAACACGGGTTAGTCAATTCAAGAATACTATAAGTAGAAATCAATATATACAGTCTTGCAGTGAAATAGTATGTCTGAGTAATGAGTCTATATCCAAACAACTCCAACTTACTGACCATCTAGGCAACTCTTTACAACTCTACAACTACTATGACGGTATTTACCAACCTTCCTACGCAAGGTTAGATGTGACGCAAGGTCATTTTATAGAGGGTCTTCCCGGCCATATAGCCGGGCCAAAAAATGTCTGTCTATTATTACCGAGTCGTGATTCTACCCTTCGGCGGAACCATGACTGGGTTAGTGCTCTCTGCTCGGAAGCAGAGAGCACCCTCTACCGAAGACAGAGAGCTGACAGTGTCATCGTAACAGCGGAAAAACTGCCGTTCTCTGTATAGGCAGGATTATAGGTACACATCAGGCGAGTCCATTCTTATGTACAAAGGGGCGATCCCCAACACGATACATACCCGCGACTGGCCAGGCTACTGAGGGACGAGTGTTTTTATCGAGACACCATTTTCAGGATGATTGCTAACCAAGACTAATTATGCAAAGTATTTTTGTGGATACATCCTTGAGAGTGGACAGGCCAGTGATGGATGGATGTTTGTATTGAGATACCATCACCAGACAGATTGCGAACTAAGGTTAATGATATATACACGCGAGTGGCAAGGCGACTGACAAGTGACTGTTTTTATTGAGACACCCTTTCTTGATAGACTGCCAACCAAGGCTAATGATCTTCTATTTGCTCATTAAATGATGTCTTTTGTTGCCGATGCATAGCCACGATTAGTCAGGCTACTGATCAAGTCGCAGCCGGCATTTGCCGCTGCTACTATGACACTGTCAGCTCTCTGCCTTCGGGTAGAGAGCGCTCTCTGCTTCCGAGCAGAGAGCACTAACCCAGTCGTGGTTCCGCTGAAGGGTAGAATCACGACTCGTTAAAAATAGACAGACATTTTTTGGCCCGGCTATATGGCCGGGAAGACCCACTATAAAATGACCTTGTGTCACATCTAACCTTGCGTAGGAAGGTTGGAAAATACCGTCAGGCTACTGATGTATGGGTGTTGTTTTATCGGGACAACATTTCTAGATAGGTTGCCAACCAACGCTACTGGACTTCTATTTACCCATTATGTGAGGTATTTTATTGTCGATACATTCACGTCAGATGGATGGGTATTTTTTTTTGTTTCTTTTTTATTGGGATATCATTTCTAGATAGATTACAAACAAAGGCTTATTAGCTTATATTTTCCCATTATATATGGTATTTTGTTGCCGATACATCACCACGAGCAGTCAGGCTACTAATGGAATGTATATTTATCGAAACATCATTTCTAGATAAATTGCAAACCAACGCTAATGAATTTCTATTTACTCATTTTGTGTGATATTCTGTTGTCGATACATCCTCGGGAGTGGCCAGGCTATTTATGGATGAGTGTTTTATCGAGACACTATTTTTACATAAATTGCTCACCAAGGATAATCAACTTTTATTTGCTCATTATGGGTGGTATTTTGTTATTGATATAAATCCGCGTGTGGTCTGGTTACTGATGGTTGGTTGTTTTTCTTGAGATACCATATTGCCAACTAAGGCTAACGATCTTGTATTTGCGTATTAAACATGCTTTTTTTTTTTGTCGCTACATCTCCACTAGTAGTCTGGCTATTGATGGAAAGGTATATTTATCGAAACGCTATTTCTAGATAGACTGCAAACCGGGGCTAATTAGCTTCTATTTGTCTATTATGTAAGGTATTCTGTTGTCGATATATACTCGCAAATGGTCAGGCTACAAATGGACCGTGAATCCATCATTACTCAGATCGACAAATACTAAAGAAGACCGGACGACACAACTACTGAAACATTGTGATAATGTTATCATATTGACTAATAACATTAGTGTGACTGTAAATGATGTAACCAATACCCGAAATCTAATTAAATATACAATATATATTAAATATATAAAATGAAATATATATAAACTTGGTTGTTGGTCTATGTGATTGTGGGTGTGTTTGCAAATTTTCAGTAAAAAATATGATATCAGATAAATACGTTTTGAGTAATTGAGTTACCTATAAAATGCTTTACATCTTGCCCAATTTAGCAATAACTACTTTACATATTGAGCTTTGAAATCAAAAGAAAGAATTATTTTGTTTTCACTTGTAATTTGATCTTTTGGGATCTTTATCAATGAGCAATTGTTTTGTTAATAGCTTTTACAAATAAATTACTTTGTTAATTTAACAAAGCCATTTGCTAAACTGAAAATGATAACCACGTTAGCATTTAGATCACAGCTTGAGAATAGACGGAACTAATGTATAAAAGTAAATAAGCAATACTGACATTTTTAATAATATATTTTGAAAATTATAACAAATTTTATAAATTATAATAGGATTTATTAGGTTGTTAGAAAATAATGGCCGCTCGAAGTGCTGTATTTTGAAAAGCCATTTTAACATAGTATTCACGGTATATATTAGGTTGTGACAAAAATAATGGCCGCTCGAAGAGTTGCATTTTGAAAAGCTACTTTAGCATAGCATGCACGGTATATATTAGGTTGTAATAAAAATAATGGCCGCTCGAAGTGCTGGATTTTGAAAAGCTATTTTAATATAGTATGCACGGTATATATTAGGTTGTTACAAAAACAACGGCCGCTCGAAGTGTTGCATTTTGAAAAGCCATTTTAACATAGTATTCACGGTATATATTAGGTTGTTACAAAAATAATGGCCGCTCGAAGTGTTGTATTTTGAAAAACCATTTTAACATAGAATTCGCGGTATATATTAGGTTGTTACAAAAATAATGGCCGCTCGAAGTGCTGTATTTTGAAAAGCCATTTTAATATAGCATTCACGGTATATATTAGATGGATTTAGTATACATAATTAATGTATGTTCTTTGATAATTTTTAACTTATTTTGAGACAGAAATATACTTGAAGTATAGAAGCCCTTAATTATGAATATGACAAAACATGAAATTTCTTGCATGAACAGTGCCTCCTAAACTTCTGCCAAAATTAACAGAGCATGGGAGGATGGGTCCACAAGTGATCGGACAGCATGAAGGTGGTTCCAGAAATTCTATACTGATGATGAGATCCTTGAAGATGAAGAAAGTAGAGGGCGGTAGTGCAGTCTTGACAACGAACAATTGCAAACAGTTGTTGATCAAATCTCATGTCAAATTGTCAGAAAAATGAAGGGTTCACGCTTGGTGTCAGCACTGCAACGGTCTAACGCCATTTTCAGAGTATTGGCAAGGTGAAAAAGATCGATAAATTGGTCCCTCATGACGTCAATAAAAATCTAAAACGTTTTTGTTTTGAAGTGTGCTCGATGCTTTTTCTGCGTAACACAAATGATCCCTTTTTTGACCAAATAGTCACTTGTAATGAAAAGTGGATCCTTTATGATAACCCTAAACGGTCAGGTCAATGGCTTGATCGTGACGAGTCCCCTAAACATTTCCCAAAGCCAAAGTTACATAAGTAAAAGATTATGGTGACTGTCTGGTAGTCTGTAATTAGTGTTATCCCTTACAGCTTTCTAGAAGCCAATCAGAGCATTAATGCAGAGTTTTACTGCAATCAACTTGTTGAAATGCATGCACGCCTGCAGAAAATGAAACCTGCATTTGTGAGTCGTCGTGGTCCAATTTTGCTACACGATAATGCAGGGCTACATTTTGCAAGAATAACGTTGCAAAAACTCACAGACTTGGGATATGAGATTTTACCATATCCCCCATATTCTCATCTTTCACCCACTGATTATCATTTTTTAAGCAAATTTTTAAATGGTAAAACTTTTAAATCCAAACCAGAAGTGGAATCAGTTTTCAAAGATTTCGATGCATCACAACCAATAACCTTTTATCAACAAGGAATAAATAATCTCGCCGATCGATGGCTGACATACATAGATGCTCAAGGCTCGTATTTTGACAAATTTCAACATTTCTACAATTAATTTTTCAAGAATAAAATTATGTTTCTGAAATCGGCCATTATTTTTGTAACAACCTAAAATATCAAATAGATGACTTTCAAAATATTTACACACATCTAACTGCTTTAATTACAACAATTTTGACAATACCATTTTATTTTATGGGCTATACAGATCTCTGAAATAAATAACTGCGTATCACATTGATTAATGCTGAAAATAAAGGAATATAATGTGGCCTGATCAACGGTTAATATCAATTCTACCATACACGAACACTTATTAGCTATGATACACACATTATAAGGTTTAAATATTAATATTGACTTAAAATACAGATAAACTTCACATTATTTTTTTTAAAAGGAAATCAACATTCTGTTGTGGGACCTCCCCTTTTTCTATAATAATGAACTCGACGTGAGTATACATATACTCCTACCATAGAGAGATCCGTTAGAGACATCGGGACTGATCCGTAAGTTACCGAACGATACCGAAGTTACACAGAAAATATCGCGTCAGTAGGCATAGTACCTTTGAGCGCCACTCAGCCAGAATAATATTACACGGATATACTATTTCAAACACGGCTTCACTTCAAAGACTTATATATATATATATATATATATATATATATATATATATATATATATTAATCTATCCCTACCGTGGCGGATGGCCGAAGACAGTGACAAAATAGTGGCGTTGTGGTCCCTGATCTGATTACAGGCATTTGAGTACGTTATTGGAAATATCAAAATTGATTGTATTCAAACCGGTAGGGATGGACTTATATTTTCAATTTAATTCTCTTTATTGTTAATAACTTAAATGTTCTATGTTTACTGTGTGTTAATATTTATTCTTTGATAATGACTTATGTGAGCCGAAAGCTTAGACCCGATAAAAAAATCAACAATTACTGTGATTTTTTGTTGTCTTTCAACGATATCACCATCAAGTATATCAGACGGTATGAACGGATCCTACACAAAATTAATAGATAAATCTTGTCTATATTATTCAATGAAACCTGCATTAATGAAAAAATGCTGCCAAAATACACACAATATATATATATATATATTTCTTACTAATCGTATTCCTGGATTACTAACCTGCGTTCCAGTTTCTATATTTACGTTCAATATAACCTATTTTTCTATCTCAAATATCTGTCTTGTTGTTCATTATTTTTGTATGGTTCCTCACCCGGATCAACAGCACATTCAAATTTTTAATATGTAGTGAATAAAACAAGATCTAGATTTAAAATTCAAATGCTAAACACTGACTCATTGATTTTGTTAGAAAGTAAAAATGACTCGAATTTACAAACTTTGCTTAGCATACACGCAAAAGCGAATCCAAAATAAAACTCTGTGAAATTTCACACCTTGATGCGAAATGTTTTTCGACCAATAGAAAATTAGGAAACATCTAAAAACCAAAATTAAAATAATCTTCAATTATCAGAAACAAATTCTTTCACGGACCCTTTTTGTGAGCCAACGCAAAGTTTGTTCGTCGTTCAATGGAAACGCTAGAATCATATCCGAGAGTGAATTCCCAAATGAACTTTTCGAATCCCACAAACAAAATAAAAGTCGGGCCAAGTTCGACTGTCGCCAGTGAGAAAGGTGTCGAGCAAATCATGAGATGTAATCGCTATTAGAGTAATTTTTTTTAAAAATCTTGAAGTTTTTCATCATTTCTAAATATACAAAAAAGTTTTACTTCAGATGGCAGTTAGTCAACTAAAATCTATGCAAAATCTACGCCAATCAACTCCCTTTACCTAGAGAGATAAGCGAGCAAGCTAAAGATAAAAGACTAACCAATATGGCAGATTCTAGAAGTACATGTACTTCCTTTTTTCATGTAAACTGAAAGCAATGGCATTTACTAAAACGTATGACTTTTCTCTATATCAGATACATTTCTACGAACATTTCAAATAATAATACTGTTTGGTGTTTATTATTAAAAATACATCCACAAAAACAGATTGAACATAGATTTATGTATACAATCTTTTTTGTAAAATATTAATATATTGATATTTTACATATTACCACAATTCTTAGACGTTTACTATATTGTGACAATAACTAATTACCAGTTTTACTATAAAATAATGATGTTGCGGGTGGATATTGGCCCGCAAACATATATTGGTTGACGGAATTCAACAACAAATAAAACGAAGACTTGAGTATATATATATATATATATATATATATATATATATATATATATATATATATATATATATATATCGAACTCGCGCGTATCCGAATGAAATGCAGCAAAGGCGAACACGTTAACACCCACACTGCATTCTTCAAGAAAACACTGGTGACTAACGGTTACCCACAATCCTTTGTGGATCGCCTAGAACGGAAGGGTAGTAGGGACCCAAGGCGCCACACCCTATCTAACACCTGCTTCCTGAGGTTACCACACTTCAGCGATTATATAACATCTAAAATACGTCGAGCTATCCGCAGAGAGGGATTAGACATACAGCTGGCACACTACGGCCCCACTCTTCGAAGACACCTCAACCCCAACCACAGAACAAACAACAACACCACATGCACACTAACCAACTGCCCTATTGAAGGTACCAGTACCGGTATATGCCACCAGGCATATGTCGTATACCGCTTACAATGCGCCAAATGCGATGCATTCTATGTCGGTAGCACTACAAGACATCTACACATTAGAATAAAAGAACATCTACACACGCAAGCGTCGTCATTCCAAAACACTTTAAAAAAATGCAAAAACAAGGACAAAACCATAACCGTTAATATCTTGGCTAAGGAACGCAACATAGGTAACCTACGCATTAAAGAGTCCCTAATAATATCTAAACTACATCCGGCAATTAACAATCGCCATCCGGCAATTAACAATCGCCAAGAATTAAACCTAGATTACGTAACAGTATAGACGACACCAAGACGCACACAACATGCACTTAACACGACAACAAAGGTTACACACACACACACACACACACACACACAATCAGTAACAATAACCACACACACACTTCTTCCTCCCTTAACCAGGCTAAAGCACACACGCACACACACACACACACACACACACACACACACACACACAGATAAATAAGTTAGTTAGATTTAATTACAATACTATACATAGCCTTTACACACAAAAAATAGTTACAATAACACACTTTCTCTCCCCCCACCCGGGCCGTAATAGTAGAGGTGCCCATAACAAAGCATACACCAGGACACACACACACACACACACACACACACACACACACACACACACACACACACACACATAAAAGTAGATTCAATTACAGCTCACACAACGAGCAAACACCACCAGATAAATCAAACAGATAAGACAACAGCCATATAATTGATATCCTTTGACCCGGTCAAAGTCACATCAACTCCTAGATCCTACGAACTGATTCCATCAGACCAACAAAAAACCCATCTTGAATACACACACACACACACACACACACACACACACACACACACCATTAGACTATAAAAAAACAACTAGAACACACATAGATACGCACTCACACACACACGCACACGTACATACACGCACACACGTACAGCAGCAGTGGATAAAGCCAGCCATTCATAGATGGACAACTAAAAGCACGGACAGTATGAAGTTTTCTCTGCCATTCTGACGATGAGATTATAGTCTCGAAATATAAATATAAATAAACAGGTCATACAAACACCTCCCGACCTTCCTTTATTTCATTCAACGCATTGTGACAGCCTTCAAGACATAACACACACACACGCACACACACACACACACACACACACACACACACACACATATATATATATATATATATATATATTAATCATATCACTCCAAGCAAGGCGCTAACGCCGCTGAAGCGCACGGGGCTACGTAAGAGTGAAAAGTTTAGAAAAGAGAAAGCTGGAAACCACATCCTAAACAAGGAACAAGGGATGAACCTCTTCACCTGTTCAATAGACGTGGGTGGAGTGTGAACCGGGCGATATATTGTCAAGTTTATTTTTGTTAAGTAAACGCATAAATAGAAATAATGTTACAGTGCACTTGGCAAAAGGTAAAATTGTAAGTTCGTGTAGCGGGTAAGAATAGTGTTGTCTTGAGAAGGACAGTCTTGGTAGTCGCTGGAGAGCGTTGTCCTGAAAAGAACAGTTTGTTGCGTGTTGTTGCTGCTGGTAAGGATGGCTGAAGAAGGAAGTTCTTTTGGAGATAGTTGGAGCAGCAGGATCTGGAGGCCTACTGAAAATGGATGGAGCGACCACCGATAGCAAACTTGAGATGATGATGATGATGGTTGGCTAGCTGGAACTATTGCTAATAGCTGTAACCATGGTCTAGTTGTTGGTTGTTGCTGTAACAGATACTACCCTTGAAACGCTCAGATATTTACACATGCCCTTCCACACTGAAGCAGGATGCGATACAAGGTCAGTTATTTAACGCGGGGATCCGAACGCGGACACTCGGGCCAATGGAAAATTTACTCAGCCCCCGCTTACTCTGTAATCGGGCACTTGGCTTAGCTAGTCTGTGGCGCAGAACACCTAGGTGTATCTCGTACAACCACCGAATTTAAGCAACGTTGAGCCTGATCACTACCTAGATGAGTGACCGCTTGGGAATATCAGATGCTAAAATCTTGGATGTGTGGGTGGTGTAATGAATAATGGCTAGGAATTGTGAATTAAAAAGCTGAGTTCTAGTTCCCGTTGGGTTCGTTATATTCACTTACGCGCAGATACCATTGAGAAAGGTATGAATCCGCCACTTCTCACCTTCTGTTATGGTGTAATTACTAAGACTTGTATCACTAAACCAGCGTTACTCAACCTTTTAAACTACAGCACACCAAGGATTAAATGAAAATATCACGATACACTTAGTAAAAGTTTGTAAAGGGTATTTTAATGTTATGAAATAAAATCATAGATTAAAAAACACACACACAAATATGAACTTACTTTATTACAATTTTTCTATTCAACTATTTGTGTAGTTCATTTAGTGGGAAACCTGTGGCTGGTGATTTTTTTCAATGTTTGGTTTTAATTTGTGACTAGCAGTATAGCTCGGCGTTGTTCTGGTGTAATGAAAGCTTTAAAACTAATCCATGGTCCTGGAGCTCAGACTCTTTGGACGTTGGCACGAAAGACTAAAAAGCAATAGTTGTTTCCAGTTAAAGCGAAACCGTAGACTGAAAGAAAAATGAATGGATGTAAGTCAAATTTTGATTTCCTGGTATCGATATCAAATAAGTTTTTTTCGTCGTAAACTGAATTTTGAAGGCTAAATAAGTCCTCTGAGTAAATGCATGGCTGAGACTAAGAACTACAATTATACCTACTTAGACCCAAACCCGAAGCAAAAACTAAAATAAAAGGGCTGAAAAATACAGACATACAGGCAGATAAACAGACACACACACAAACATCTTGCCTTTTATATACATTTATTATCGATTTTCTGCACTATTGTAAGAACTGCAACCTTGAAATTTCTGAATATCGTTTCTTATGTCTTTGTCTATGAGTGTATCAAAATTTGATGAAAAACGGACAACTCCTTCTAAAACCCGATTTTTTTTATTATCGATTTTCGATATTTATTGGGTGTATCTCGACACAAAACCTAGCTAAGAACACTTGCAGACGCTTATTGTACAACTGTGTAAATTTTCAAGAAAATCGGTTCAGCCATTTCGGAGTCTATAGGTAACGGACACAAAGACACACAGATAAAGTTCCATTTATAAATAAGTTTAGATAAGCAGACACTCAGTTCTTTAATCAACTGAAGTAGTCTTTTTCGCTTCTTATATTTAATGTTATTTAGTGTTGGGAAACCTAATTAACATAAATAAGAAGTAGAAAATTGTAATAAAACTGATAACGCCTTTTTAGCTAATGTAGAATAAATAGTTTAATACTTCTGGAGAACAAGTGTAAAATCAGGCATGTCCGATAGAAATTTTATCAACTTTTTCAGTTATCGGCACTTGGTAAGTTTGAGTTTCTGTTTAATTTATTCTGCTGAATTTGTATTTTATTCACTTATAATTGTTATTCATTTCTTTATTACTAAATTATACTAAATTGCTCGGTTGTTTAAAGGTCGTTCGATATAGATAGTTTGAAAATTTAGTTATTTTGCTAGTGACCTCTTCCAAGGAAAGAATTTCGAAGACCGTTAATCTTTGATTCTTTGAAGTTAAAACTTAGTAATTTTATATATCCAAATGTATAAGGAACGAAGAAAATATTAACAACGTTAAAAACATTAATTTAAAACAATGCTCAATATAGAAATAGATCTGAGTATTTATGATAAATCAGTTAGCAAATACTATTTTTAAAATAGCGTTAACTGCCTGATGAAACATCGTTCCTTCAATGTCGAAACAAAAAAAGACCCTCGTGTCGAGTTGAGACTCTTTTTTGAAATATTCTTAAAGTAAGTCATTTTGTTTTTCTTCTGCTTAATTTTAAATTTTAAGCTTTTCATGTTTAATTGGTTTTCTTTAATTCTTTTTTTTTATTTTAGCAGAAATCTCTTGACTGGACTTTTACTACCATGTTTTTTTTTTTTCAATTGGAGTAGATAGACCTATCTATCGCCCGGTTCACACTCCACCCACGTCTATTGAACAGGTTAAGAGACTCGTCCCTTGTTCCCTGTTTATGATGTGGTTTCCGGCTTTCTCTTTTCTAATCTTTTCACTATTATGTAGCCCCCTGCACATCAGTGGCGTTACCGCCTTGCTCGGGGTGATTCGATTAAAAAAAAAAAAAAACTTATTCATTTATTCAGATACTAACGCTGTACCATTACTACTTCCGCACATACATATATATATGTCATGCCGTGACAATATTTTCTTCTTTTATGTGCCATGTCCTTTCAGGACCAAGGCGATCATGGCCTTCTCCATCTTCCTATCCCTGATGGTTCTTAGCACTCTTTCTCCTATTACAGCACCCAACCCCTGCTCTGCTATCCACCTGCTCAGGCTCGTCAAGTATGTTACCTGCTGATTTCCCCTGTCTCTATTTCCCTCTATCTGGCCTGTGAGTATTAAATTCTCCAAGTTCTCCTTCCTCATTACATGTCCCAGGAACTTTAGCTGTATTTTCCTGATGCTCAGTATTAATTTATGTTTCCATTTCGTTGTTGTGGTTGTTAGAAGCGCAGAAATATTGAAAATGCGATATTTTCATCGTCAAATCTGTGTAATTTCTGGAGGCCTGTTGCATGTCTAATGTTGGAGTTTAACCGGATTATACATATTTCCAGGAGGTATTTTCTAATATACATCAATCTCAAATTTTCAGGTAGATGATTTTGATTCCATATTAATTGCGACCAAATGAATGCCTAGAAACTGCTGTAAAGACAGGTGTATTTATTTGTATAATTCCTTCAAACCGTACCATAGAGTGAATGAAACCCGTAACTACATCAACATTAATTCTAACCACCCAAATGCCATTGTAAAACAGATACTTATGACTGTTAATACCAGAATTAACTGATTATCTTTCAACCCTAGGATCTTTAGCGAAACAAAAAACAAAACAAAACAAAAAGACAACTGTATGATAAAGCTCTCCAAAGTAGCGGCTATAAAGATAGATTAGCCTACCCTCTTGTAAATCTGAATTGCCGAAAACTACGAGTAAACATAGGAAAAGAAAGATTATATAGTTCAACCCCCACCCCCGTTCTGTGGACTATCAAATATTAACATGGGACAGTTTTTCTGAAATTAGTAAGTAAGCACTTTCTCAAAGATTACCCTCTAAATAAAATATTTAATAAAAAACTATTAAGAGAACAGTCAAGATTAGCTATTCCTGTACTTGTAATATATACAACGTCATTAATTTTTTTTTTTTTTTAATCGTATCACCCCGAGCAAGGCAGTAACGCCACTGATGTACAGGGGCTACGTAATAGTGAAAAGATTGGAAAAGAGAAAGCCGGAAACCACATCCTAAACAGGGAACAAGGGATGAGCCTCTTAACCTGTTCAATAGACGTGGGTGGAGTGTGAACCGGGCGATAGATAGATCTATCTACTCCAATTGAAAAAAAAAAACAAAGTGAGAAGATTGGAAAAGAGAAAGCCGGAAACCACATCCTAAACAGGGAACAAGAGATGAGCCTCTACACCTGTTCAATAGATGTGGGTGGAGTGTGAACCGGGCGATAGATAGATCTATCTACTCCATAATAACCAAGTTTTAAGTAATTTCTCTGAAACTAATACTAAACCTTGTATTGTACCCTCCTGCATTGCAGATCCAAGGAAAATTATCCTCTTGAAGATAAATGTAGATCAACCAATGTGATCTACCAAGCTACCATTTCCGCCAAAGAGAACCACGAAAATCATGTGTACATTAGAATTTCAGTAGCGGTTTAGAAACAAAGATTTTATTCTCATAAGCACACTTTTAACAATCCTAAACTAAAATTTCAAACAGCCCTTTCCTGAAAATATTGGGAACTGAAGGTAGAAGGTCTGAACCCACAGATAGAGTGGAAATTAATAGGCTCAGCACCTACTCCCAATAGTCTGAGTGTTAAATTTTATCTGTTAGTAGAAAAATTAGGATATTAAAATATCATAATCAAAATTTACTTTTTAATCAACGTAACGAGTTGGTTAGCAAGTGCCGTCATAACAGTAGATTTAAACTCCCTTAATAAAGTAGTAAGCTATTCCTTTCCTTCCCATTTAATCGTTACATTAATTTTTAGCCTAAATTTATGATACCGCTTTGAATTTAATTTTATACACGTGATATCCTTAAATTTATTTCTACCAACTATCCTTGACCCATCGAGTAAGCGTCCTTTCCTTCTACTCCTATCTTAGCTAGTGCTACTATTCTCCCTCTCTACCCTTCTCGGCCTCTTTCTTTTCTAAACTAACCTTCTTTGCCTTTTCTATTCTTAGGGAGGAGGAATTTTTCATGCGCCTTATTTAAGAAGTTCGTTATTACTGCTATTTTATATTTTTCTGTGTATTGGCTGTTATAATTAAAAAGACAAGATTTTTTTATACAAATAAGTGATAAATTCATTGTTTTTTAGCTCTATAATGACGCTAAGAATACCGAAACTGGAGGTGGCAATTCGGGCTGATATGACTCCATTCAAAAGAAAACTGAAATCTCGGAATACTTTACCAATCTATCCAACAGTTAAAAACACAACATTTAGTTACAGAACACCCAAATCTGAAAGATTTTCTAAAATCTGAAGGTTTAAAAACCATTTTCCACACAACAAACACAATAATATCCTCACAAACAAACTAAAATTAGTTGCAAAAAATTTATGAAACAAAACCAATATCATCATTAGACGTGCTGATAGAACCAACAAAATTAACTAAATTTTTAAAAAATCCCACAGATTCATTAAAAAGATACAAATATAAATTGATCACAACGAAAAACGTGGACGTTAGTAGTTTAAAAATCAAGAAAATTGTCGGTGATTACCAACCGGGATATCTTTATGGTAACGCCAGTTAAGTACCATACGTGATACACGCTTGCGTGATCATGTCTCGAAAGAGACATGACTGACTGGGCGGAAAGTTATCCCTCAGTAGGTTGCCATTACTTTCTGCGGTAGACTAGTTGCCAGCTAAGGCTATAGAACCCAAGCTGTCCTGTTATTTAACCCATAATTAGAGGGAAGATTAATACCTTTCCCAAGGGTATTTGCGCGTAAGTGAATGCAAGGAAATCCACTGGAATGCGAACTCGGCTCCCTGATTTCTCGTCCCGAACAGATATCCACTGCACCACAAGAAATTCATATACCAGACTCATCATATCACAAATACCTACAGCAGTATACCAACTATCTAAAACCTTAAATCATCTAATTCCTCCATACATACCTAACAATTAGAGCATCACTTCAACTAATGGATTCCTTCATACATTAAGACGTACAAGAGTGTGTTTCTTGTCATAAATCAATTACCTATATTGGCCATGCTACCACTTCCCTTACATGCCACCTATCTTGTAATAATAGTGCAATAAAAAAAGCACATTTATTAACCTATAACTTACAAGAACTCTTAAGAAAGATTTTGATTGAAAATACAAAAATACTATTTAAATCACAATATCAAAGGCACCTTGCTATAAGAGAGGCACTATATATCAAACAATTTTCTTCTACCATCACAACCAAATTACAAGTAAATGATTAAAAATAAAACAACTGAATACAAATAAGAAGCAAATTAGATACAAACAATATAGATTCAAAAAACAAATAATACTTTATGGAAAAATAGGTTACAGATACAAAATTTAAAGACTGAAATAAATTGATTCATAATTTTGTTTCAAATTTGAAAATAATTATTTTATAAATTATAAAATCAACATGTTTTAATTTGCATGTTTTTATTTTAATTTTAACAATTATTCCGTAATGTTACAATATTGTAATTATTAAATGATTGCTACTCAAATAGAGCAACAACTGAATTAGAAATTATGGAACAACAGCAATTGAATAAACAGCAAATACATTACAAGTAAATGATGAATAAAATTATTGAATATAAGTAAGAAACAGATAAATTATATGCAAACAATAAATAGATTTAAAAATCAAATAATACTTATAGAAAAATACATTACAGATGCAAAATTTAGCTGAATGTTTGAAGTTTTCTTTTATTGCTTAACTTGTTACTTGTAATATTAATATTTTCTCTAGAACAAAAATTATTTAAAAGAGCATTTGTAGAGCTCCAGACAAACATTCTATTTTTTCTACATTGTGACCCTCATCACAAGTTTCAACATTAAAAAGAAGCTCATTATCTACCAAAACATTCAATGTTATATGCATGGCTAATTTCCTTTGATTTACCAAATGAAAAAAACAAGGATTTTTTATCAGCTTACCAATGATTGCATAGTTATATAGAACAAAATTTGTAGTTGTATCATTAGGATATAAGAGAGAACCTCTGTTAATCCCCTGAAAATAGCAGTTTATTTCAGGTATTTCTTCCACATTATCTCTTCCAGATATTAAATCTTTGCAACTACTGCATTTAATTTTCTTAAAAACTACATGACAGCAATAACCTGCTAAGTATAGTATTACAGGAAAAACTTCTCTACATTTATTAACATCATCCTCTTTAACATCAATTCTAAATTTATACGCATCTAACTTTTGCTCCTCTGTCACTTCATCCTATTTTGGTTCTTGTAAATTCTTTAAATCAATTTTAATGCATTGTTGATTAAATGGTAGGCTCAGTTTTAAAACTGATAGAACTCTAATTTTTCTTTTCACACTCAAACACTTGCAGCATCGAGATATACTGATCCCCACTAAGTCACCAGTACTGACCAAACCTTGCCTTAAGGTGATCAGTTTGAAATTTTCCAGGTAATATGTATAGCATTTTCAATTCTTCTTTGCAATATTTGGTCAGTTCTAGAAATGCATAGGTTGTATGATGCAAAGCAGTGAAAGTTTCTTTTGTTAATTTGGCCATTTCTTTCAGAAATGCTATTCCAAGATTCTAACCAGTCACAGAATTGAGAAAGAAATTTAAAATTTTCTTCATTTACTCTTAGTGGATTACAATACTTATTTCTTAGCCAACAACTTTTATATGGTGTTTTTACATTCTTTATATGGTGTTTTTACATTCATTATTGTCCACCAAATATAAATTATGTTTATATATTCTGCAACTTTTGCAAAATTAGGCAAACATTTCTGTTTTCCTAAGGTCAATAATCCCTGAATAGTGTACTCATTAAAAATTTGCAAAACTAAATTAACATTTTGCCTTTCAAGGTTAGCAGAAGAAAATGCCTTTGAGGTCAATTTATAACAATATTTCAAAATTGACTGAGATTCAAGGGTATGAAGCTTCTGTAAGGTACAAAATGGGGCCATTTGAATACTATCTGATTCATAATTTCTATTGTGACAAAATTTGGGAAAGCATGCATTTACAATTGTTTCTAATTGCATTTTAATATATGGACTGAGTCAAAAAGAAAAAAGAGAGGTCAAGACTTCATAACTGGGTAGGGATATACAATGGAAAGCTTTGGAGGACTGCAAAAAAAGATATAGCTTTTTTATTTATTGCATTATTATCTGTTATAATTGATAATACTTGAAAGCCTATCTCCTCTAAACCAATTATTATACGTTTAACTATATCAAATAAATTCTCTGCTTTAAGACATTTAGTTGGCATAACATGCACAACATCCTTATGTTGTGAGAACACACTGCTAACCATAAAGGCAAATGCATTTGTTGCAGCTTCATTGCTGTTGTCAGATAAGCCAACAATATTACCACCCTTATAATCAAAATAAGGCTTTAGATGAATTTCATCCACAAGTAAAGATACTGTGGTGTCCTTCTGCACTAGTAACTTAAATTTATTTTTAATAGACATAAGAAAATTGTTATCATGTTGCTCAATCAAAAGATTCATCTATGTTGTTAAGGTTAGTCTTTTAATGGTTGAATAGCTTGGTAAAATTATATTTTTGCTGTCTCTTAATAATCTGTACCCTTTAGGGGAGCAGTTATATAAGAATGAAAAAAATATAATCATTTCTGTTGAATAATCAAGCTTATTCAGTGTCATTAAGTTTAGCTGCTCATATATAAATTTGATGGAACTAAAATATTTGTTTGATTCTTCTTGCACCAATACTAGAAATGACATTACCAATTTTAATATAAAAATCATATTTGGAAGTTTGGTTTACTGTTGTTCTGTGTCAATCTTCTTCATATTTTCAATTAGAATTTCAAGAGTATTTTGGTTGGTTACATTTTTAGGAACCTTATAGACCCCTATTGTTTTGATTTCCACATCTCTACAAAACACATGTACAGTAAAATCAGATTCAATTACAAGAGACAGATTGATTTTTGGATATGGGGATTTGATGATGCTACATATAATAAGTGTTCCTTGCTGCCTAACAACATTCCAGTAATTTCTATCAAGAAGATTCAATTTCCATTCAACATCATCAATATTATGGAATTTCTTCTTCTTTTTATATGCTAAGTCATCAGTAATACTTTTATTTAAAGCCCTTTTAAGGGCAGAATTCTTCTAGAATCTGGTGACTCTCTAGAGGTGCTGAATGAAGATAAATATGAGGAACAGTTTGGGAAAATTCTTGGGATAGCACCATCCTGAAGATATGTTTTTTGAAGTCTAACTGCAATTTTGAGACCTGTTTTTTTTTTTTTTTTTGTCAAACACTGATGATTCTCTCCTTATGTCCTCCAGTCGAAAATGTAGTTCACATACCTAAAAAAATTTTAAAAGCCAAACCTATTATAAATTCTTGTGAAAATCTAAAAGAAAAAAATCATTCAGTAAAAATTTAAAATACGAAGCATTTTTCTTACAATTCTAGGAAAAGTGAAGTTTTCTGATATTTTTAAGGAATATGATTTAATTTATTAATTCAACAAAATGATTATCAGTGACGAAGCTAAGTACAAATAAAGAGAGAATTTTTAACATTTATACATTTTTAAATCAAAATAACAAATAAAAAACATTTTTTATGAATAAAACAATTCTAAAAAAATGTTAGACTATTAGAATTATATGCCTATGAAAATATTCCTTCATAAATTTATATTGAAAATTTCTTTAAAGTTTTTTTTAATGAGGTTTCTAGCTTTTAAAAACATTTGCAAATTTTTTTTTAATGTGTTGTGAATTACAAAGATGAAATTAATTTAATCCTTAAAGTTTCTTTTATTTATGAAGAAAACAATTCTAAAGAAATGTTAGAATTATTAGAATTATATTTTATGTCTTATCCCTTTATGAATTTATGTGGAAAATTTCTTTAAAGTTTATTTTTTAAAAACAAGGTTTTTTTAGCTTTTAAAAACAATGTGAGCAATAAAGTCAAGTCATGTTGAATTAACTTTCTCACTAGATTTATGTTATAACTTTGTGTTGTGAATTACAGATATAAAATTGATTTAATCATAAAAGTTTCAATTATATTTACTTATTTTTTAATACAAAATATATACTCTCTCTGCTGAATTTAGTAGGTAAAAATTGTCTCTTTTCATAGTACAAATCCAGAGATCACATAATTTTTATCTTTCAGAAAAGAAAATACATGAACTTTTGGGCTGTTTTTATAATTTCCTTTGCAATTTGGTACAACACATCTGTAAGGCATTGTTTTTGTTTATAAGTTAATGCAATATTTAAAAAAAAACAGACAATTTAAAAACACTGTGAAAAATCTAAATACACAAACTACTTGCTGAAACTTAGGACTTAAGTTGATGACATCACGAGTTCTTGATGTCAAATGCAGCTGACCTTTTCTTTTAGACGGTCTTGGCCAAGTTCGCCTGTCGCTAGAAAGAAGGAGGCGAACGTATTAACGCGTCCCTTGACAAACGTCAAGTGATTGTTATTATTATCTCTATCTATCTCTCTCACCTCTTTATTCTCACGGTTCACCCATCTGCCCTTTCTTATCTATCTAAATCTAAACTTATTTATAAATGGAACTTTGTCTGTGTGTGTCTATGTGTGTGTGTGTGTGTGTGTATCCGTTATCTATAGACACCGAAACGGCTGAACTGATTTTCTTGAAAATTTACGCAGTTGTACTATAAGCGTCTGCGAGTGTTCTTAGCTAGGTTTTTTGTGTGGAGGTACCCCCGATAAATATCCAAAATCGATAATCGAAAAAAATCGGGTTTTAGAAGGAGTAGTCCGATTTTAATCAAAGTTGATACACTCATCGACAAAGACACAGGAAACGATATTCAGAAGTTTCAAGGTTGCAGTTCTTACAATAATGCAGAAAATCGATTATATATATATATATATATATATATATATATATATATATATATATATATAAGGCAAGATGTTTGTGTGTGTGTCTGTTTATCTGCCTGTATGTCTATTTTTTTCAGCCCTTTTATCTTAGTTTTTGCTTCAGGTTTGGGTCTAAGTAGGTATAATTGTAGTTCTTAGTCTCAGCCATGATACCATTTACTCAGAGGACTTATTTAGCCTTCAAAATTCAGTTTACGACGAAAAAAACTTATTTAATATCGATACCAGGAAATCAAAATTTTACTTATATCCATTCATTTTTCTTTCAGTCTACGGTTTCGCTTTAACTGGAAACAACTATTGCTTTTTAGTCTTTCGTGCCAACGTCCAAATAGTCTTAGCTCCAGGACCATGGATTTAGTTTTAAAGCTTTCATTACACCCGAGCAACGCCGAGCTATACTGCTAGTACTTGATAACCGAAATAGCCTTTAACACTGGGCGAATACTTCAAAGACACTCGTACCCAACAATAATGCTCATATATACATACACAAAAACTACTACTACGAATTCTTGATCCCCTTTACTGTTTCTCATTGAACGTTTAACTTCTATCAATTCATGTTATTCTGTTCTATAAATAAATTTCTATTTAAATATATAAAAGGTATACTTTTATTCGTCCACACATCCACCTACTGATAACCTGATGATTAGAAAAAAACCTTTAAGTTGTAGAGAGTTTGGTTATGTTTCCCACAAGGCCAATTAAATAAATATTAACCATCTCCTACAGCCACACTGGTGACAATGGTACATGTAATGCTAAATTAGAGGGTAAGTTTAGTATTAATTGTTTCAGTAAATCTTATATAAATGATCAAAAGATATCAAGTAATCCAAAGAAAGCATCATTGGAAAAAGAAATAATTTGTAAAAAATAGAATTTTTGTTTTTATGTTTTTACTATTTATTGGAAATTATATAGAAATAACTCCGAAATTTTACCGAGAACTATTGAAGTAATATTTCAAATTTAATAATTAAAATAATGTTCAAAGACTTAGACGCATATAAAAAAAGAGCTATACAAATACAGGGTCAATTTATGTTATTCAATACAGCAGGCTCCAAGAAAAGGCGCCAAAATTCAAATATAAAATACATTTAAAAAATGCGGACGTAGTAGGTAGAAAACAAATCACAAGGAATAAAAAGAAAACATGCAACCA
Source organism: Ascarosepion bandense (assembly GCA_037127315.1). NCBI lineage: Eukaryota > Metazoa > Mollusca > Cephalopoda > Sepiida > Sepiidae > Ascarosepion > Ascarosepion bandense. The sequence continues at coordinate 646,128 of JBBBDQ010000524.1, read as the reverse complement.
ATCGTTGTAAATTGAAAAAAATTCAAATTAGCATATCCTGAAAATAAATAAATACAAAATTTTGCTAGAGGTCGTGCCCATTCAATTAAAAAATATTCCCCTTTCAACAAAAAATCTCCCTCTACTCAAAGACATAAGCAAAGTAGCTAGTGATCAAAATACTCGCTTGTATTTTATTTTCTCCTGTAAACTTCGAGTTACTAAAAAATGTAGAATATTTTTAATATCAACTATATTCCATTTGTACGAATAATCTAGATAATAAAAACAAATATTCATTATAGAAATTTCGTCCACAGAAAATCTACTTACACACACCTATGCAAAAACTTGGATGCAAAGTGTAAATAAATTGCAGTTTTAAGGTTTATCATTACTAGGAGTTTATTTATTATACTGTGTCTATGACTAAGTACTAACATCTTTGTTTATTTGGTTATTGTTTTTGAGCTAATACATTCCCTGGCTTCTCTCGGGTGAATACCGCAACTGGAAGACATAGTCAGCCAGTTAAGTGCCATACGTGATACACGCTTGGGCGATCATGTCTCGAAAGAGACACGACTGACTGGACAGAAGATTATTCCACAGTAGATTGCCATTTACTTTCTGCAGTAGACTGGTTGCCAGCAAAGGCTATAGAACCTAAACTGTCCTGTTATTTAACCCATAACTGGAAGGAAGAGACGGATTTATAACTTTCCCAAGAGCATTTGTGCGTAAGTGAATGCAGGGAATTCAACTAGAATTGAACTCAGTTCCCCGATTTCTCGTGGGGAGCCGAGTTCGAATTCCAGTTGAATTCCCTAAAGATATCATCATCATCATCATCATCACCATTTATCCATCACACCCAGATGGTGCATAGGGCAGCAACTTTTTGTTGCTGTTTCTGTAACAAACTGTTTTTTACGGGGCAGGGTTGTTAGCCCTGCGCCCAACCCCCAAAAACCTTGAGGACCAGTGGACCATTCTTGGTCCTTACGTTTACAGGGATACCAGGTTATTCCCAAAATGGTCACCCATTAAGTACTGACCAGCCAGGCTCGATGTTACTTAACTTCGGTGTTCGGACAGGAACCGGTGTATTCAACACGATATAGCAGTAAAGATATAGTAAATTACATTTACAATTCAAACGAGCTGGGAAGTAAGCAACCTCTACACATTGAAAATTATTGTTAAATTAGAAATTATTTCTTAAATAATTAATAACAGTAAAAAAAAAAGTTTAAATTTGCAAAGATGTTTGTCTGTTTGACAAAGGCAAACAATTTTGTCATTACCATTATTATTATTAGTTTTCTTCCTGTTGTGCACTTCTTCTTTAACTGGGTAGAAAAAAAAGAAAATGTATTTTTCAGAAGACAAAACTTAGCACACTTTTTGTTATCAGTTTTTACTTGAGTAAAAACTAAATGATATGACAGACGTTAATCAAACAAAACATCCTTCGCTTCTGCAATCTCATTTTTTCGGAATTTTTTTTTCTCTTACCTACAGAGAGAAAATAGATTTTACAAATTCACGAATGGACTTCCGGGATATCGGTATGATAGAGCAAGTAAAAATTTATCCAATGACGAACAGCCTACATGCAAACACACACTTAACAAGCGTTCGATATTGTAGCTCAAGACCGACATCTTTATCAGATGAGCAACAGCATCTATTTTATTTTCTAGTCGTCGTAATTGTTGAATGTGACAAAAGAGGCACTGAATATATTTTGAATAGCCCTCATCTGAAGGAGAGATAATAAAATACAAGGAAAGAGATTTCTGTTATTGTTATTGGATCGACTTGAGGATCTAAAAAAGAAATGTTTCATTTGTGTGGGATGTCTTCTGTTGAAAGGAAATAAATAGCTTTTTGTCCCAGGTATGGTAGAGAGTAGGTTTACCATCTGATTTACGCTTCAGATAGATTTGAAGATGCTAATTTAGATAGATAGATAGATAGATAGATAGATAGATAGATAGATAGATAGATAGATAGATAGATACTGTAGAATTGTCACTATTCCTCGCCTCTGTATTAAAGACTCTGATAATTTCATTGTTAAACATTGACTTCTGATCCTGTACAAGGATACTTACTAAAAGTGACTTGTCTTTATTTTGCCCAGAATTTCAACTCATGCAAAAGAAAAAAGCCACATATTACAGAATTAGATGAAATTAAGACCACTATAATTAATTTTCATTTACTTGAGAAAAATATATAGCAATTATTTTACTACAGTTTATTCAAATGAAATAATTTCTTCATTGCGCAATAAGTAAAATGACTATTTAAAATCTGACATCAATTATATTTTTTTAATAATCATTTTACTCCAAGCAAGGCATTACCGTTACTGGTGTCCAGGGGTTATAGTGAGAGAAAAGGAAGGAAAACGAGGCTGAAAACAAGTTACCGAGGATGTCGGAGAAAGGACAAGAGAAATTTGGGAATTAAGAAAATAGAAAATGGCAATTGACATTACAATTAAACTTTTTGAGATTGCAGCTATCAGGGAAGCAAGTATATGGAAGGGAGTTCCACAGGGGCGGGAAGTGTGAGAGAAGAAAATGATAGAGTAGCCGTGGCGGTTACATTTGACTATTTTGACAGTAAATGGGTGGGACCTAGTTGCCAATCTATTTGCACGGGTAAATTCATGTGGTCGGAGGACCAGGGAAATAAGCTTGTCGGAGCAGAAGCCATGATAATATTTATCGAAAAGACAGAGGGAAGCCACATCGCGTCGGTGAGAAAGTGACTGAAGTCGAGCTGTTATATCGGGATCGATTACATTGCAGATCCTCCTTTGGATTTTGTAGAGAACCCCGAGAGGAATAGCAAGAGAACTCGACGAAATATGGCAACAGTATTCAATACACAGATGGATGGCAGATTTATAAATGTGCAAGATGGATTCTGATGAAAAAACCTCCTGGCCCGATACATTGACTCAACCTTCTTAGCAGAAGATGTAGGCATTGATTCAGTGTAGTCGTTTCATTTGAGGTCGGTTGAGAGGGTGAGGACAAGAAGACGCAGCGTGTTGCTTTCTGGAAGACTAGCGTCGTCCATAAAGATGGAAGGTAGGAAAGCTTCTCTATGGTGGTTAAGGGAGATCAGCTTCGTTATGGAAGCATTAAGATTTAAGATCCAATTCTTACCCCAATCCATTACAGATTGGAGGTTTTCCGAGAGCTGCAACGAGGTTTATTTTGTAAGCCTTGGTGGATTTCTTATCGAGATGGGAGTAAATGGTGGTGTCGTCTGCATAGATGCCTACTTGTGAACTGATTACATCAGAAAGATCATTGATGAAGATCAGGAAAAGCATAGGACCTAGAATAGAACCTTGAGGGACGCCCGCGTTCCTATAAAAAGATCTGGATACATGCTCTTTCAAGACGACTTCATTTCACGAATACATAGGAACAGTTTGATTAATTCGAACGAACGTCCAGAAATACCGTAGCCCTGTAGGTTTTGCGGAAGGTCAGCATGCCAAACCTTGTCAAACGCTTTTGAAATATCCAAGGCAATAGCTACAACGTTCTTATCAAGAACCTGTATATATATTCACTGATGGCCGTTAGCACATCAGCGATAGACCTGGCGAAGCAGGACTATACTTCTTGTTAGAGAGTAAGTCGTGGGATATGAGATGATGAACCATTTCAGCACTGATAATAGCCTCGAATAATTTATCAAAGAACGGTAAGAAACTGATGGGGAGATAATTAGATGGATCAGAGGGCTTCATAGAGTTTTTAAAAACAGGAAATACAGAGGAGGACTTCCAACAAGCAGGAAAACAGGAAACAGCGAAGCAATAGTTATACAGCTTTGAGAAGACAAGAAAGAGTTCAGGGGAACATTTGTGTAGGACGATGACTGGAATACCACCACCTCTGCTAACCTTATGGGAGTCAAGCTTAGAAATTATGTTAGAGACCAAGGACGGGGTTAGGTATACATCACTAAATTTGGCCTCAGTTCTAGGTGGGAAATAGGGTGTGGGTACTCCAGACGAGTGAAGTGTGGAGTTGGAAAATAATTTGTGTGCAAAGCTCTCAACCTTGTCCACGGTGGCAGTGAGGACCAGAAATTGATTGAATAAAGTGGGATCGAGAGTTTTCTGTTATTTAGCACACTTTTGCAGAGCCGCCAGTAGTCTTTGGAGCCAAACTTGCGAGATGTTATACGCTACTTTTGCAGAGCCGCCAGTAGTCTTTGGAGCCAAACTTGCGAGATGTTATACGCTACTTTTGCAGAGCCGCCAGTAGTCTTTGGAGCCAAACTTGCGAGATGTTATACGCTACTTTTGCAGAGCCGCCAGTAGTCTTTGGAGCCAAACTTGCGAGATGTTATACGCTACTTTTGCAGAGCCGCCAGTAGTCTTTGGAGCCAAACTTGCGAGATGTTATACGCTACTTCATTCTATTGGCAAACAGAATTTAGGACACGCTTGCATTCATTACGGGCAGAAACAAAAATGCGCTTTTGTAGTCGGATGTGTCGCTCCGGTAAAGCCGGAAGAACTGAGTCCTATGGGCAATGGCGACCGAGTAAGCATGAGAAAACCAAGAAGATAAATGAGGCTTAAATCGGAATTTCTTGGCTAGGTTGAAAGCATCGATGCCGGCTTTCACCAGGTGGAGGCCTCAGAAGCAGTTTTCAACATGGAGATTGAAAACTTTGTTCCAAGGGACGCCAAAAAAGGAAATCGCAGAACGAGTCCCAGTTCGCTCTTTAGTAGCAGTAAGATATTCTGCTTGTAGGAGGTCCTTGGAAGGAGTGGGAGTGGAAAGAGATATTATTAGAAACCAGAATATGATCAGAGTTGATCAAGATGGTTGAGCTGCATGGCATGACAAGAGTCAGGGATAGAAGTGGAGGAGAGATTTAGAAGAGTAGCGTGTCCTTTAGGGTTACTGGGAAAAAGTGTGGAAAAATCCACCACTTGCATGAGAGACAGATCGATTTAAAAGTTCAGAATATGGACGCCAGCAAGATTAGTGACGGAGTTTTCCAGACACTTAGAATGATGAGTTTGAAGTCATCAAACAAATATATTAGCAAACGGGTGAAAGAAAATGGCTTTGTATATATTATCTGAGATGCTATCTAGTACGAAAGAGTCAAGAGAGGAAGGGGAGCGGTAAACAACAAAGAAAAAGATAACTGAGTTTAATAGAGAGAGACGGACGCGTATGTAAAAGTGGCTGTAAATTTAATAAAAAGCACTCTAGCCGGAGGGAAATATTCGCGTACATAGACTCTCAAGAAATGAGTATGGACATTAAGAGTCCTTCCTAAAGGTAACCAGGAATCGAGAAATCAGAAGAGGAGATTGCAGAGTTATGGTTGGCTTCTCAAAGGGCTAGGATGTCTGGAGACCTTTCGTGGAGGAATGATTCCAAACTGCAAAGGTATACCACAGATATTAGAGAAAGAAATGTTGAGGGGTTTCGGTATTTTTTGTTTGGCTGGTTTAGTTTTACATTTTTGGTTGTGATTTGTCATCTTTAGATTGTTTTAGAAAGGAGAGGCCTAGAGTAGTAGAAGCAGACGGACATCAAATATGACATGTGTAGGGAGGGAACTGGTGCAGACTGTAGCATAATGTGGTCTCAGGCTTACACCCATCCATGCGCGACATGGCACTGCAAAAACCCGGATATTATGCGACTGTTGATCAAAGTAGCCTCTCAAGACGCTACGCAAAATGTTCAGGCTCCTAATTACCAGTCGAAAGCATCAACCAGAAAACTGCTAACCTGGTACCCTCAGTATGAAGAGACGTTGCCACTATCCGCACACACCACAAAAAAATTCGCAAAAGAACCACTATTAAGACCTGATGAGAATAAAAGAACCGGAAACCCCTTCATAAACAGAAAACAAGAGATGAACTTCTATTCCTGTTCAAGAGAATGGGGAGGATTATGAACAGGGCGATAGGAGAGCCTACCTACTCCAATTAAAAAAATAAAAGGGCATAATAAAGTGCATATACAAGATTTATCAGCTGAGAAATTCGTAACATTTATTTGTCCGCTGAGTGAAAATTAAGAATTGATACTATCAGACAGAAGATGCTTGTATCGAAGTATTAGTGGAAATATGAGAACATATATTCAAGAATCAAGTGTACCTATATTTTCGGGTAGCAAGGTCCTACGCCCACACCCTCCCGTCGTTTAGCACTCCTGCCGAGGCGAGATTCCGGGGTGTGGCACATGGAATCAGATGTGAGAGATTTAGAGTAGTGTTTTCAATTTTTTTTTTTTTTTTACTGCGACCTACATCAATAACAACATTTTACATTGTGGCCCATTATATCTACCTACGTGTGATAAATCATTATATCTACCTACGTGTGATAAATCATTATATCTACCTACGTGTGATAAATCATTATATCTACCTACGTGTGATAAATCATTATATCTACCTACGTGTGATAAATCATTATATCTACCTACGTGTGATAAATCATTATATCTACCTACGTGTGATAAATCATTATATCTACCTACGTGTGATAAATCATTATATCTACCTACGTGTGATAAATCATTATATCTACCTCGTGTGATAAATCATTATATCTACCTACGTGTGATAAATCATTATATCTACCTACGTGTGATAAATCATTATATCTACCTACGTGTGATAAATCATTATATCTACCTACGTGTGATAAATCAAAGACAGACTCTATTCGCTAGATTCATTTATTTAGCACCGACAATTTATATATATATTTATGATCCGCACATATTGAAATTGCATGTATCTATTTGTTTTATATATTTCTATCAATATAAAATTATTAGTTAAAAACAAGAACTAGCTCGATCTTAAATTTCATCCAAACAACAGCCAACTCACCAAAGATTCCAAGATTTCAAATGAACATAACACATTCTTATTACTACAGAAAGAAGGAATGTACCGGTATTCGACTTTGTAATTGTGTCGAGAAATTTACTTTTAGCTCTGACTTCAGATGCAACTGAATTATTCAACAATTTTAACAACTTTCACCGGTCCCAAAGACGAACGCACTGCACAGAGCTAAGTTTTGGCTCGAGGTCTCTTTGTGAGAGAGAACTAACGCCACAACAAGTTTATTTGACGAACAATATATATAGAGTCAATGAGAACAGTATCTCTCTCTCTCTCTCTCTCTATATATATATATATATATAGAACGAAAATCTAAGGGTGAGCTGTTAAGCGAAACCTACCACGGTTTCGCTTAACAGCTCGTCAGGGAAAATTGGCTAAAATTGGTTTCTTTTGGTAGGAGTAGGAGTAAGAGTAGGAGTAAGAAGTAGGAGTTAAGGACAGTGGTTTTGTGTAGGAGATGTGAAAATGGGAAGACGCTAGTCAGTTGACCACTAGAGTCCAGAAGGGATAGGCTCGTTCACTACTAGCATCCCACAGTGAAGAGAATTTAGCTAGTCTGCTCCTGTATCCACACAAAATTTAAAGGTTGTAACTTGATGTAAAAACCTAAAGTTTTATACCAAAAATAAACATCATTAATTCAAGTTTGTGTTATCTTCTAATTATACCAAAACGAAGCAACACAACAGGTTATTGGACAAGATATTTTCGGGAAGTGACCATTTATATAAGCCGAATGAAACACACACATCCAGTAAAAAAAATAATGAAAAGCAATTTATGTTTGAATTTCAGAGATAGTGAATTATTATTATTATTATGTTGTCATTTTTCATCATATTTTATTTCTGCTATGGTCGCACTATCTACCAAGTCTGCGGGAAGACCAAAGGTAGGTCGTGGTGTGTTGTTATGGCTCCATTTCATTTTTTTTTTCTATCTTCCCTAACATCCCTAGCGTTACATAGACAAAGTTCTCCTTAGTGTGTGGGCTGTACTTAACAAGACAATTTTTTGTATATCTCTTAAGCTGGGGTTTCCAGGGATTCTTTCAACGTGTTGTTTTGTTCCGTTTTTTATCATTCCAAGTGCACCTACTATCACTGGCACGATTCTTGTTTTCAATTTCCACTTTTTTTCTATTTCAATTTCCAGGTCTTTATATTTTGACAGTTTTTCGAATTCCTTGGTTGCTATGTTACAATCCGCTGGACAAGCCATATCAATTAATAGACAAGTTTTTTCTTTCTGGTTTTTAACAATAATGTCCGGCCTATTTGCTTCAATTTTTCTGTCTGTGTAGATGGTGTAATCCCATAGAATGGTGACATTATTATTATTATTATTATTATTATTATTATTATTATTATTATTATTATTATTTAATTTATTCGAACTGTTGTTTTCATCTTATTTGCGAATATAGCCGTCCTGACATAAGCATTGAGCCTATCTCCAATTCTCGAATATATGTGTTGCCCTGACCTATATGGGAAGCCATTTATAAATTACATTGGATTGTTATATCACACACAGAGAGAGAGAGAGAGAGAGAGAGACCGGAGTGTGAAAACTATGACATTGAGACTGCCAATGATCAAAAAGGTTTTATTTTTTGCGCCGTATCTTTTCAGATCGTTAGTGTTAATGGTTCTCCACAATTCCCAGTCATTTTGTAGCCCATAAATAATAACTTTTGTCTTTTCGCCATTTTCCCAAACCTCGCCCCGCTATCCATTTGCACAAGCCCGTCAAGTAGGTTATGCCTTCTTTTCTTGCCTCCCTTACCTTCAATCTGTCCTGTGAATATCAAAATTTTCAGGCCCTCTTTCCACATTATGTGCCTCAGAAATTTCACCTCTCTTCTGTTGATGTTAAACATAAGTGTCCTTTATTGTCATTGCTATTGTCTCTAAGACTTCATCGTTGCTCACATATTCGGTCCATGATTTTCTCAGCATCTTTCAATACAATTACATTTCTGTTACTTCAAGTGCTTTCAAGTGTCTCTTCTGGGGAGAGTTATTATTAGATAACAGTTCAATACTCTTTTCTTTATTTCTAGCGATATTTTTCTGTTTGTTAATACTTCGATCAGCTTTTTGAAGACACCTTTCGCAATTCCAATGCGCTTTCTGATTTCCATATCGAAATTTCTGGCCTCTGTTAATACACTTCCCAGATATCTATCTGATTTCGGTATCTTCAATTTGTAATTTACATGTTGGGCTGTTTCTTTAGCTAATAACCACGTATTCAGTCTTCTTGCAATTGATGCTTAGTCCTTTCTTCTTGCTTTCCTCTACCGCTTTCTGTAGGAAGTTTCCTAGTTTCCTTTCTGTATAAAAAATCAAGCAATAATTTTCAGCCAATAAAATAAGGAAATCAGCCCGCCTTCCATTCGTTTCATTTCTGAAACTTCTAAAAAGCTATAAATAACGAATTCTGAACTTTCAGCATTTCAATAACAACATGACTATGATGCATCATCTTTTATCACGAACGTTTAATTCACGAACGTTTTTCTCCTTAACGAAGATAAGTAATCATATGTTTATTAACATCATTTTCCTATTCCATACATTAAACACTTTTTTAATCTAAACTTATATATAAAATGGAACTTTGTCTGTGTGTGTGTGTGTGTGTGTGTGTGTGTGTCCGTTACCTATAGACTCCGAAACGGCTGAACCGATTTTCTTGAAAATTTACACAGTTGTACTATAAGCGTCTGCGAGTGTTCTTAGCTAGGTTTTGTGTCGAGGTACCCCCGATAAATATCCAAAATCGATAATCGAAAAAATCGGGTTATAGAAGGAGTGGTCCGATTTTAATCAAATTTGATACACTCATAGACAAAGACATTAGAAACGATATTCAGAAGTTTCAAGGTTGCAGTTCTTACAATAATGCAGAAAATCGATAATATATATAAAAGGCAAGATGTTTGTGTGTGTGTATGTTTATCTGTCCGTATGTTTGTGTTTTTTCAGCCCTTTTATTTTAGTCTTTGCTTCGGGTTTGGCTCTAACTAGGTATAATTGTAGTTCTTAGTCTCAGCCATGATACCATTTACTCAGAGGACTTATTTAGCCTTCAAAATTCAGTTTACGACGAAAAAAAACTTATTTGATATCGATACCAGGAAATCAAAATTTGACTTACATCCATTCATTTTTCTTTCAGTCTACGCTTTCGCTTTAACTGGAAACAACTATTGCTTTTTAGTCTTTCGTGCCAACGTCCAAATAGTCTTAGCGCCAGGACCATGGATTAGTTTTAAAACTTTCATTACACCCGAGCAACGCCGGGCTATACTGCTAGTCACATATAATGTTGTACCGCAAACTTTCATAGATTGTTGTAACACAAACTCCATTTATACACATACGCTCTTTTTTCAAATACATCAGTTTCTGCATATGTAAAATTTTTTAAAATTTTCTACCGTTAAAAGTTCTTGTTCTTTGAAATGTCTTTATACAATTATTTTTACAAGAAAGACCCGTGAAAATTTCACAATTTTCCGATTTGACTTTTCTGATAAATCTTAATTTTCAATTTAATGATTGAATAAGTGCATAGCGAGTTCTACCATAATAAAATATCCATAGAAATTCCTATATTACATCGTTAAATACTTGAGCCTAACAACTTTAACATATTGCAATAACAATCATAGGTATGTAAGGGTGTACAAATGAAAAAAAAAAATGAAATTGAGAACTTTTTCAGTTCACTGAAACAGATATTAAACATTTCTATCTTCTCTTCTTTCTTTCTTTCTTTCTTTATTTATTTCTTTCTTTATTTATTTATTTCTTTCGTTTTCTCATTGAAACCAGGTAGCGTCTCTGATATGTCATTTGCGTGTTTTCACGTAGTCAAAAAGGAATAGTCCATTATTTATAATGTATTGGTAGGTTGTAACAATTGTGCAAACTAAGGAACTAACTAATGAAGACGGGACAAGCAGAATTATAATAAAGATTTAAAAGAAATTAGTTCAATTTTGTCATGTTCAATTTGAAACTGTCCAAAACAAGAAATAAATGAACAAATAACATTTTGCAATAACTGTTGCTTCCGGTTTTGTAGAATGAGATCTAGGTCTGTGTTGGTACGTGTACTAGCAGGGAATCTTAATACTGACTAGCGGTTTTTAAAATAGTTTTCGTTTTATATCTCCAAGATAAATAACACAGAGGGATTTTCTAGGCTACCAAAAGAAACGGGAATGCTTCTGATTGGTTAGAAAATGTTATGGCATTTATTTTCATTTTTATTTATTCGTACCGGAAGATATGTGTTGATCTCCAAATGCAAACAGCAAATTTTGTTATTTTGGTTTCTGCGTTTGAGGTTTTCACATCTGATTACAGCTTAAGGTGCCTCATCCGTTCTGTGTTCTGTATGTATGTATGTATGAATTTACATGTGATGAATGTTTCAATGTGTACCTCTCTAATGTAGGCCTTGTTTGCTACAAGAAGAGTGATATTGGTAGACTTTTGACAAATTATGATCAATATTACGTTGGGAAGAACAACATACGGGATGTTTCAGAAGACCTGCAGAAACAGCTCTAGTTTCTCCCGTCACATAAAAACCATGAATGTTTCAATGTGTACCTCTCTAATGTAGGCCTTGTTTGCTACAAGAAGAGTGATATTGGTAGACTTTTGACAAATTATGATCAATATTACGTTGGGAAGAACAACATGCGGGATGTTTCAGAAGACCTGCAGAAACAGCTCTAGTTTCTCCCGTCACATAAAAACCATGAATGTTTCAATGTGTACCTCTCTAATGTAGGCCTTGTTTGCTACAAGAAGAGTGATATTGGTAGACTTTTGACAAATTATGATCAATATTACGTTGGGAAGAACAACATACGGGATGTTTCAGAAGACCTGCAGAAACAGCTCTAGTTTCTCCCGTCACATAAAACCATGAATGTTTCAATGTGTACCTCTCTAATGTAGGCCTTGTTTGCTACAAGAAGAGTGATATTGGTAGACTTTTGACAAATTATGATCAATATTACGTTGGGAAGAACAACATACGGGATGTTTCAGAAGACCTGCAGAAACAGCTCTAGTTTCTCCCGTCACATAAAACCATGAATGTTTCAATGTGTACCTCTCTAATGTAGGCCTTGTTTGCTACAAGAAGAGTGATATTGGTAGACTTTTGACAAATTATGATCAATATTACGTTGGGAAGAACAACATACGGGATGTTTCAGAAGACCTGCAGAAACAGCTCTAGTTTCTCCCGTCACATAAAAACCATGAATGTTTCAATGTGTACCTCTCTAATGTAGGCCTTGTTTGCTACAAGAAGAGTGATATTGGTAGACTTTTGACAAATTATGATCAATATTACGTTGGGAAGAACAACATACGGGATGTTTCAGAAGACCTGCAGAAACAGCTCTAGTTTCTCCCGTCACATAAAAACCACGCACAACCAGAACAGAAATTACAAAACAAGCCAGGTCCTATACAGAACAACTTAGTTCCCGCGTCTGCGATAAGCATTGCTGTTCTAACGAGAATTAAAGCCATGACTCAAACTTGTCAGCGATAATCATACTCGTTTAATAAGTTCATTGCCACCATATATGAAGACAGGTAGGTAGATAGCTAGTAGTAATTCTCTGCAAACTCATTTTAAAGACGATTATAAGCGGCCGTTTATCACTTGTCGCTATTTTTATTCTTTATTTTTTTTTTTTTTTTTTGTTGCTAATTACTACACGGAAGTGCGTTGTGGTGCAGTGGATATCAGCTCAGAACGAGAAATCGGGGAGCAGAGTTCAAATTCCTGTTGAATTCATTGCATTCACTTACGCGCAAATACCCTTGGGAAAGGTATTAATCCGTCTCTTCCTTCCAGTTATGGGTTAAATAAAAGGACAGATTGGGTTCTACAGCGTTTGCTGGCAACCAGTCTACCGCAGAAAGCAATGGCAATCTACTGCGGGATAATCTTCTGTCTAGTCAGTCATGTCTCTTTCGAGACATGATCGCCCAAGCGTGTTTCACGTATGGCACTTAACTGACTGAATAATATGAGGCTAGGAAGCTAAAAGAACAACACCGAAACCTATCACACACTTTCGGTCAACAACAGTATTGCAACAGAACCACTTTACTACCTACTAAGCTATTCTATACTTTTTCACCCATAAAAATAGTTAATATTATTTATGTTGAGTTTCTCGAAAACATATCATTCATATAAATATATCATTCATATAACAATCGTGAATCGTGATTCATATTTTAGGTTTTCGACAAAATCCAAAGGAGGATTTGCAATATAATCGATTCTGACTTGGCGGCCCATCTTAAGTCACTTTCTCACCGACGTGATGTGGCTTCCCTCTATCTTTTCTATAAGTATTTTTTTTTTTTGTAGCAACTGTTCTGACAAACTTTTCCCTAGTATCCCGACCACATGTATTTATCCGGGCTACTAGATTGGCATTTAGGTCCCACCTTTTTATCGTCGAAATAGTTAAATTTAACTACCTCTTCTACTCTAATAGTTTCTTTTCTCGCACTTCTCGTATGTGGAACTCTTTTCCTTTTGCTTGATTCTCTGATAGCTACAATCTCCAAAAGTTTAAATGCAACGTCAATTGCCATCTTCTATTTACTTGATTCTTATCCATCTCTTATCCTTCCTGCGACACCTCCCGTACCTTCTTTTTTCTCTCACTGTAACCCCCTGCGCGCCAGTGGCGGCCCTGCCTTACTTGTGGTGAAATAATTATAGAAAATTGAAATATTAAATTGTAGTTGATTTCACCTATTAAGTTCTTAGATTTTTTATTGATTTGAATTTAATTAGAACCCGCAATAATTATTTCATATTGTTATTCTCTCTCTAACTATAGACAAGCTTTTCGCAATTCAAACTTTGTAATGATAATGTTCGTCCCTCCTCAATTGTGACGAAACTGCAAATTAAATATTTCCTCAACACAGGCCGGTTGATTGTGAATTCAGGATGCTAAACATTCAAGGTGATCAATGACTAAAAAGATAAGAAAACGTGGAAAAAAGAAAGAACATCCTAAATTCATCTATAAGGACTAACGCTAAAATATTCATCAAGTATGAGTGAAATCAGTTATGAAGTTTGCCAGGATATCAGAGAGCAGAGATCTTCCAATACCACTTCATATACTGAAGGTTTGAGCATAATGGCCTTAATTTTGAGCGCACTATCCGAATATTTGAGTGTACTGGCCTTAGTTTTGAGCGCACTAACCGTGGGTTGAGTGTATTGGCCTTGTTCAACTCTCCTAGAAGCTGTAATTATGGTTTACTCAGTATAATTATAGTATAGACTACACAGTGGATTTTGAAGAAGCACAAATGTATCTGAGCAGGTGTCTGCAACATGATTTAGCTATCTACCTTAGCAAACGGGAAAAAATGAAAACGAGTAGCTAGGCATTACCTATATTTCTAAGGAATTGATTTTATTTTTAATCCTATATTATTGCTTATTGTTTTAAACGTTTTATTTTAGTGGATACATGTGCTTGAGTTACATCTACTGGCCTGTGTATTCGAGAGTCATAAAGAAAATGTTCACACCGACAGGTATCCAACCCAGTTAGCCAAAAAAACAAAAAAAAAAAACAGGGTGTCTACTCAAATACATGTATTCACTATAATGCAACGTTTTAAGTAATAATAAAAATAATATGTTATAATAATAATACGTTTGCAAACAACTCTGACGAGTGAAAACATTTTAATGATGCCCCTCGAAACTTAGAAGTTGACATGAACTTGCTCTGTTAAAGAGACAAACTCTTTCTACTTAGCAACGCGCTATCTACACCCCGATATTGAGCACTTTACGATAAAAAAAAAACCTGCTTGCCAAAATACATTTTATCAGTAAAACTACCGAAAATCAACAACCTTGGCACTAAATCACAACTCAACACTATATACGTGTGTGTGTGTGTGTGTGTGTGTGTGTGTGTGTGTGTGTGTGTGTGTGTGTGTGTGTGTGTGCGTGCTACATTGCGATTTATTGTTGTTGTTATTTTGTTACTTAACTTCAAATTTCCGTTTTATTAAAATGACGGTTTCTGGACTTCGAAATTTATTTTATTATATATATATATATATATATATATATATATATATATATATATATAAGAGGTAATCTGTTAGTCTGTGTGTGACTGTTCCCTATGCACGCCAACATTAAGTTCAGCAATTTTCCCTTTCGCACTTTTTGTCCAATGGACACGATTGTTTAGATTTGCTCCGTAAAACATCTAAGATCTAACATGGTTGCTGAATTACGTCACAAAAATCAAATCACACGTGTCAAACGCGACTAAAATATTTTTTTATTAAAAAAAAAAAATGAGCCTTTATATTTCATTTTCATTCCGACGTTTTGAAAATTCATTTGGTCAACAAAAAAATGTGAATATTTTTCGCCGTAATTTTGGAACAAAAGAAATCTTTTTTTAAAAAAAAGTGTTTTTTTCAAACAAAAACAAAATATGTAAAATAAAAAGTGGCATCTTCTCCTACTACTAAAATGTTCTGAGTTGCACAGGCAACGCCGGACTATGATACTAATATATATATAAAAGAATTGCAACGAAATAAGTAAAAATACACCTGACAAAGTCTTGAGTTTTACCTAAGATTATATCTTTTCCCAAAAGGATTTTGTGCCGCCTTTATATAGTCTTTTCTTTTCTTTTCTTTTTTTTCTTTTACCTCTTACCTTTTGTTCCTTTTGTCATATATTTAAAAACTTTATCAAACTTATCATTATGCAGCACAAAATAACTGCATTTTGCGATACATAAGACGCATTTTATTTTCCCAAAACCTGACATTCAAAATCAAGTTGGGAGTCAAGCCCAGACTCTACCAATTTCCCGAATCGGAATCCAGAAGTTTTAGAAAATGTCTCATAATTCTATTTTTTCGTCATATTTCAAATTTCATGTTACATACTAGTGCTTCTTATACGTCGCAAAATACTGAGAAAAGTAAAAGTTAAGAATGATCTGAAAGTTAATTGGTTTAATTATGTGCAATGTGGTGCAGTGGATATCGGCTCGGAATGACAAATTGGGGAGCTGAGTTCGAATTCCAGTTGAATTCCTTGCATTCACTTATGCGCAAATACACTTGGGAAAGGTATTAATCCGTCTCTTCCTTCCAGTTATGGATTAAATAATAGAACAGATTGGGTTCTATAGCCTTGGCTGGCAATCAGTCTACAGCAGAAAGTAATGGCAAACTACTACAGTATAATCTTCTACCCAGTCTGTCATGTCTCTTTCGAGACATGATCGCCCAAGCGTATGCCACTTAACTGACTTGGGGAAAAATAAGTCACCATTATGTTGCGGGTATCACCACTTTAGTTGTGATGTGTGTAGATATTTTATATTAACTATTCATGGACTCCTGGAACATCTATCCCACAAACAATATTGCCAGACTCAATGTATTACCACTTTAGTTGTGATGTGTGTAGATATTTTATATTAAATATTTATAGATTTCTGGAACATTTATCCCACAAACAATATTGCCAGACTCAATGTATTACCACTTTAGTTGTGATGTGTGTAGATATTTTATATTAAATATTTATAGATTTCTGGAACATTTATCCCACAAACAATATTGCCAGACTCAATGTATTACCACTTTAGTTGTGATGTGTGTAGATATTTTATATTAAATATTTATAGATTTCTGGAACATTTATCCCACAAACAATATTGCCAGACTCAATGTATTACCACTTTAGTTGTGATGTGTGTAGATATTTTATATTAAATATTTATAGATTTCTGGAACATTTATCCCACAAACAATATTGCCAGACTCAATGTATTACCACTTTAGTTGTGATGTGTGTAGATATTTTATATTAAATATTTATAGACTTCTGGAACATTTATCCCACAAACAATATTGCCAGACTCAATGTATTACCACTTTAGTTGTGATGTGTGTAGATATTTTATATTAAATATTTATAGACTTCTGGAATATTTATCCCACAAACAATATTGCCAGACTCAATGTATTACCACTTTAGCTGTGATGTGTGTAGATATTTTATATTAAATATTTATAGATTTCTGGAACATTTATCCCACAAACAATATTACTAGACTCAATGTATTACCACTTTAGTTGTGATGTGTGTAGATATTTTATATTAAATATTCATGGTCTCCTGGCACATCTATCCCACAAACAATATTGCCGGTAATACAAAACAATGAATTTCATGTGTACCCAAATTATAATGAAACTGTTAATATGCTTCTCTCTCTCTCTCTGTGTGTGTGTGTGTGTGTGTGTGTGTGTGTGTGTGTGTGTGTGTGTGTGTGTGTGTGCGCGCACGCGTGAAATAAGCTTGCGTGATATACAGGTGTGTGTATGTGCGTGCTTGAGAGAGTTCAAAAGTGACGACCTTAGCTCGACTCGGCCCTGTTTAGGGATTCCGCCTCTCGTCACGTACCTTCCACTGGCACGAGCTCGCTTTCACGCTCGCCACTTTAACCTAGGCCCGACGATGGACACGTCCCAAACCAGCCAGGAGATTCTCCCAGCATTTCCAGCCGACCAGCTACCGCTACAAACACCCCATTTCGACTCGGCACTAAATGAGGCCTGACGCTCGCCGCATCAACTCCATAGAGACTACTATCCCCCGGACCAGAAGCCTATCCGAACAACAACTTGTACTAACTTACATAAATAAAAACCAAGGTTGTTATTGTTCTTACCTCTGCCTTTGTCTCCTCATTATCTTGGCT
Source organism: Ascarosepion bandense (assembly GCA_037127315.1). Lineage (NCBI taxonomy): Eukaryota > Metazoa > Mollusca > Cephalopoda > Sepiida > Sepiidae > Ascarosepion > Ascarosepion bandense. Next base: position 628,364 of record JBBBDQ010000524.1, on the reverse strand, counting down.
GTTCACACTTATCTAAATTCAATCTTGCGGGGTCGACTTCCTCCAACGCCCCCGCAACAAGTTGAATAGTTGGTAGTTATTACTCCGAGGCCTTTTCCCAAGCGAATTAACCCAAATTAAATTTAAAACATTTGGAGTTCAGAATCTAAACATTTTTATTTAAAAAAATCCCTGGGAAAAATATTAATTTCAGATTATTTATGAACAGTTTTAATTTGACAACTCGAGATAACGCTATAAGTTAAATTATTCAAAATTACATGGCTTTGTTGGGTTTTATCATACTAATTTCTTCGGACTATTATTCTTGTCTTGGTTGTTGTCATCAAAACTTTTTCAACGTTTTTTTCTCTTTTTTTATGTGTCTGCCGTAGTTGGTAACCTCTCGGAAATTTCGAACCAGTTTTTGAGCCAGTATCTCTTTTTATCTATTATCGCATATACCTCAACCAGATACTTCTGGTCACAATTATTAAGAACTTGTATCCTGTATTCCAAGTACACACAGAAAACCGGAGATCGAGGAATGTTAAGTGTCGCTACAAGTTCAGAAATGGAAATTCTCATTTGAAAGCCGATAATTTACGTCGCTATGCCATGAGTAGCCTAGTTAATGTTCACACTGACCCACCAGATGTCAAGGCCCCACTGAAACAGATTTGGTCATTTCAACTACGTTATGGTTCTGTAGTATTGTAAACAAAACAAGTTCTAGATTTAAACATTCAAATGCTAAGTACTGACTCATAGGTTTTGTGAGAAATAAACGAATTTACTCGAATCTTCAAAACCTTTTCTTAGCACACACAAAACTCATGAAATTTCACACCTCCATGCGAAATATTCCCGGCCAATAGAAATTAGGAAACATCTAAAAACAAAATAGAAAGGCCAGAATCACACCCGGGAGTCAATGACCTCGACAAAAGAAATAAAAAAAACAGAGCAAGCTCAACCGTCGCCAGAGAAAAGAAAACGAGAGTAATTAACACGTCCCTTGACAAACATCAAGTGGTCGTTATTATTATTATCTCTATCTTACTCCCTCACCTCCTTATTCTCACAGTTCATCCGCCTGTCTTTTCTTATACTCTATAACCGGACGGAATCCTTTAAGACTGGGTGCGTTGTGGTACAGTGGATATCGGCTCGGAACGAGAAACCGGGGAGCCGAGTTCGAATTCCAGCTGAATCCATTGTATTCACTTACGCGTAAATACCCTTGGGAAAGGTATTAATCCGTCTCTTCCTTCCAGTTATGGGTTAAATAGCAGGACAGATTGGGTTCTATAGCCTTGGTCGGCAACCAGTCTACCGCAGAAAGCAATGGCAAACTACTGCGGGATAATCTTCTGCCCAGTCAGTCATGTCTCTTTCGAGACATGATCGCCCAAGCGTGTATCACGTATGGCACTTAACTGACTAACTGAATACTCCTACCCAACAAACGCTCACACACACACACATACACCCATACGTTCCTGCTTATGTACACATAAACTCATTCTTGCAAGGGCTACTACGAATATTTTAACGAACTCTTGATACCCTTAACTTCTGAATACTGTTTCTCATGGAACATTAACTTCTACCAATTCATGTTATGTTTTTCTCTTAATAAATTTCTATTTAAACATAAAAAAGTTATACTTTTATTCTTCCACACATTCCAATCCCCAACCTTCTGATGATAACGAATAATCCTAAGATGTATGGATTTCGGTTATGTATGACACACGGCCGATTTAATAAACATTAACGATCTCCCTACGGCTTCAGTATCACTTACCATTACTGTTACATACTAGTATCCCATTACTTTTGGTAAATCCGTGGAATTAAAGGGTTCAACCTAAAATCATGGAAAATTACAAACTACGACAGACACCTGAAGGAGGCTGAAGTGAAATACAGTTGAAATGTTGAGATTATAACAACCAAAATGTTGAGATTATAACAACAATCAGTGCATAATAAGGATAACACTTTAACAGTTGAAATGGTAATGATGTGTTATATCCATGGAAGCTGGCAGGAAGTGGAGATTATAATGATAAGGCAGAATGATAACGATTGACGCATGACTTGAAAAGATCAAAATTGGGAAACACCCAGGCGGAAATCTGTTCTACAAGTGGTAATTCTTAGGAAAATGCTATCTGAGTGGAATTTTTTCTTACATTTGGAAGACAGAGCTAGTGAGGGTTATTCAAAATGACATGGCATATCCTAGCTGTGTTTCTATTTTAAAGAAATATCTTCTAACTGATGAACTTTTCAGCGAACGACTTCACTTTTCGAAAGCCGTAATGTGAATAAGAAGAGTTGATTTTTAAGCACAAAGAATTGAAATAGAAGGTTACGCTAGGCAATAAAACGTGACAAAAAAGTATTTCCGTCTTATCAAAACATCTCCAGAATCATTTACCAGAATTATCCGTTGAACCTACCTGAGTATTTTTTCCTATAAACACAAAGATATTATAATTTATGTGCGGTGTCTTGTCAGAACATGGACGATCATGGCTCTCCACAACTTCATGTTTCTTGTAGCTCTAAGCAACGTTTGACTAGTTACCATTCGTCCTTGTCCTTGCTCTGATATCTAAATCACATAAAATGTGTGTGTGTGTGTGTGTGTGTGTGTGTGTGGCTAAAGTGTTAGAATCTTAGCTCTTTGACTATGAGACCCGGGTTTGAATGTCGATTTTTCAGAGAAAGGCGATACCAACGTGCGGCAACATCCAATTTCATTCCTTTGCTAGCATAAAGTCACAAGTTCAAACCTTGTTGACCTTGTTGACCTTGTTGGCCTTGTTCAAACTATACTCAGCATTGCTGATGGGTGCCTGAGCAGCTAATCCCTTGGCTACAAACACCCAGTCATACATATATGATACCATTTACAGTTGTCTAGTTTAATATTAAAATGGCTTATGTTTAAGAAGTTTTCTTCAAATACGGACCGACAAATCTCACTCATTCAATGTAAAATAAACAATATCAATAGAATGGTAGTACTTCCCCTTTTACCTTGTAATAAATACTAATATATATATTCTAATTTTTTCTTTGTTTTGAGTATAGATAATGTACAAGTATAAACGTATATTAGAAGGAATTTTTTCTTAACATCATCTTATTTTTTAAATATTTACAGTATAACAATACAATAATATTTGCAGTATCACATGAGTGTACCTTTAAATTGATTTTCCGCTAGCAAATTTTAACGCAGAACTTAAATGATTATTTACCAAGAAGTCCTTGTATAATGTCACAATTTGTATGTATTGTAATCATGTATAATTTGATAATGGGAAACTGAAAATGATAGGTAAATTCTGCATCAGAATATGAAAAACCTATTTGTATACTACAGCATAAACGTGCGTAAGGTTATCAGAAACTTCACTACTGCTCCACCCATTATGGCGGCTAAAGTTTGATATGTGGCGGGAATCGGCTGATGTCAGTGAAGAGACAGAAGTTGAAATCCAAAGCTTGCAATTCAGTGATCTAAAGCTGCATCCAATCAACGACTACAAACACTACCATGTGATCTTAGACGGATTTCTTTTCATTTTATTTATTTATCTGTTTGTTTTGAATGCTCCAGGCTTCTTAATTGTTTTGTTAACTTCGGCACAGAATCTCTTTTTCTTGTATTCCTTCTTTTTTTTTCCTTTTATTTATTTCAGCTGTTTTTCTTTTTCACCGATTTATTTTTACAGAAATTTTTGTACTATTTTTTACAAGGGTGGCATTCTTAGGATTGATTAAAAAGCCTACTTGGTGTTTTTTTCTAATCTGAAAGCAATAATAATAATAATAATAATAATAATAATAATAATAATAATAATAATAACGAGGAAGTGGGAGCTGAGGAGTAGTTTCTTATTATATGTAATCACATTAATCTTTAATTTTCATTTATAAAATAATTTTTCCTTTTTTTTCAAACTATTTTTTTTTTAAAATAAAATCAAACTTTATTTCTATCTTCATGATTTTAAATACTCTTATTTTATTTTACAATTTATCTTCATTTCAGCCTTTCATCTTTTCCTTTTTAATTTAAGCACCATTTGGGATTACTAGTAACTATTACAAAGCCAAAAAAAAAAAAAAATATCCTTAAAATTCAGCAGATCTCCAAATGTTAATTTACAATGAATTTCTAAGAAAAAGAAATACTGGAAATCATCAGACCATTTATTACCTTGACCTGGCACCTCAGCTTCAGTCACTTTCCTACCACTTTAACACAAATTCCATGTACCTTTTTATAAATACTTTAATGGTAATTGTTCTGATGAGCTTTCCTCTATGATACCTAGACATTATGATATAAGCAATCATGGATCTCTACATATTCATTTTTTATTATCTGGAAATTGCCATAACTTCTGAGAAAAGATAGTGGAATAGTTTTCCATTGCTTTTCCTTGGTTTTAAATTCAGAATACTTTTACTAGACTGCTGCCATTCAAAGCTAGAGAACGCAGTCCACACTACTATTTGACCTATAGCTGGAGAAAGAAGAGACTGATTTATGCTTTTCCCTAGGACATTTCAGCAAAAGGTGAAGATAACAAATTAGTCTGGTATTTGAACATCTCTTGCTAATTCCACTTGCCAGGTTTATTAATTTATCTGAACTTTGAACTGACTGTGAGATAATCTTCTACCCAGTCAGTCATGTCTCTTTTGAGACATGATCGCCCAAAGTGTGTATCATATATGGCACTTAACTGACTGACATTAAAAATATGCTAAAAATAATTTTTGCATAAAATGAATATGTTCTTTCTTTATTAGTTTACTGACATATTGACATATACACCCAGACTCTCACACACACACACACACACACACACACACACACACACACACACACATACACACACACACATACACAATTGCTGTTATCTCCTGATGAGTGGATCGAATGATTACATAAAGTTTGTCTACAAAACAAGGTGCTGAATATAACATCAATTAGCTGACATAATTTATATTTGTATTAATCTTATATATATATATATATATATATATATATATATAGCTGGTCGCTCATACTCATATTCAAGGATACCTGTCTACCAGGGTGGCTAGCTAATCCCCATTATACTGCAACCATGCTGAGTAGACCTTAATTAGTTTCTGGGAGAGACCATGTTATATATATATATATATATATATATATATATATATATATATATATATATATATGTGTGTATATATTTTTATATATATGGAGAAATTAAACAAAGTGGAGAAAACGTTTTATTAACAACGTTTCACCTTGATTAGATAGCTAAATAGTCTACTTCAGATGAGAAAAAGACAAATCTGTGTGTTTTTTTTTATATTAAAATCAATAATGTTTCATTAACAGTTCAACACTTTTGTTTGGATTCTATATCACACACATGCACGCACACATGAGTAAGCACTGAAAATTTCCTGCTCTGACCTTTCCCAAAGTTTGAACAAATGATCACACATCAGATTTTTTAGATGAAAGGCTACTTGGTCAGGCTGAGAACTTTTTATCAACCTCTCATGTGTGTATATATATGTATTTATGTATGGCAAAAAAATTCAATTACATTTTCAGCTTATGTTCCTGAGTTTGCGAAAATGCTATTTCCTCATCAAGAATTTATTCATAGATATCATATATTTCTAAAGACATAACTCTACTTCTTTCTAAAAAGATATTAAATTCTGACATGAACTTATTTTACATTTGTTCTATCTTAAAGAAGTTATTTCATGATGTAATCTAATTTGAAATGATTATTATTGTAATATATATATATATATATATATATATATATATATATATTCCATTTGTGTAAACAAGTTATTATGCGACATAGGTTTCTACCATGAGTGGTGTCTTCAGGCAATTTGCAATAACTGATTTTACTGTTTACAAATGGAAAATATTCAAAAGTTCTACAATATAATTGTATTGAACACTTTTTAATACAAATGTGCACTGGTCTAATTTTAATATGACCAAATCTAAGTAATTAAACAATATATATATATATATATATATATATATATATATATATATATATATATATAAACATTAGGAAAATAAATGACAAAGTGAAAAAATACTTTTTGTTTGATATGCTTCATCCTTAGGACCTCAATGGACTAAAGTGAATGTTTTTGTTGATGTGCATTGGTTATAAATGTCTGGGTGCTGAAAATTTAAACTTTTAAATTTAATTTCTTTTTTCAGATGTTTTGTGGGTACATCAGTCAGTCAGTTAAGTACCATGTGTGTTACATGCTTGTGTGGTGATCATGTTTCTTTCAATCCATGACTAACTAGGCAGAGAATTTTCCTGCAGTAGGTTCCTATTTCTTTTCTGCGGTAGACTGCTTACCAAGGCTATAGAACCCAATTTGTTCTGCTATTCAACCTGTATCTGGAGGGAGAAGAGATGGATTAATACCTTTCCCAAGGGCATTTGTGCATAAGTGAAGTCAATGAATTTAACTGGAATTCAAACTCTGCTAGCCAATTTCTCATTCGAAGCCAATATCCATTGTACCACAACACAAATCTGGGTATAAATTCTCATCAATTTTGTTTAGTTTCTTTTTATTTTTGTTTTGTTTATGTTTTTATCACTTTTATTAATAACTTTTCTGCCATGAACAGTTAAAAGCTAAAAGAACCTTGAAGAAATTTATTGTGAGTGGTCAAGCAATTAAAGCAATTTTTATACACTTTTGTTTTTTCCAAATGTATATATATATATATATATAGTCATCTGCAGACAGTTCTGTTTCACTGTATCACAGCTCATCAGTACAGTTAGACATCCGATTGCTTCTAGCCAGGACTGAAACCCAACTGAATTGACATCAGTCAGTGATTCTACCTTTTAGCTATGGGTGCTCAGTAGAGGAATGTGGACTTTAGCGTGTTATATGCAATGTAAACACATGCCAGTAACTGAGATTGTTCAAATTCATTATTGAATAAATGATGCATAAATGCATGAGTAGCTACTATGCCACCCCTCTCTCTCTCTGTATATATATATATATATATATATATATATATGGAGGATACCACCTTGATGTTTAGTACGGTGATTGTCATAATTGACATCAAAATTGCAGCCATCAATCATATATATATATATATATATATATATATATATATATATATATATATATATAAGTGATTTAAACTAATGGATATATATTCCACAGAGTCATATTTACTTTTATAAAGGGCTCAGTACATATGTAGAGTATTTATAGATGTATAGTTATTATTATTGTTATAATAATAGGATACTGCAACTCAAAAGCTATCAAGTTTCAGTGCTCAATGCAGCACCATCAGGCAGTGAAATATGGTTCAGTTACAAGGTCATATATATATTGAACCATATTTCCGTAATTCATATTTTTAAGGAATCATGTGTATATTGAACCATATTTCACTGCTTGATGATGGTGCAGTGAGCACCAAAGCTTTTGAGTTGCAGGATGCTATTATAATAATAATAATAATAATAATAATAATAATATATATATATATATATATATATATATATATATATGTCAGAAATGTTAGAACATTTTGAATAATGACAAAAAGCTAATATCAGACGTCATGTCTATCTCCTTGGATTTGCTATTAATGGCACAAGACTCGGAGCTGAAAGATCACACGAGGAAGTAACCTCCTGCAGATCGCTGCCATAACAATGTGAAGACTGGACATGCTACTGCTCTCAGAAACCTTCAAGCATTCTCTTGGAGATCAGAGTTCCCTGGGAGGACCACATTAATGATGCCACTGAGAGAAAGAGACCAAAGAATACTGGGTAAAAAAAAGAGGGTAAGAAAGAAGGAAAAAGTAAAACAATCATGACTGAAAAGGTGAATAACAAAGCAGTCAAAAAAGAGAGAAAATACCATTAGTCAATGGAAATGTTGAGCTATTTTAAAGGGTAAGTCAGAATAATGGACAATATTAGATGTCTTGCCTAAATGGAAGCTGCAATAAAAGGGATGAAACAGTTCAATAATCAAAATACAAAGGGTATTGAGAATATGGTTAGACAATCAAAATCTACTTCATATGCTTTGATTCAGTGCAAGAAATGTTTTGAAGCTTTTTCAGTATGGAGAACAATAAAGTATATATCAAGACAAACATTCAACCAGCAGTTCCTAAACACAAAGTAATTATCCAGATTTAGATTAAAATTGAATTTGAAGTTACATAAAGAAGGCTATGGGTTAAATAGCAGAATGAACACTCTGACTCCAAAATGTGAAAAAAGGAAATGATTTACTACTTATTGCAGTAATCCTAAAAAATACTCAAGAATCATATAAGGAAATTAAAAATCAAAATGAGAAACAGTTAAGGAAAGATGTTATAATATACTGAAACCAAAAATGAATGAAATTAAATCTAATAATTTTGATGTTTTCTGAATGGAAACAGTTAATCTCACTATTACCATTTGTTGTCTAAGAAACAACAGAAGATGAATATTTGTTACTTTGGAAGGTTGCTACTTAATTCTTCATTCAGTTACTCAGAATTCCTGCTGATGACTGTTTTATGTTCTTGATAGCAACAAACTAATCATTCTTTAACACACAAATTTCAAACATTTTTTGAAGGGTTTCTTGGTCAAGCAAAAACTTTTCAGCATCCTTTCATAATAAAAAAAGAATTTTGATAAGTTTAGGATGAGCAGAAAATTTCACAGAGAATGAATCAAATCTATCTATCTATCTATCTATCTATCTATCTATCTATCTATCTATCTATCTATCTATCTCAGTTTGTTCATATCTATCTATCTATCTATCTATCTATCTATCTATCTCAGTTAGCAGATACATTTGTACTGCAGAAAATGTAAAATTGAACACTAGTGAATCAGGCAAACAAGACTGTTGCAGCAGAACTTCCCAACCCTCCTTAGTTTTATTTGGTTTCTGTAATGAAGTATTTTTCTTATTAATTAATAAGCATGATATGTGAAAATTTAAGAGATGTTGAAAACATATCTGTTATCTTCTCATACTTACACTCTTCTCCCACTTTTTACTTGCATTTTTGCAATTTCACTCTTACCCTCTTTCAATTTCATTTACCATCAATGCTTTCATTGAAATTTTAAGCAAGCATTGATTAGTTTCATATGAAAAAAAGAAGGAATGTACAGTATTTTCTACTGCACCATTTCTTTTATGACTCTTTCACTCTATCTTTCCATAAAGAATTTTAATGAATCACAACTTTCCTGCCTCTTCATCCCTACATAACTCTCAGTCTTTTTTTTTTATTGTTCCTTGATATCAAGCCAACAAGCATTTCTCTCTTCTTTTTTTTATCTCCATTATTCGTCCTTTCTTTTTATGTAGACATATATTTATTTTCTCCATTCATCTGGTTTTCTTTTCATTTTACTCAAACTTTCTTACCTTCTATATTCTCTCCTCCAATTTCACTTTTTATCTCTCCTCCTCTCCCTTGCTTTTCCCAATTGCTTCTCATAGGAAAAGTGTAACTGATTCTTGCTCAGGATCAAGCACAAATACTACACTTAGATCTTCAGTGTAATGGTAACAAACACAAACAAGCAGAATAATAAAAAAGATAATCAAAAAGATTTAATCCCAGAATTTATTTTCTACTAAAAACAATATGACATATTGTGGTAAACAATATAGTATAAAGAATCAAAGCAGAGGAGAAAATATTTCAACTATTTACTTCTGTCTTAATAGTAAGTCCAATAGGTTAGATAATCAAATTGTTAGCTGATATAGAAAATGATCCCCAATTTATTGTTAACTGGGGCAAGAAATGGCTTTTATTAATTTTAATGCCTCTAATATTAAACTTATCTCTTTTATCTCTTTTCTATCAACATGGCTGAAGCTAACCCTAGGAGAGTAACTTATTGCACCTCCTTGGTATAATGTTTTCCTTTGCTATGAATTGGAAAGATTATATTGAATTAATTGCTAAATCTGCTAGAAAGAAAGTTGGTTCAATGTGTCATGCTAAACAGTTTTTTTGCTATTTTACACTTTTATAAGTCTACAAGTCATCCGTACATTGAATATTGTTGCCACAGTTAGTTTGGTGCTTCTGCTATGTATCTGGAAATTCTTAAACTAATCCAAAGAAGAATCTGCAATGTTATCAGTCCTGATCTGGTATTCCAGCTTCAATCACTTTCTCACTGCCATAATATAGCTTCCCTATATCTTTTCTATAAATATTCTCATAGAGATTGTTCTGATGAGCTTTCTTCTTTGGTGCATTGGTTTAATGAACTTAAGTATAATAACAGCTAGTACTCGCCATTTTATTATCGAAATAGTAAAATGTAACTGTAAGTTTTACTCTAATAGTTTTGTTCTTTTGCACTTCTTTCCTGTAGAACTTTTTTAAGGGGTCCTTGCTTTTCTGTTAACTACAATCTTCAAGCATTTAAGTACAATGTCAGTTGTTATCTTTTATCTTTCTTTAATCCTGTTCTTTTATAGCCCTCTCTCCTCAATAACGTTTTCTCATTTTCTGTCACTCTCAGTAACTGCTTGTGTCTTAGTGATTTAATCACCTTGCTTGGGGTAAAATTAATAAAAAGAAGCATTATTTTTGTAAGTTTCAACTCTAACTTTTTTTTTTAACCATATCACCCCATAAAAAGCAGTAAAGCTACAAAGACACAAAAGTTATTAAGTGCAAAAGAATAAGAAAATGAGAAATATTATTAAGGAGCAAGAACAATATAAGAGCAACCAAGAAAACAGTAGATAATAATTGACATTACATCTAAATTTGAAGATAAAAGTTGCCTAGAAAACATAGAGTCAGAAGAAAGATTCATATTCAAGAAATTTGAAAAAAGAAACTGTTAGCATAGAACTTAAATTTACATCTGGTCAATTTAACTGAAAATTGGTGAGACATTTTTTACCAATCTAGTACTGTGCATAAATTCATAAAGTCTAGGTACCATAGTGAAAAGTTCACCTGAACAATTACCATGAATATTTTTTTTTTAATCATATCACCCCGAGCAAGGCGGTAATGCCACTGATATGCAGGGGCTACGTACAAGTGAAAAGATTTGGAAAAGAGAAAACCGGAAACCACATCCTAAACAGGGAACAAGGGATGAGCCTCTACACCTGTACAATAGACGTGGGTGGAGTGTGAACCGAGCGATAGTTTAGTCTATCTACTCCAATTGAAAAAAGAAAAAAAAAAAGAAAAAAGAAAAAAGAAAAAGAAAAAGAAAAAAATGAAAAGTGAAAAGATTGGAAAAGAGAAAGCCGGAAACCACATCCTAAACAGGGAACAAGGGATGAGCCTCTACACCTGTACAATAGACGAGGGTGGAGTGTGAACCGGGTGATAGTTTAGTCTATCTACTCCAATTGAAAAAAAAAAAGAAAAAGAAAATGGGAAAAAAGAAAAGTGAAAAGATTGGAAAAGAGCAAGCCGGAAACCACATCCTAAACAAGGAACAAGGGATGAGCGTCTGCACCTGTACAGATGTGGGTGGAGTATATATTTATAGTAAGGCACAGGGAAGTTAAATTCCAGCAATGGGGAAAGTGACTGAAGCTGAGATGCCAGGTCAGGACCAATAATATTGCTGATTCTTCTTTGGATTTTATCAAGGATCTCTAAATCTCCAGCAGGAGCACCTGACCATATGAGGCAAAAATATTCAAAGTGTGGATGAATAGTAGACTTATAAATATGTAACATAGATTCAGAAGAGAAAAATTGTCTAGCAGAACACAGTAAACCAACTTTTTTTTAGAAGCAGATCTAGCAATAAATTCAATTTACTAACATCCGAGGCATTCGTACTAACTTTTGTAGTGTAGAAGCTTTTCTCCATGAGAAGTCCCCTGACATCCTAGCGCTCTGTGAGACTAACCTCAACTCATCAATTCCCTCCTCTGACTTCTCGATCTCTGGCTATCTTCCCCTCTTAAGGAAGGATTCCCCTGTCCATATGCATGGGATGGGGGCCTATGTTAGTGAACACCTCCCTGTAGGTAGGGTGACATCACTCGAATCCCCTGACCACCAATATATATGTCTCCATCTGTCATTTCTCGGTTCGGTCAGCTAGCTTTTCTTCCTCTACCATTCCCCCTCCTCTCTCGACTACTTCTTCCCACCCATTTGCTCCCATATTTTTATTCGGAAATTTTAATGTCCATCATGCTGAGTGGCTTAAAGACTCTGTTACTGATTCAGCTGGCATCCACGCCATGAACTTTGCCATTTCCCAATCCCTTACGCAAGTAGTGGACTTTCCCCACATGCTTTCCCAGCATTCCCTCTGGACACGCCTCTCTATTAGATCTATGCTTTACCTCTGCACCTGACTCCTGCCAAGTCTCGCAGCTTTGATCATGCTGTTGTCTCTCTTAATATTTCTCACCACTCTCACTCCCCTCAGAAGCCTCCTACCTATAGGACCTCCTACTGCTACCAAAGAGCTGACTGGATGCCTTTTGCAATTTCCTATGCAACGTCCCTTGGGGAAAAGTGTTCAATCTCCCAGTTGTTGACTGTACCTCTGACATTTCTTCCTGGGTGAAAGTTGGGATTGATGCCTTCATACCTACCAGGAAGTTTCATCTCAAATTTCATTCCTCCCCTTGGTTATCTCCTGCCTGTTCGGCCGCCATTGCCCACAGGAACCACTACTTCTGACTATTTTGGAGACATGCATCTGACCAAAATAGGCACCTTTTCATGTCTGCTCATAATGAGTGCAAGATCCTGACTGACACCAAGCAGTAGTTTGCTGAAAGAATGATGCAGCACATAGCTGACCGCAAGTTCAGCTCCAATGGCTATTCGCAAGTATGCAAACAGGTGCTGAACAGCAGCAAATCCTCTATATCTCCCTTAATCAATGAATTTGAGGTCCTCAGAGCATCAGCAGACAAGTTCTCATCCAACTCCACATTTGACTCATCTGGATTTTCCACACCCGACTTCCCTATTAGAACTGAGGCTAAACTGAACAATGTATACAGTAGTATCTTGAGTAATATCAAGTAATATCAAAACTTGACACCATAAGGTGAGAGGTGGTGATGGAATCCCGGTGATTGTTCTTAAGAAATGTGCCCCTGAACTCTCCTCTGTCTTCTCTAAACTCTATAATTACTGCCCTTCTGCTTTCTGTTTTCCTGCATGCTGGAAGTCCACTTCTGTCGGTCCCATATTTAAGAACTCTGGTGAACCCTCAGACCCATCCAACTATCACCCTATCAGCCTTCTACCAATTTTCAGGAAAGTGTTCAAGGCCATTATTAATACTGAAATAGTTCAACATCTTACTGCCCATAAACTATTCTCTGACAGGCAGTATGGCTTCTGCTTTGCCAGGTCCATGGCTGACATGCTAACAACTATCACGGAGTACAAGTTCCAGGCCCTTGAGGAGTCCGGTGAGGCTTGTGCTATTGCTCTGGACATCTCCAAGGCTTTTGACAGGGTTTGGCATGCTGGCCTTCTATGCAAGCTATGGAGTTACAGTATTACCAGATGCTTGCTTGATCTGATCCAATCTTTTCTATATAACCGCATAATGAAGGTCGTCTTGAATGGGCATGCCTCCACATCCTAGTGTACAAATGCTGGTGTCACTCAGAGCTCTATCTTGGGCCCAACACTCTTCCTTATTTTCATAAATGATCTCCCAAATGAGATCAAGTACCAAGTAGGCATCTAAGCAGATGACACCACAATTTACTCCCGCATCAGTAACAAATCTGGCATGGTGGACAAACATAACCTTGTCACTGATCTTGAAAGGGATCTACATTCTGTGATGGATTGGGGTAAGAAGTGGCTTGTAAATTTCAATGTATCTAAAACCAAACTGCTGTCTGTCAATCATCACAGGCAACCTCTCCTGCCTCCCAGTAGGCATCTATGCATATGACACCACAATTTACTCCCACATCAGTAACAAATCTGCCATGGTGGACAAACATAACCTTGCCACTGATCTTGAGAGGGATCTACATTCTGTGATGGATTGGGGTAAGAAGTGGCTTGTAAATTTCAATGTATCTAAAACCAAACTGCTGTCTGTCAATCATCACAGGCAACCTCTCCTGCCTCCCATAAGCATGGACCAAGCAAGTCTCCCTGAGAGCAATACACTGTGCCTCCTTGGCCTTACCCTCTCTTCCAATCTCAAGTGGAACCATTACATTGAGTCAATAGCTAAATCCACTGCTAGGAAGGTTGGGTCACTGTGTCGGGCTAGGATGTTTTTTCCACCTGAATCCATCCTGCATATATACAAATCAACCATTCGTTCGTGCATGGAGTACTGCTGTCATATATGGTCAGGCGCCTCTGCTGTTCCTCTCAGTGTTCTTGACAGGCTCCAAAGGAGAATCAGTAATATGATAGGTACCAACTTTGCGACTCAACTCCAGCCACTTCCCCACCGACGGGGTGTGGCTTGCCTCTGTCTGTTCTATAAATACTTCTATGGCTACTGCTCCAATGAACTTAAGTCACTGGTGCCTCTGCAATAGGTGTTTACTTGTGCAACCAGACTCACAACTGGGTTTCACCCATTCACTGTTAGATCAACCAAATGCAGATGACAATTCTACTCCTGCAGCTTCTTTTCTCATGCTTCCCGCCTGTGGAACTTGCTTCCATATTCTTTCTTTCCTGATGGCTACAACCTCCAGGAATTGAAATGCAATGTCAATACTCATCTCTTAACCACTTTACTCTAATTCTTTCTTCACCACCCTGTATATCCTTTTCTTTCTCTCCACCTTTGCAACTGTCATCACACCTGTATTCCCATCCTTCTCTTGCTCCTTTCTAACTGGTTCGTCTTTCTCTTTACTCTCCCCCTATCTAATCTTTTTACTCTTATGTAGCCTCCTGCACGTCAGTGGCGTTACCGCCTTGCTTGAGGTGATACGATTAAAAAAAAAAAACTAAAAAAAAACATAGGCTTTCCACTTCATGTTAGCTGAGAATGTTTGCCTGAGAAGGTGCAACAAGTTACTTATGTTTTATTATTGTGTCATCTTACCTTTGGCCTATCTCTACTACATTTTTCCACTGTCTTGGTGTCTACCGTGTTGCTCTAATCATCCACTTGTTGTCTTTGAGATGAGAGAGAATGTGAGACATGGCCAACCCATCTATGTTTTGATCTTCTCCTTCACTCCAATCTGATGCCAAATTCAGATGTTGCTCTTCTTGTCCTGTAAGGTAATGCTGAGCATGATTCATTCCTGCAGTGATTGTGTTGAGCACACATTTCTCACTTTCATAAGTCATTACCAGCAGAATATATTCATTAAACAACTTACTCTTTCAATTGTTGACTTGGGACTATCCATGATGATACAAGCTTTTCCAAAATCCACCCAAACAAGTACAAGCCTATTTTTGACCTCTGGAATTAGAACCCCATTTCTTGTAATCTTCTTTCTGAGGTACACATAACTGTCTACTTATCTGGTGGTCTTTCTACCTACAATGGTGATGGTGTGGCTGTTAAACATGACCTTGGTTTTCCCAAGATGCATGTTAACGCCTACTGGTTGGCTTACAGTGTGGATAGCATTGAGTATCTCCTCCAATTCTTGTGGTGTATAGGCTATTTAAATGATGTCATTTGTGAAATCTAGGTGGCAGAAGAGTTCATGATTACATGATTTGTTTTCCATGACTTGACTATCCTTTGCAGTTTATTTAAAGCCAGAAAATATTTTTAAATTATAAGAATGTTTTTTTAGATAATAATGGTTTAGTGATACGAGTCTTAGTAATTAACCCAGAACTTGGGGTGAAAGTTGGATTCATACCTTTTCATAAGGGTACATAAGTGAATATAATGAACCCAACTGGAATTGGAAATCAGCTCTCTGATTAACATTTCCAAGTCATTATCCATTACACCTATACATCTTACAGCATCTGGTATTTCCAAGTAATTATCTGTCTTGGTACTGACCAAGATTAATATTGCTTAATATTGGTGATCATACAGGAACCAGCATTTCAACATGATGTGGCCATCAGGAAAGTATATCTTTGACTAGCATGGTGGAAGCATGATAAAGTAATGGATAGTGACTCAGATTGAGGAATCAGAGAGCTGAGTTCAAATTCCAGCCAGATTTATTACATTCACTTACATGCTACTACACTTGATGAAGGTATGAATCCATCTCTTCTTTCCCAAGCTATGGGTATAATAGCAGGACAAACTGGGTTCTATAGCCTTGGGTGGCAACCAGTCTAGAAGGAAAAACTCTGAATTCAAACCAGCTTGGAAAGTGTTGGGCTTCATTAGGCTGTCGTGCCCAAAGAAACACCACTTCTATTGTGACTTCAGTATATATACTTCTCTTACGACTCTAGTGAGTCACAGGATATCTTGATCTGGATATTTGACTGATAAAGTGTAATGTTTACGAAGAAAAGCTTTAAAAATTCATATACATTAAGATTTGATGAAATTAACAAATTAGAAAGATTCAAATTATAACATTATTAGAACACATTCTAGTAATCAGTTTCAGACAAAATAAAAATAATAAGATATCTCTACTAGATATTTTAAAATAAAATGTAATTAATCTATAATTTATTGAGAAAGATAAAAATTACACAGCATTTAAAACATATATTAAATCATTGATGTACTTTTAAGCATGTATAGTTATTAAGTTATTAAAAGTTTTATGCCCTTTAAGTAAAGCTAAGAATTATTTTGTTAACTATTTGCACACATTTACTGTCTACTATAAAATCCACCTGCGAGGTATAAATAATAATGTAGGGATATAAAAAGTGATTATCTCCCTGTGGTGGAAATAAATCATGTGGATCACATACCGGCAACTTAGTGATATCACTCTATACAGTGACATCATACCATACAGTGACAAAAGTGGCAGTCAGTTTAAGTCAGTTTGCAATAGCCAAACATTCTTTAACCCAGGCCCCTCATGTCTCACAGAGGCTAAATCTGCCCCCCAACATCTTACAAGACCATGATGTCATTTCCCTTTGGGAATATATCTTTCCCAGATATAGAAAGAAACTCCAGCTCACAGGCCTCAATTTGCGAAAACCCAAGATACATTGTTTCCTGTTAATAAAATATATTCTCATCTGGGACATAGTAAATGAATCTAGCCTGTTTGAATCTAGAGTCCTAAATATGGCTTCTCTAGACACAGGAGTATCTCCATATTATATTTAAGACCCTTCATTTTTCTTTCTCCTTTGGTGTTTAAATATATGTTAATTTCTTTGCGTGGGAGATATATATATAATGATGTCAAGTTCATGAAGGGTTAGAGTAATCCAACAAGATCAACTTAATATCAAATATTAAGTGTTATATCTGTATAGAGAGCTCAGTGGATGTTATCCAAAGCAATATGGTATTTATAAAGGAAAACTCAACACATCATTTAGACTGGTTATAAATTATAATTCATTTCTATGAGCTAAATTGGCTTGTTTCATCAGACCACACTATATTCGTTCTATTCAGTATAAATTTTTCTTAGAAATGAATTATAATGAATTATAATTTATAACTAACCTAAATATTGTGTTGAATTTTCATTTTATATATATGAATATATATATCTGAAGATATATATATATATATAAATACCTCTGAAGATGGCTCATGTGAGCCGAAACCTTAGAACCAACTTAATAAAAAATTATCCAAATGTTGGAAAATTTTTGTCTTTATTTTCACCTGAAATTAAAGCCAAAATACGATGTTTAGAACAACTCATGATTAAACGTAGACATTCATTGTCTCTTATATTTAACAGTATATATATATATGGTTATGTGCATGTCTTAGTAGTATAAAAGTTTCTCTGAAAACAAAAGATGTTCGTCATTTTATTTTTCTTTCAATTATTCTGTTCTGTCCATGAATTAGTGTTACTATATCATGGATATAATAATGCCCATAATGGAAGAAACATAAATGGAAGAATAAATCTTTCTTCCTCGCTCTACCCCAATATAAAAGGATGATGTATCAAGTAGTCAGTCAGAATTCAAGTATTCTGCATGATAATACAAGTTGCAACTAGATGTAACAGTTTGGGTCAGAGTCATTGAAAAATCTTCCTGTGTCTCATCTATTTCCCGTTATATGAAAGATGCCTTCATATGAAGAAACTGGGATATAAAAAGGAAAAATAATTTGGCTAAACACCTCAACAATTTTGGGAATATAAAAAAAATTGAATTTATGTTTTATCTGCTTCCTTCTTTTCCTTTCAATTTCATTTTTGTGTTTGAGTTGAATATTTTTTAAAGACCAATTTTTTACTTTCTCAACTTTTCTCCATCTCATTACCAATAAATGTACTGATTTTTCTAATTTTCAAGATTTTGGTTCATTTATATTTAAAAAATCACAAATTTCCATGGAAATAATTTTAAAAAAATCTTAAATCAAATTATAGTTTCACATACTTTTCAAGTATGAGTTTTAAAAACTATAACTTAGTAACTTGTAGATGGTTGTGAGCAGGGTCAGTGTGTACTGCCACTGACTCCCTCCTTCAACCAGGAATTGCAGCACAAGCCTGATCGAGAGCCTCGGTCTTATCAGAATTTGCTTTTTTCTACCTATGTATGTTACAAAGGATGTGTGTTGTGGTGCAGTGGATATTGGCTCAGAATGAGAAATTGGGGAGCCGAGTTTGAATTCCAGTTAAATTCCTTGCATTCACTTACGTGCAAATACCCTTGGGATAGTAGTAATCTGTCCCTTCCCTCCAGTTATGGGTTAAATAACAGGACAGATTGGGTTTTATAGTCATGGCTGGCAACCAGTCTACCGCAAAAAGTAATGGTAACCAACTGCAGGATAATCATCTGCCCAGTCAGTCATGTCTTTTTCAAGATATGATCGCCCAAGCGTGTATCACATATGCCACTTAACTGACAACTGACTATTAAAAGATGAAAAATTTTTGCAGATTTTGATGTCATTCTGAGGTTTTTCTTTATGCCCAAATTTTTTTTCACTCATTTTTTTCACTATATGAAATGAACTATTTTTTTTAATCATAAAGTTGAATGTATTAAAATTATTCAACTTTTTAACAAGAAAAATCTCAAGTTGATGTTAAAAATTACCTCAAAACATTATTGATTTATTTAAGATAAAATGATCTATTATGACATGTCTCTAACTTGTATTAATTTTCAATTTTCTAGTTGAATTATTCATCTGTATGGCATAAGATCTATTATTTTACATAATTAGGTTACAATACAATTTATATTTTATAAGAATACTACCCTATGAAAATTGAGATATAGTAGAGTGGGTGTCCCATATCATAGATACAGGCAGGGGCACAACATCCTTGTACCTGCTGTGGTTAAAAATATTCAACTCATCCACAGAAAAAAAATGAAAGGAAAGTAGATAAACTTTAAATACCAAATTTTTATAGTCTAGGAATTATTGAGGTGTTTTACAAAAATTAGTTCTTTTTTATAGTCCTGTTTTTCTCATTAAGCAATCTTCTTAATAAGACTGTTTTCATGCAACAAAGAATAGACTAGATGTAGAAAGATCTTTTAATGATGCCAAAAATATATAAATACTTTGACTGTGGACTGTCACACTAAGAGACTACTTGATACATTGTCCTTTTATTTATACTTGGTAGATGGGCACAGTAGTAAACACTAAATGCACATGAATATTCAATAGAAAAAAAAGGAGACAAAAAAAAACTTGGCTTAATTTCAAAGTGTGTTACTTGTCTAATAACTTAATAACTGTACATGCTTAAAGACTGAAACTTTGTGAATAAATAATTTGATATGTGTTTCAAATACTGTGTAAGTTTTTATCTTACTTCATAAATTATAAGATACGTAAATTTTATTTTAATTCAGTAACTCTTAAATAGCAATATAGTGTCTTATTAGTGTATTTCATTGAAAAGAGATGAAACTGATTAATTAATTGAATATGTTCTAGTAATGTCTTCTATAATTTAAATTTGTCTAATTTGTTGATTTTCTCAAATCTTAATTCATATGAATTTTTTAAGTTTTTCTTTATAAAATACTGCAAACTAATTCTCATTTTAAAGTTTCTGTAGGAATGAACCAAAATGACCTCAGGTCAGATACTACTACCATGCAGAGAATACATTGTTTCTTTTACCCTCTCTGTCTCTAAATAACTCCCAAGAACTAAGATACCCAAATCTATTCCCTTTTTCTTTCTCTGCTGCTATTTCTCTTTCCCCTACTCTCTCTATCTCCCTGACCCATGCTTGACCTAAAGGATTAGCCAGTCCCTCTCTAGCTTCTAAGCAGGCAACATGTGTTCTCTTGCTAGCAGACACTTAACACGAAAGTATGTAAAAATAAGAAAATAAAATATTCCTCTCAACGCTAATATTTGTATCCACTTCTTTGTCAATTATACCCACAAAGATACCAAATATTACATTTCCTTTTACAAAATTTGTGAAGATTCTACATTTAATTCTATTGTTTTTGTAATATTTGACTAAGTAGCTATTATTATGCTTAATAACTTTGTTTCATAGGTGAAGATCTTTTGTGATCTCTTTCTTTGGGATTTGATAAAGAGAATGAACATTTCTTTGCATATGCAACTAGAAGCAGGTCATGATTAGACAGAAATCAGAGTTGTAGCCCTTGATCTTCTGGAGTAGTTTTCCTCTCTAACGGAAGAGAAAAAACAAAAAATACCACAAAAATATTTCCTATTTCTTTTTAAAAATGGTCCAGGTGCTCAATAATTTGATAATTATGAAGAAAAAATATTTTTGATCATCAGAATTCTATTTTTTTTTATTCTTATGATTAAAAAAATTAAAATAGACAAATAGTTTAAAATAGTAATGTTCTGTGAATTTAAAACTTATTTTTCTGTAATAATATAAGCATCTTTTTTTATCTATCCTTTAAATTTATGGTAAATATTGAACTTTTGGAGGGAGTAAGACCAAGGGACATAATTCTATCTTAAAGTAAATGTCTGAAATAACACAACTCTGCAAAATAAATATTAACATTTAAAATACTTCAATTTCTAAGTAGAGATTTATTTTTATATTTACAAACACTAAATAAGACATTTTTCTCATCACAGTACATATTAATGCAAAATTAAAAAGAGATTTAATAAAAAATATATACAATTGACTAAAGTAACAAATCAGTTCTTACTGAAATTCCTCAATACTTTAGCCTTGTTTGAAACTAAACTAAGCTTTGATGCTTGTTTATATACATAAGATGCATTTCTATCATAATCAGTTAAATTGATAAATTAGTCTTATTTTTATTTTTGTTTTTTTTTTCCAAGGGAGTAAGAGCTTCCAACTGCTTCTATTTATGTATATTAAGTAGTTATAGGAGAGTGGTTTATTCAAATGTCTCCACCCACACCTCTGTCAAATGTACATTGGTAACATTTTGATTTTGTCAAAATATATGGTGATGTGGTTAAGTATGAGAAAATAGGAATTCATGCCATTCACAAGGGGGGTAGTGTGAAATGATTGATTGATTTTCTATGGCTTATCAACCCTTAGCAGGTTATTTACAGCTAGAAAATATTTTTATATTGTAAAGATTTTGTGGGAGAGATAGTTTAATGATGGAAGTCTTACCAATTAACACATAGCTGGAGAGAGAAGAGGTGGATACATACATAATCAAAATTTGATAAACAAACAGAAAATTATAAAATGTGGTTATAAAATGAGAGATTGAGTCTATATTATAATCAATATATAAATTGACCTTCACTTTGTGAAAGAGCAATTTCCATATATTGATATTCCTTAGAATGAAAATATATCTAAAAGATATGCCTGTGTAGCTAATCAGTCTTTCATTAACTGATTCATACATTTATCAACCCTTTGCAGGTTATTTAAAACCAGAAAATATTTTTAGATTTTAAGAACTTTTTTTGAGATAATAAAGATTTAGTGATACAATTTCTACTAATTAACCCATATCTGGAGGAAGTAGAGGTAGATTTATACCTTTGCCAAAGATATTTGTGCATAAATGAATATAACGAACCCAATGGGAATTAAAAACTCTGCTTTCCAATCAACAATTCTGAGCCATTACCCATTACACCACTCACACATCAAGCTTACTGTATCTGGTATTCCCAAGTGGTCACCTATCTAGATACTGACATGGCTTGACATTGCTTAAATTTGGTGATCATATAGAGAACTTCTTTATTATGGAGAAGATTGAGGTTTCGCTTGGTATTTCCCAGAAGCATCCATGCCGCCGTCTTTGACCCAAGAAGAAACCTCAGTGGCACAATTCTCAATTTGAAGATTGAAAATGTCAGTCCAGAGGATTGTTCCAAAATTAGTTGGGTTATCATCCAACATTTCTTTCTTGTTTGTTATTAAATCTAAACTTATTTATAAATGGAACTTTGTGTGTGTGTGTGTGTGTGTCCGTTACCTATAGACTCCAAAACAGCTGAACCGATTTTCTTGAAAATTTACACAGTTGTAATATAAGCATCTGCAAGTGTTCTTAGCTAGGTTTTGTGTCAAGGTACCCCTGATAAATATCGAAAATCGATAATCGCAAAAACCGGGTTATAGAAGGAGTGGTCTGATTTTAATCAAATTTGATACACTCATAGACAAAGACATAAGAAACGATATTCAGAAGTTTCAAGGTTGCAGTTCTTACAATAGTTCAGAAAATCGATAATATATACATATAAAAGGCAAGATGTTTGTGTGTGCATCTGTTTATCTGCCTGTATGTCTGTATTTTTTCAGCCCTTTTATTTTAGTTTTTGCTCCAGGTTTGGCTCTAAGTAGGTATAATTGTAGTTCTTAGTCTCAGCCATGATATCATTTAAAAAAAGAAAAAATGATAGGATTTTTTTCTTTTTTTTTTTAGCCAGTTGTAGACTGTTAGCTTAAAGATCTTAAAACTGTAAGATTTAAATCTCTGACTTAAGAAAATCAGGAAGATTTTAACTAAAACAGGGGGAAAGAGAAGGACTTTAAGAACAACCCCGCCAAAATATGCCCCCCCCCCCAAAAAAAAAATGGATACAATTTTCTCTACAATCTATTCTATCATTAAACACCTGAAATATAATTTTCTTTCCTAGCAAAAGGATTGTAAACGGGGGAAAAAAAAAAGAACTAAAAACATCAATTGCAAAAAAACTTACTGCATAGTTGTTAACAAAATGAACAGTCTACCATAAAATTACAGACTGGAGATACCAAAATCGAACAAGTGCAATGATTTAGATATCTGAGAAGTGTATTAACAGAGGATGGAAAATGCAGCCTGAAAATCTGAAGGCATATTGAGATAGCAAAAGATGTCTTCCAAAAATTGAGCACAGTATTAAGGAACAAAAAGAAATTATATGAGCGAAAAAAAAAGAGTACTGAACTGCAGGGCTGATACAAGGTTCTCATGTCCATTACTGAATCTATGATATGCACCCACCGATACCAGCCTATGATACTACACTCTACACTCAATCTCAATTTTCATAAGTTACTATTGATATAAAATATAAATTTTCTTAAATTGTAACCTAATTATGTACAATAATGAATTGTATGTAGCATAGGTAACCAACTTGAAAAATTGGAAATAAACACGATGTACCTAACTACAAATTAGAGACATGTCATAATAGATCATGCCATCTTAAATAAATCAACAATATTTTACTGCAATTTTTAACATTGACTTGAGATTTTTCTTGTTAAAAAGTTATACAGTTTTAATGCATTCAACATAACAGATAAAAAATAGTGAATTTTCAATCATGTTCTTTCAAGACTTAACATAATTAAACAAAATTAACAGATATGGACAAAAATAAAAACTCCAGAATGACATCCAAATCTGCAAAAATTTTTCATCTTTTAATAGTCAGTTGATAGTCAATCATAAAAAAAAATGTATGTAGGCAAGAACTTTTCATCACCTCCTTATGTGTATTTGCACATATATTAATAAGTCTGTAGCCTAATTGTTATGTCTGGCATATCTCACTGTTTCAGTACTCGATACATGGTACACCGTCATGCGTGACATAATGGAGTGCCAACAGTTATCGGCTTAGCACTTAAATACAACTGAGCTAATTTACATAGGTTACCACACTAAAAATGAATAAAAGCAACAATTTCTACACAAATATTTTCTAACATAATCTTCCTTATCGGTAAATAAGAACCACATAGATAGAGTGTTATCCAATGTTAATTTCTTATCAAAATTCAATTAATGTTAGGTACTGTCTTGGACTTACTAGAAAAAAAGCAAGAACATATTTTAAATAACTTGAAGTTATTCTTTGGAGATAAATTTTGGTTTTATTTAAAAGTTAATTGCCTAAAGTTAATCTGTATTAAAATAAAAATAAATTTCTATGCGCAAATAAAGATTTTAGACATTTTTAAAACATTGGAATATGTAGATGGTATAATGAATAATGGCTTGGAATCGTTGATCATTGAGTTTATTATCAACCTCACACAAATATCTTTAGGAATGGTATGAATCCATTGCTTCTCCCCCAGCTATTGGTTAATTAGTGAAACTCATTAATCCATTAATATTTTTTTAAAAATCTTACAATCTAAAAAATATTTTCTGGCTTTAAATAACCTGCAAAGGTTTGATAAGCTGTAAAAATCAAATCAATCAACCAATCATTAACTCATAGAAACACCATTATAGACAAAAAATGTAAACAAATCTAAAAATCTCTTTAAAATCCAATATTATAATCCTTGAGACATGTTACAAAATAAATTATTAAATTTAAGAATTAATTAACTTGAATTTGAAAAAAGTAATGTTCAGTTTTTTGCTTAAGAAACCTTGAAAATAATATTTATTTATTCACATAGTCTGTGATGTCATATTTTAATGGCAGTAATTTTCTACTTATATCCCTGACTTCAAAAGCATGCAAAAAGCAAAAAATAATTTTTTTTTTAAAATATGAAACACCAGCAATGAAATAATCAAGAAATTGGTATTTATGTTTAAAAATAAGTTATCTATAGACTTGTATAACCAAGTCTAAGAATATTTTATTTTTAATTCTATAATGCTTTTATGAAACTTAGTAGAATAAATCATTTTATTTTTTATTCTACGTTAGAAGTAGGC
Organism: Ascarosepion bandense; assembly: GCA_037127315.1. Taxonomy (NCBI): domain Eukaryota; kingdom Metazoa; phylum Mollusca; class Cephalopoda; order Sepiida; family Sepiidae; genus Ascarosepion; species Ascarosepion bandense. The sequence goes on along the minus strand of JBBBDQ010000524.1, from coordinate 603,061 downwards.
ACCCCCCAAAAAAATAATACCTAAAAAAGGAAGAATATTTTTGAAGCTTACATTTTAGTTTTAATTCCAAACTAATGGATTAAATTTAACATTTCTAATAATTAAAAAAAATTGCTGTATTTAAAATTTTAATTATTTTTTAAATTGTTAAAACTGGCTATATTGACAGATATGTCAAGACAAGAAAATTCTTTTTATTAAAAAAATCTTTAAAAAAATACTTTTCTGAAACTTTATTCAAGGAAGATTGATTTAATGTTTAATTAATATGAAAAGAAAAAATATTACTTACTTTCAGCTTAAAATATCACAGAAAAGCATTTTTTAACACCGAGGTTGGTGTTTTTATGAGGTGATGACACATTTATTCCTAACCTGAGGATTGTGAGATTTAAGTAACAAAAAAATAATTTTTAACTACCCAGTAATTTTAAAAGTTATATATATTAAACTTGTCTAAAAAAGAAATTAATAAAAAAACTAATGAAATTATATTTTTTTAATTTAATTCATTGCTTTTATTTTTTGATAATTTTTTCCTGTTTGCTGTCAAAAAATATTTATTTGCACGCAATTATTTTTATTACTATTATTCTGAGTTTAAGAATTATTGAATTATAAGGAAGAGTAGCCAGGTAACGAAAGTAATTCAGAATTATTTTGTTCCATACAAAAACTAATCTAATGGTTGCTAAAATCTAAAAAAAAATTTTAAAAAGGGTTTACACTCAAAATAGCATTAATCTTTACATGTTTTTTATTTTTTCAAATATGTTTTTATTTAATAAAAATCACTCTTTGTTACAACAGCAATGGGAAGAATTTCAAAATTGTACTAAAAAATTACAAGTAATTTTTAAAAAAAATAAATATTCAGTGTAGATTTTTTTCTCGTAATTTCTGAAAGAAAATAATGTGTTTTACTAAATCATGCAAGCACAAACTCACAACAAAAACTTACATTTTTTAGTTTTATTGAATTATTTTTGGGAAGGTTTGGGACAAATTTTCAGTATGTTAACACTTAATACTGATTGCATAGATTTTTTACTGAAATAACATCTTCAGGGATTTTTCTTTATATAACTTTAAACAAATTTACAAACATGCACCAAATTAAAAAGTACACATGAGATATGAAAAAGAGAGGTGAAACTGACCCTTCCCCACAATATTTCCACATGGTTTTCTAATAAAATAACCTATTCAATATATCCTGGCATGCAAAATTTTTGAGCCACCTTGGTAAATTAATTACTTTTCTGTCTGAATTTCTGGGATGAAGAATTATCATGATTTACACTATTTACACTATTTATATGTGAACTATGGTCCTCATCTTTGTTTTTGTTATCCAGCTTTCAGCATGTGTATATTGATCAGGGGAATTCCAAATTGAACCATTTATTTAGTCTACAGGGGTTGATTGTTCTCATTCGACTGCTCATATCTAAAGATATCTTGTCTAGTTCTTTTTTTAGTACTGCACAGTTATTGCTTACTCTGTTTCCACTGAGTCCAAGTACTGGACCAGGGATTGAAATCACAATTGTTGTCACCAAATTCATAAACCAACACACTAGGATAATTCTTTATGGAGTATTCCTCATAAAGCCTGAGTATGAAGATATCATCTACATCTAGCTATACTGTCTGATTTAGATGTCTAGATGTAGATGATATCTTCAGAGTATGAAGATATTATCTACATCTAGCTATACTGTCAGATTTAGTGGTGCCATTCCTAAAGCCATTTGCTCAAAGTATTCCATGTATACATTCACTATCACTGACGACAATAGCAAACCCATAGCCAAGCCTGTTGGTATATATCTGACACTATATGGAAGAATGTACAGAGAATGTTAACATTTTCATTACATTATTTATTGGGAATGCTAATACATTCTCCTAGCTCATTTCAAATCACTGTCAGGGCCTCATCTGTAGGAACTCCGGTGAACAGACTCACCACCTCCAAGCTTACCATCTGATTGCTATGGTTTAGAGCAGTTGGTACACTCCTTAAACTGCACTGTGTTCCTAACATATGATGAGGACTTCCCTGTTAGTGAGTTGACTATATCCCCTAGAAATCTGCTCAGCAAGTGGCATGCTTAGTTGTCCTTTAAATTATGCAAAAAGGAAAATAACACTGACATCTCATCTTAACAAATATATATACCAAAATTATACAAAAATCTCTTCAAATACTAAAGTGTAAATTCATTCAATAAAATTGCCATTGGCTTCAATCACAGTCTCCAAATGACTTCAGAATCTCCTGCAACTTTTCTGAATGGTCTCCTTGTTTAAGTTGGTGAATGCTGCCATAATCTTTGCCTTCAATTAATCTTTGGTATTACAAGGAGTTTTGTTGGTTTCTCATTCAACTGCACCCCACATAATAATCAAGGAAGTTGCAGTCTGAAGAGTTAAGTGACAAAAAGTGGTGATGGGGTCATAGAAATTGTTTGGCAGCCATGACTGGGTTCTCCTGCTTGTGTAACATGGTGCAGACTCCTGTTTCCAGATATAGCCTCTTCCAGCAGCCACCCTTTTGAACCAAGGCAACACTACATCCCAAGACACTTGATATAGGCCTCCATGTTGAGTGAGGCTTTTACTAACAAATAAAGAGTTCTTTTCTTATTAGAGCAATCAGAGTAAGTTTTCTGAACTGCTGTATCTTTGTAATCACCATTAGACTCATCCAACTCTTTCTGAATCATCTGCACTGTCCTCAGATTGACACCCAAACACTCTGAAATGTTCACATTAAAACTTTTAGCACATGAGCTAAACAGTACAGCATGCTGTTTCCAAATTTCTGGTGGAGTAAATTACATCATGATGCCCTTTTTTTCACAGACAGTGCTCAACTGACCCTACTATACAGTGCAACTAAATAAAAAACAAACAACATGCACATGTGAAATTAAAAATATAAAATTGCGACAATTTACCCATCGCACCCTGTACATATGTGTCAGGTTGGTGTAACATTGAGTCAGCTGTCTATACTTATTCAATATAAATATTCCTTGTTATTTAGGATCTATGCCAGCTTTCTCTCAGTTTTTAGGGTTATATCTTTTTTCACCTTTCTATAGCTGCTATCTCCAAAAAGGCTTGCCAATTTTTGGACCATTCCAACTTGCCCATCACCATTGATGAATTGCCTTTGTCACCTGACAATATAATGATATTAATGTCACTCTGTAAGGTCTTATTTGTAAACCTTGATAAGCTTATGAAATTTGATTTATACATATTGCTCTTTTCTAGTACATATCATACTTTCCATCTTAGTTCATCTGCTTGAGGTTTTGGGATCTACAAGTCGACCTTCTCCACTGGTGCTATCATGTCTAAGTATAAAACCTGCTTGATGGTGGTGGCAAAATTGAGATCCTTGTTCAGTATTGATTCTTCAACTGCCAATTGCTGATATTGATGACTGCTCTTACTATACTATGGTGGGCTTTGTTGCTGCTCTTACTCTGTTTTTTACCTTTGCAAGTTTCTGTATTTGGTGAGCCTTAATTACTTTTGCTAATTTTACCTTCAAATTAAGAATGATTTGCAGTAAGTTTTTTCTTAGTACATTTTTTATCCTTGTGGGGGAAGAAAATAAATAATTTTCATTAATGCAGTTGTGGTTAACTTCCACTTGGCTTTGCCAGGTTTGCCAAGATGCCATTAGGTGACATTGTAAAACAGTTATAAAAATGGGACAATTCCTATTTCTTGTCTTTTTTCTTTTCAGCATGTTGCAGTGATTAAACCCCTTTTATTTTTGCTCCTTACATTTTGAATTCATAATTTTACCTCTTAATTTTTATTTTCATTTTTATTTTTTTTATCTTATTTTATTTTTATTTAAAATTTTAATTTTCCCTACATTTTTATGTATATGTAATATTTGAATATTTAAATTTTTAAGACTCATGATTTACACCCCTTTGATTTCTTCTCCCTGCATTTAGTTATTTTTTTATTTTTATTTTATTTTAATTTTAAATTTTTATACACATATAACTGTAGAATATTTAAATTTTTAATCTTGTTATTAAAAAATGCAGTAATTTAACTTTATAAGATTTAATTCCCATGAACATCGAGTGAACTTAAATTCAAATCTATTAAACTGTCAGTTTGAAATATGCACCTGATGGCTGCATAATGCATGAAACTCCGAGTTGTGCCATAGACTTAAGATTATATATATATATATAAAAGTGAACATTGAAGTCAACACTCAGCACTCAGGGGTGACAGACTGTTTCATGCTAAGCGCAAACATCAGGCCTGATGATTGCGCTTAGCATGAAACAGTCTGTCGCCCCTGAGTATTGACTTCAATGTTCACTCTTTTATATTTACATACACTGTATCTCTGATATTGAGCACTTTATTCCAAAAATATAGCACACTTTAAAACTATATTTATTCATATATATATATATATATATATATATATATTAATGTATATTTTGACAGCAATCTTTCATTTAAACATGTTTCATTAAAAATGGCCAACAGGGAAGATTTTATTAATATTTGATTTAATTTTTCCAATATTCTTACCTGTTTTCTTTTTGCTGAAGATAGAAATGTAAAAATTTTCTATAATTTTCAACTTTTCAAGCACTTTCAGCCTCTTGTCAGGCCATTTACAAGGATGTTATTTTTCGGTTTGTTATGGTCTCATGCTTGACGGTAATGTAATTTTTTGTGTTTTAATGTTTTTTGAAAAGGAGAGTTCTTTAAAGCTATCATGTGATGTGTGTGGTTATGTATCAAATAGACATCTATTTTTTTCTTTTTTTTTTAAATTTCAAAACTCTATTTTCATTGTTACATGATGTAAGGTTGATGGTAAGAGAAAACTGCTTGATAAATAGTGCCTCTCTTATAGCAAGGTGCCTTTGATATTGTGATTTAAATAGTATTTTTGTATTTTCAACTAAAATTTTGTTAAGGGTTCTTGTAACTTATAGGTTAATAAATGTTTTTTTATTGCACTATTATTGCTAGATAGAGGCATGTAAGGAGTCTACACAGAGAAATGGTAGTATGGCCAATATAGGTTATTGATTTATGACAAGAAACAATCTTGTACAGGGCATAGAAAATTATATACTATATTAGTCATTGCTAGTTTAGATTTAATAGGGTCATTATTATTAGAAACAACACGGTTTGCTGTCTTCCATTTTTTATATTATAAATTTTACATGTTTTTGAGGAATTATGGCAGAAGTAGTGTTTAATAACTTTTCCATAGAAAATTTGTCCTGTTTATAATTAATGTGTATTTGGCTGCAATAAAATATTTTGATGCTTTCTTGTGTGTTATTTTTAATACAAGTGTCATGTATTTTATGTAATAATAATTTTATTTGTTTATCATTGATGTAGTTGAGAAAATTATTGTTGACTAATGTTTATTTTATGTGTTTTAGTTTGCTCAAAAATATTCTTTGCAGGAGAAATTTGATATACTTTATTTAATAAGTTCATTATAACTGCTATTTTATATCTTTCAGGGCATTTGCTATTATAGTTAAGAAGTTCTTACTGCTGAGTTTTTTATACAGATAAGTGATAAATTTGTTGGTTTTTAGCTCTATACTGATGTCAAGAAACAGAATTTTGTTATTGCCCATGAGTTCACAAGTAAATTTCAGCAAGGAGTTATTTTCAAAATTTAATTTTAGACTTACAATTTTATCCATACTTTTTATCATAACAAAAATGTTGTTGACGTATCTTGTGTAAATCTCCAGTTTGTCGGTTGTTTTAAACACCTTGTTTTTGATTTGGGTACATAGAAAAATTTGAGAAAGTAGGACCTAATTGGTTTCCCATACTGACACAATTTGTATGTAGATTTTACCATTATAGTCCGAAAATGGAATTTGTATGGTGCTAAAGAAACAAGTACGAATACTGGAAAAATTAAATCAAAAATTAATAAAATCTTCCTTGTCAGTCATTTTTAATGAAACATATATATATATATTTATATATATATATATATATATATATATATATATATCAGACTGACCTCTCTATACTTACTTTTGAACCCTCCTGTATATATATTGAGACTCTAGCTGAACAGACAGACTTTGATGACCTTGCCATATGTTGTTCATTGCTTAAAACTTTGTCAATGACAAATGACTGTCATTTCCTCTATATGAGAAGATTTTACTGTGACTCACACCAAAGTAAAGGTTACTGTTCCAATTATCATGTGCCAGACTATGACAATCACCACAGTCCAGTGTTGACCTGTAAAAATGCTAATTGCTGCATGACTTTCTGACTATACATGATACAAAATCATATCACACAAATAAGGGTTAGATAAAAAAAGGACTAAAAAGATAAAATTATTGCTTCATTGTCAAACATACTAGTTCACCCCAGTGATAAACTAAATTTACTTTAAACTAAAAGCCTTTATTTTCAAATTTTCAAACTATCATTATTTACATGCTGACTATTGTCCTTATTTTTGCTGTTGTTGTCACAATGTTTTGGCTACTGTGTCTTTCAACCTTCATTAAGTTCTTGTTGATCTCAGTAAACTTCAGGGAATTTTAAATGGAACCCTATGGGGGTAAATTTTTCTCATTCTGTTGATTATGTCTTGGGATATCTTGTCTAGTTTTATTTATTGCTAGTCAGTTATTACTTGTCCAGTTTATTTTCAAGCAATTAGTCTCAAACAACCACCAAACAATAAACTATTTCACTATATCACTATCCACAGTTTACATTTCACGTCTCTGTTTAAAATATGTTTATTATACTCAATATTAGGCTTTTCCAATCAGTCCTTGTATATAATGTTATATTCATAATATTTTATTTATCTTTACTAAATGCTAAATCAAGATTTTCAGCACTAAAACTTGTTTGGTCCTGGCATGTTTTCTTGCTTAGGCTCAATGTTTACTTTAAAAATTAGAAAAAAGTTTTAGAAATTTAGAAATAACAATGAAAGTAAAAACATTACTGATTGTTATAAGCAACATGTAAAGCAAGATAAAGTGGAATAAATACAACTTGACTATGGTAACTTGCTTGTAATTTAAGTTAGATTTTACAGTGAAGGAGTTAAATTTAAAATCTAAAAGTAGTTTCCTTAAAACATTAAAATCAACTTTCTACATTCTACACAGTTTATAATCAAATACTTGAAACATATCATTTATTAAAGGCTAATTCTTTATTTTCCAATCCATGTTACTTACTTTTAAAATATGGCCTGTATATTATGACAATATGTGTGTTGTGGTGCAGTGGACATCAGCTTGAAACAAGAAATTGGAGAGCCAAGTTCAAATTCCAGTTGAATTAGTTGCATTTCTTTATGCGCAAATACCCTTGAAAAAGGTATTAATTCGTTGCTCCCCCAGCTAAGGGTTAAACAGCAAGACAAATTGGGTTCTATAGCCGTAGTTGGCAACCAGTCTACCATAGAAAGTAATGGCAATGTACTGCAGGAAATTTTTTTTAATGTGTTTACATATTATTGTATATATTACTATATAAAATATATTGTAGAACAGGCTTGGGGTGAAATGATTAAAAAACATAAAAGAAAAAAGTTAAAAAACCTACACCTAAAAATAGGTTTCAAGATGGGTTTTTGTATTGTTATTACAGAATCACTTTGTTCATATGCTGCTCATTAATTAACTAATAATAGTAATATACACACATACACACAGGGAACTATCAAAGCTAAGTGTCTAGACATCATGATCAAAGACCACAAGAACAGAATGTGCTTTCTTATTTATATGACAGTCCCTGCAGATATTGTAATGTACAATGTAATGTAATGTATCTTTGAAGATCTTCAAATAACTATCAAAATACAAGGATCTTGAAGTGGAAATTTCAAAAATTTAGCACATGATGACATCAATAATTTTTGTTGTAGTTAGAGCCATCAGACTGACTGAAAAATTAAAAAGGTTCTGATAGAATCATTGATAGATTCATTGAATTTATTCATAGAAATAAAAAAAAAAATGTATTCACAAGTACAGCTCACACATTATAAAGTTATAAAGAGCTCTTAGGTTGTTTTTTTTTTTTTTTTTTATCAGTGGAAGATGTCATGAAGCCGTTTCTGACCTTATATCTCTAGTTGGGATCCGGAAGGAAGTGTGTATACAACGTGGTGAAGAAGAAGAAGAAGAAGAAGAAGAAGAAGAAGAAGAAGAAGAAGAAGAAATAATAATAACAACATGCATATTAGAAATCAACTTAAATTACTAATCATTATTAGTTACATTGCATTATATTAAATAATTATTAAAATAATAATTATTATTTATTTAATATAGTCAACACTCAACAGAATAATGTTTTAGAATGGTCCTTGAATATGTTGATTCAATGCAATGACAATGTTGATTACATCTCTCTTTCAGAAAGAATGACGTGCAAGGTTCTATCTTTTTTTTTATATGAGTTTTACTTCCAAAAAAATGTTTATTACGCAGGTATGCATTGAAGTGTGTGGGTTTTAGCAAAAACTATGAAGCAAGACAACTCTGTTCATCTTGACAATTCAAAAATAATAAATATCATAATAATAATATCGTTCAACATGTTGTTTTCTTGAGTTGCAGAGATGTCGCAGGGAAGTTAGCAGAAGTAACAAGGGAGATAACTACCAAAACAGAGTGACGTAATTTCAGAGGCTGACAGTCAGTCAGCCTTGGGGTATCGTTCGAATGGCTTACCGCAAAAGCATCTCTTCACTTTTCTTATAAGGATCATCAAATCCTAAGTATTCTGCTGATCCTGACTGAGCGATGTTGCACATTCCTATCTGTTTTCGTTTAGCTTTGGAACATTAACCTACAATGCAACAAGCTCTAATTCTATGCAAGGAACAGTTGTCTTCTTCGTACGGAGTCGTTTCTGCTTTCTTCATCTTTTAAATAATTCTTGTTTCTGCTGAAAGAAAGAATGTCAGGTTTGAGATGAAAATAAAAAGAACGAATAATAATACTGTCAACGATTCCTCAAGATTTACAGATATTTTAATTGCTTCTTATTATGTTATTAAATCACCTGACTTCTACTTGGTAAGTACCCGAGTTGAATTTTTTTAATTTAAAAAGTGTCCCTGTTTTATTGTTAATGATTTTTTATTCATTTCACTTTTTTGATTGATTATTTAATTCGATTTTTAAAACACGCAAATTGATTTTATCGGTTTTCGGTTCGCGTTTTTAATAACACATGACATCTTTCGTTTTTCAATTTTGTTTATAATTCGTTCATAATTCTTGAAGGAAATTTTAAATACTTTTTTTTACTCAAAAGAAAACAAGGAAGAGAAAAAAAAGGAATAACGTATTACTTCACACTTCTTCATAGTTATTCGTATAAGTCAAAAAATAAATACAAATTTACATTTCACTTTCTTAGAGCTTATTAAGTTTTTTATTATTTATTTTATTTTCGGACGAAGCTTTCTTATGATTTGACAGCGCTAACTTCCAGGAAAAGAACTTTAAAAATAATTAATTAACTTGCACTTACCAGCTTCACTATGTCAGTAAATAGAAAATTTTCGTTTTTTTTTTTTTTTTTCCCCCAAAATGAGTTAACGTGTTCTTCTGGGCATCGATAATTCATTCATTTATTTTTATTTGACTGATAAGATTTCGGTTTCTTTTTTTCTAAGCTGGATACAATTACGGCAATAATTCATTTAGACCGACTTGAAAACTGCTTGGACAAATGACAAACCTTGTTCATTTTCTGTAAAAATTAATAAAACATTTGAATTTATATAGCCTAGTGTACTGAAATAATTTTTAATACAGTTTATGTCCCAAAACTTGATCATATGAACAAGAAGCATAGGTCTTCTCTACTGTTCTTGGTCGGGCTGAGAACTTTTCAATACACTCTTGTATATGACTTCATGTTCATGACAGTTACACAGTTATACAGTTACACTGGTCAGAAAATAGAAATATTCAAAGCTAAAAATAAACTTAAAATAAATAAAAAGCTGGCCTTTACTTTCTACCAGTCTGGATGATTTCATTTCAATCATTATTGTTTTAAAGACGTAATCAAGCAATAAACTTCGTTAACAATGACAATTCATCATCATAACAACAAATTTCATCCCTTTTCAACCTAAATTGACAAAAATTAAATACTTTGTTTTTTGTTTTTTTTCATTTATTGTAAAAAAAAAAAGATCAATCTTGTTTGCAACAACACTTTGTGCTTTTTGTTTTGCTTTGCCTATCCATGACTCATGTAGATGTTGATGTAGCATATATGAGTCAATATCATCGAGTTGAATTGAAACATACAAATCCATCATCAACGGGATTATAATTAATTAGAATTAGCCCGCCGCTTCTTTCTTAATCAACTAATTAATCTTTCTTTTCTTTATCCGATGATTCATTTTTAGTACTAAAAAAGTTAATATTAAAAAATGCCGAAGAAGGAGGGATTATCTAATTGATTTCGTTTGTATTAAACTGCTGAAGGAAGATTAACAACAAATCGCTTATGGTTTAAATGTTTTTATTGACTGTGTTGCATTTATTTTTATTATAGCCTTTCTACACTTAGAGTTTTTACTACAACGATCTGCTTTCTTTCTCTCTCTTATCTTTTTTCCATTTTTTTTTTTTTTTTTTGTTAATCAAATCTCTTAGGAATTAATGAATTTCTTTTAAATTTTCTTTATTTCTGTCGTTATTGCCGCAGCTAAGAGAAATTAAAATAAATACAAATAAAATAAAAAATATTTTAATTTTAGGCACCCGACAAAAGAAGTTTGTTCGTCTCCTTAAAAAAAGGTTGTTTTTTTTCTTTTTTTATTCATCTTTAAAAAAAATGAAGATTTGATTCATCATGCACTACTAAAGAATATAGTTTTTTTTTTCTTTTATTTAATTTATTTGTTTATTTTCGGTCTATAAAGAAAGAGTAATTATATTTTTTTTTAAAAAAACGCAACAATTATTATTTTATATTTTTAATTTTTTTTTTAATAATGATCGAAAGGATTCATCGCAAAGTAAAAAAAAAAAAAAAAAAGAAACAAAATACTTGCCACACTTTTGCGTTGGTAGTTGTTACATTGTCATCTATCAGCTAATAATTTTTATTTCGATTCTTGTATTGGTCAATTTTTGGTCAACTGTTTATATGCCAACCTTTATTCTTTTTTTAACAGCATAGTCCCACCTCCCACATCATTTAGAAAGATTTTTTAGTAACCTGGTGATAAGATAAGACCAAAAAAACTTTTGAAAGCGCACTGATAGTGGCAAACAAAAAGGTCCACTAATATTCAAAACAACTTAAATGCAGCAGAATCACATGATAGTCTCTGGAAAAAAAAAAAATACCAGCTATGTCATTTTTGAGAGAAATGATTATTTTTTTTATCAGTTCTGTTTTTTTGTTTTTTTTAGATACGAGACAGATTTTAAATTAAAAATTTTAATTTTGTTTTTTACACAACTAACTGAATTTTTATTTTCATTCAACATGTAATAACAAACAAAGTGTATTTTTGTTTTGTTTTTTATTTGATGTTTTAGAACAAAAAACAACTTATTTTTTAAAAATCTAATTTTTATAACGCACTTGCATTTTGTGTTTCAAGATTTTTGTAATTTAAATCTATTTTTAACTACAGATATTATTTTATGTCATTTAATGTGCTTAAAATCTGATCTGCAAAATTAAAACAAGCAACCATAAAAGATTTTTAAATCTTCTTGTGGAAGCGTCTTCTTGTGGATTTTATTGACTGTTGTAACTTGTTTGTCAGATGGACACTTTACCCTGGAAAAGTGTATGTGTATAAACACCAGAGATTCTAAAATGATTATCCATTTGGTATTTATTTACTGGGTAGAAAATTGCATAGACAGTAGTAGGTATGTTAGCACGTCTTGTGTTTATGTAATTAGTGAAAAAAAAAAAAAAAAAAAGATCATGTTGTGACTTGTCAACTTGTAACCGTTTTTATGCCTAAGAAAAAGGAAAAAAATTCGAAGAATTTCGTATTTTCAAAACTCAACTAAAAACACTGATAGCATAAATAACTTTTTGGTTTATGCTATCAGTGTTTTTTAGCTATCAATATAGCAATGTCAGTGGTCTTGAGGCAAGGGTTATAAATTTTTCATTTTTAACAATTTTTATTCCAATTCAATTCTCATGGCTGAGGTCAAAATCGATGTGTAAGATTGAAAGAGTCTGTGACAGTGTTTATTATTCATTTTATGCAGTGCACAAAACAAGGATCGCCTTGATCAGGTTTTTTTTTCTCATATCTGAGAGAGTATGCCTTTTTTGCATAAAGCAAGTTTTAGACTGTTTTCAATTACACCATTTCTGATATCAAGTGACAGAAAATGTTAAACTCTGTAATTACAAAAGAAATCTTCCCAAAATAAAGTAGCTGTTCACAGAAATATAGAATTTGATAAAAAAAAAGATTAGATAAATGATTACTTAAGTAGATTTTGGTAAAGAATATTTTTATTTCCTCTTGAAAATGTAATGAAAAATACATTTCTTTACAACAGATGTTGTATAACTTTCAATTTGGTTTAAATGTCAAATGTATATTCAGTCACTTTTCCTTAATCAAAGATGAAATCCTAATTAAATTTATAAGCATCTCATAGAACACCTGCAATATGGATGATCAAAAAAGCAAAAACCTGTTATTACCCACACTGGCAAAAATATATTCCAACTGTCTGGAATCCTGTGATGAAGAGTTATTGCTATTGAAATTATTTACACTTGGACTATTGTCCTCTTTTTTGTTGTTATTATCACAATATTTTAATCTATGAGTGTAGCTTGTTCTCTTTTATCTAGCAACATAAGTATCTCTCATATAGTCCTTATTTAGTACTGCTCTGTCACCAAATTCAGTTAGGCTTGAGAAACATTGAAATGACATAATTAGGAGTGAGACAAAGCAAGCCTGGCTGATCATGTATGAAGGAAAAGTGTAATTACCAAACCCTGTGAAATATTTTTATTTATTTATTTATTTTTTTAATCATATCACCCCAAGCAAGGCGGTGATGCCACTGATGTGCATGGGGCTATTTAAGAGTAAAATGATTGGAAAAGAGAAAGCCAGAAACCACATCCTAAGCAGGGAACAAGGGATGAGCCTCTTCACCCGTTCAATAGATATAGGTAGAGTGTGAACCGGGTGATAGTTAAGTCTATCTACTCCAACTGAGAAAAAAAAAGAGAGAGAAAAAAAAAAGAAAAGTGAAAGAAGAATGGAAAAAAAAAAAAAGAGAAAGCCGGGAACCACATCCTAAACAGGAAACAAGGGATGAGCCTCTTCACCTGTTCAAAAGATGTTGGTGGAGTGTGAACCGGGCGATAGTTTAGTCTACCTACTCCAATTAACTTTGTAGAAATACTAGACAGAGAGGAACACTGGAGAGTCAGACATCTGAAAGAATTAGCACATATATGGATCTCCTTTGCAGGCTTAGCAGAGAAATAAATACAATAAGGGAGCTATTAATAAATTAAAAGGAAATAACAGCAACGTTTCAATAGCAACAGCAGTAAAAAAAAAATCCTCTGTGAATGCAGCCAACTGTAAGAAGCAGCAAGAGTAGTCTCATCAATAAGCAGATTAGGTTTAAGACTCCAAGTTCCAGAGGATTAAAAGCATTGGTTTGTGAATTTAGTAACATAATAATTGTAAGTTCAATCCCTTAGTCAGATAGTGCAGACAGACTCAATGGAAACAGGGCAAGCAGTACTGAATAAGAACTATCCATAGGCATGGTCAACAGAACAAAAATGATCTCTCCATAAATTAAATAAAAGGTTCTGTTCAAAATTTTTTGAAACTTACCTGAATCTCCACAATGGCTGAAACACAATAATAACAATAAAGATGAGGACAATAGTCTGATTGGAAATATATTTCTCAACAGTAAAATATCTTCAAATGACTGGTAATATTCAGTAAATGAAAAAAACTTGTTTTTTTGCTCCAGTTTCTTAGTTTTTAAAAGTAGTAAAAAGTATCCTATTTGCTTTTGTGTTATTTATTTTACCAAAAGATTTTTCATTTAATCCCATTTAACTCTATTCTAACTATTTTTAAAACAGAAAATAATTTTGGTATTTATTTTAAAAAAAGTAGTGAAATATAAATGTGAAATTTCATAAAAATTAATTCATTGCAAAAATTATTGAGAATTGAGTGTTTTTTAATAAAACCTAATAATATTACTTTTAAGCTTTTCTGTGTATGTATAGGTATTTTATTTAATTTAAGTATTAATAAAACACTTTTTTTAACATGCTTCATGTAGAACCTCCTGATCAAACAAATTCTGAATAGAGCTTTTGAACACATATCATCCCTCTTCTCAAAATATACATATCTGTTCTGTTTCATATCCTAATGTAAACAAAGTTGATGATGGGTGTGTGAAGGAGGTTGACTGCAGTTAAGTCCTTTGATATCTGTGCCAGTGTAGTATTAGGAGGAAGGAGACTGGCGACATGACAAACTTTGTGTAAGATTGTCCGTTCATCACAATCAGTGAAAGACATTTTAACTTTGCAGAGTTCATTTGTTGCTTCTCTTATGTCTCTCAAAAATAGTAAAGGTATTTTTTGGCCAGATGTTTGTATCAGGGTTCAGTCCTCTTCTGAATTTTTTTTCTTTATATTTAATTGCTTTTATACTTGATATTGGTGTCAACATGGTAATTTTACTTCAAATTTGCAACAAATATCACAAATATATATACCCAAAGTATATAAGAAGCAAATGTACACTACACACTGTTCTTGATAAATAGGAAGCCACTGATTAAGTACACATTATTCTTTTTTGATTTGTGGCTGCTGAACACCCATTATGAGTGTTGATATTGCCAGCAAGAGAAGAGAAGCTGCTAGAATTCATCAACAGGAGCCACAAAGAAGATTGAACAATGAGAAGCTAAAAGACAACTAAATGCTACTCGACAACGAGAAGCTCAGGCCAACTTTAACCAATCACAACATGCAGCAATCAAATAACAAAGTTCTCAACAACATCGTGAAGCTTGAGAGAATTTGTCACAGGAAAGAAGAGCAGATGTTTCAGATCAGAGCGCTCATGTAGACAGATTAGAGCAGGAAAATCAGCTGAGACCTTTAAATGTGGCTAGACAACACAATACTGACATTCTTTTCCAAGTGGGTGCCAATGTTTTGTCACAGTTGTGGCACCATGGAAGTATAGTGCCGATTCTGCTGCTCTCTGATGTTAATGGGTGAAAAAAACAATTGAAAGTGAAATTAATCCCAATTAATTTACACTTGGTATTATTACTAACAATAAATAAAACTCTTTCATAATATAAAATTGCAATAATTTTATGTAAACGGAAATAAGTTATTGGCATTTTATTGTTATATATAAGTTGAATATATGGATTGAAATCTTACAAATGATAGAATAAAGAACAAAAAAGGAAACATATCTCAATCTAACATGTTTTACTTTTATTAAAACTTCGTCAAAGATTGAGAAAGAAATGAAAAACAAAGTGATGTAGAATACTGGTGTGATTTGCTTTTGGGTTAGTTCCTATTCATCAGATGTGCGTCACGTGTATAAAAGCAATACTTATTTTTTTAAGGAGTAAGAACAACAAAAGAACAGAAATTAGGAACACAATTGACATTGCATTAAAATTTATTAAGATCAAACTTGACTTAAAAGCAAGAAGCCAGAAGAGAGTTCCACAAGTGAGAAGTTTAAGAGAAAAACTGTTAGCTAGATATAACTTATAGTTCTATGCTATTTCCACTGTTAAATGATGAGATCTTTCCATCAATCTAGTATTGTGCTTAAACTGGTAGTTTAGGTACCACTGAGGAGAGTTCATCAGAATATTACCATGAAAGTATTTATAGAAAAGGTTACAGGGAAGCTACATTATGGCAGTGACTGAAGCAGAGATATCAGAACTGACATTGCAGATTATTCTTTGGATTTTATCAAGGATCTTTAAATATATAGCCAGAGAACCAGATTTTCTTTTCTAATATTGACTAGAAATAATTGATGCTTATGGTAAGAAAAATGCACTTATTTCTAGATAGATCAATAGAATGATAGGGACGAAAACATTTTGCTCAACATGTGAAAAATAAATAGAATTGGTTAAAAGTACAGAAATAAATTTTTTGGCACTTGATATTTTTTGCAACTGAACAATTCTAGTGCTGTATTGGGTTATCCAGAAAGAAAGTTCCTGCTGATTTTTAGTTGTTCATGTTCCAACACATTAGAAAACATCAAATTTATTGGCATATATGATATGCTTATAATTCCAATTAAAGCACACTTCAAACTATCTCTTGAGAAAGAAACTTCAAAATTGCTTAATTCATGTCAATTTTGCATTCCTATGAAATGGAAGATTATAAGGTGCATTTAGACATAATGTTTTTTTTATTACTGTATAAGCAAAAATGCCTTCTAAGTAACAAAAAAGTCGTGTGCTGTGTATGGTGAAGGCACTTTAGCTCACAGAATTGTGTGGATGTGATTCACTAAGTTTAGAATTGGTGATTGTAGCCTTATTGATGAAGAACACTCAGGCAGACCCCCCCCCAACACATACACTCTAGAGATGGTGACTAAACCAAGACATTGAGTATAACCTGCATTATTTGGCCAGCTTTCAGTACTCCTTTGTAAAGTTGATATATATATATATATATATATATATATATATATATAGTACTCCTTTGTAATAGTTTAAGGTTAAGATATATATATATATATATATATATATATATAATTTTTTTAAAGTTTTTAAAAAAAATTTTATCAAAGGAACTTTTGTTTTTTTAGTAAAATACTTTTCTTATTAATTTTTTTATTCCTTTCTTATATTTTATTCCTTTTTGTTTAGTTATGCCTACTAGTAAAATTTAAGTTTTAAATTGTTCAAGTTTCTTAAATTAAGCAATTTTATTATTACTTTTTTATAATTTTTTTTTCTCATCTTAACTAATGTCACTTTTTTATTGCAACTATCAAGTCATTTATTCTCCAATTATTAATTAAACCTTTTTGTTATTCCCTCCAAGTTTACTAGGGTCCTACCCACTGGTTATTAGAGGATGCAAAAGTGATTGATGAAGAAAAAAAAAGAGTACCAGTTAGCAAGGCAAACAAAATGAACATTATAAAATATCTTAAATTTCTTTAACACATTTTAAGTTATTTGATTTGAGTATTGTTGGATATACTTTATTTATTGGCCATTGATTAACATTTATTTATCTTGTAATGTTGCCAAAACTTCATGGAAATATTTTTCATTTTGTTAAAAGCATTTGATTAAAAGATACTGATAAACATTTAAGTTTTACTTTTTTATATTTTTTACAGTTTGAAAGACTTGTTATTAATCATTTCCCAATTTCCCTTCTCATGTTTATTAGATTTTTTTTACAACCATTCCCATTTATTAAATTTTTCCATACTCTCCATTTATGATTTCTGTTTAGCTGTATTATTTCTGTGACAGTCATAGAATATTTACCATTTTACTGATAAACTAGTGTTTTTGGGTTTTGTTTTTTTTTTTTCTTTTTTTAATTGATTCACCCCAAGCAAAGCAGTACTGCCACTGGTGTGTAAAGATGGGAATTAAAGGGATAAAAGATGGTAATTGGCATTGCACTTAAACTCTTAGAAATTGTTGCTATCAGGGAAGCAAGTGTACAGAAGAGTTCCAAACATGGGAAGTGTGAGAAAAGAAACTACTAGAGTAGAAGAGATAGTTACATTTGACTGTTTTCACTGTAAAAGAGTGGGACCTAATAGTCTAGTAGCACAAGTAAGTTTGTGTAGAGGGGTCACCAGGGAGATAAGCTTGTCATAGCAGAAGCTATGAAAATATTTATAGAAAAGACAGAGGGAAGCTACATCTCGATAGTGAGAAAGTGGCTGAAGTCAAGCTGCCAAATTGAGATTGATTATATTACAGATCCTTCTTTGAATTTTGTCAAGCACCCTAAGATGAATAGCAGGAGTGCCTGGCCAGATATAGCAACAGTATTCATTGTACGGACAAGTAGTAGATTTGTATATATACAAGATGGATTCTGACAATAAAAACTTCCTGGTCAAATGCAGTGACCTGACCTTCCTAGCAGTAGCTGTAGCTATTGATTTGAGGTCGGCTGTGAGAGTGAGGTCGAGGAGGCGCAGTGTATTGCTTTCTGGGAGATTAGTGCTACACATGCCGATGGAAGATTGGAGAGTTTGTCTATGATGATTAAAGGAAAACAGCTTTGTTTTGGAAGCATTAAAATTTACTAACCATTTCTTGCTCCAGTCCACCACTGATTGGAGGTTCTTATGAAAAGAAGCAGCAAGGTTTACTTTATCAGCCTTGGCAGATTTCTTATTGAGGCGGGAGTAAATGGTGTGTTGTCGGCATCAATGTAAATTTAAGTTTTATTTCTTTTCTTGCACTTTTTGTCTGTAAAAATCTCTTCAAAAATTTAAATGCAGTGCCAGTTGCCTTCTTAAGAACAAGCTTTCAATTTTTTCTGTCTTCCTAAATCCTGTTCTCTTTTCTCCTCCCTTAAGTCTTCTCATTTTCTTTTACTTTTACAATAACCCTTTGCAATGTAGTAGCATTATAATTTTTTAAAAATATGAGGATTAGTGATAAAACCAACATATAACATGAAAGAAGAGCAAAATATTAATAACGATGACAATACTGTAAGAAATTTTTAGACTAAAGTTTGCAGGCTGTGTTCTTTAAGCAGGCTAATAAGGCAAACTACAGATGAATTGTTTTAAGTTATATAAACATCAATTTTGTTAATGACTATTTATTTTAATTTATTCTGTAAAATGAAAGTTTATCCTTGCAACATTTATAAATGTTGCATGCAAATTGTGCAAATATTTTGAAACTAAAAGTGCTAATAAGCAAGGAAGTTTAAATTAAAAGTCATGTCACTTTTTTTCCAATCCAATTGGCATTAATTGATGAATGTTCTGATTGTCTCTTTTCTCTATTTTACAAAATTTGTGGAGAAATATACAAATAATTTCCTTCCTCTTTTATTATTGGGTAGCCTAAACATTTTATTTTGTTTTTTGTTATTAGATGACATAATATATATATGATACCCTATAGATGCCAGGTTCACAGCCTTACTACACTAGGTGTTTTACCTGTGGTTTCTGTAACAAGCAGAAACTACAGTTAAACAGTGGGGTGGGTTAACCAGCTCCATACTCAACTGGTTTTGAATTTAGTTGTTCTTATCTGTCTGGTTGCCAATCAAGGCTAGAGAGACCAGTATGATCTATAATTTAACTCTTACCTATGAGAGAATGTACTTATATGAGGGCAAATGCAGCAGTCATGGCTATAATTTGAACTTGGCATGCCAGTTCCACATTGATAACTGCTTTTTTGTTTGCACAACTTTAAATGGCATTAGAAGCATTTAATTTCAACTAACTTCACTGAAAATTATGACTTTTATATTATTATGCACTTTTTTTTCATATAGATTTATTTATGGATCTAACATTGAAAAAAGAACAAAAATATGAAGGAATTTCAGTATATTATTCTTTTTTTTATTTTAAGAAAGGTAAAAAATGTGCCATTCCTGGGAGAATGAATGTGTAAATGATAAAATTTGTTGAAAGTAAATTGTGACATTTCATGCTGAATAATGCTCTATGGTTAGGTAGACTAGCTGGGATTGATAATGATCAATCATGTTATATGATAAATATCAAAAAGGAGGTTCACATCCCCAAAATTATAAGCCTGAGGGTGTAAATCCAAGGGTCAAAAATCAGTTTTACTAATTTAACATCAGAAAATGATGCTGGGAGATGTGGGGAGGGGGTTGTAAATCAAAAGGTTTTAAAAAATTCACATCACAACCCACAGCTTCCTTCTTCACCTACAAAGGCATCCTGTCATCCAAAGTAGCATTCTTTTATTGTGGCAAGAATGGTTGTGATTGGTTGAGACTGGTAGGGTAGTGTAAACAATTACCATATTTCAGGACCTATTAATAGTGATGAGTGATGACAACTGGATGATTTACTACAATGTGAAATTAAAAAAATCTTGGGGCAAGTGAATCACTTTACTAATTACTATATTAGCATTATTAACCCTTTAGCATTCAACATGCCCATAAACATCAGCTCTCAACATTCAACCCACTTGCCCCATGTAAATTCTACCATAATATATGACGACATCACAAATAATGCAGGAAGTCACAGAAACTGAGAGACATTGACCACAAACAGACTTAGAGAGTCAATATTTATGGGGCTGGTTTAAGCCTGTTGAAGTCTAAAGGGTTAAAGGCCTGGATTCATGGAAAGAGGGTGATACTGCTGTGTATATGGTGGGATTGTTAGGGATGATTATCTCCTGCCAGGGAGTTAAATAATTGATTTGATTTGTACAAGTATTGTTCTCAGTTACATCAATCGAAGGCAGCAATCAATGAAAAGCATCCTTGTGAAATTAGTTAAAAGAAAGGGCATAACATTTTATCAAGACAATTTTAGATGATCTTTGAAGACCAGGCAAAATCGCTTACAATTTCACTGGGAAGTATCTTTAGTTTGTTATTAATTGCAATTTTTGTAGAATTCTTTTAATAAAAACAAAATCACATTCCCAGTAAGACTGCTAGAACTAGAAAGAACAGTTTCTTACTGAGAAAGATAAAAACATTCTAGAAATATGGAATCATGACATTGCCTGAAAGATGGCAAATGATGATGGAACAAATCAATAAATGTTGTTTTAATAAAATTAATGTTGAAAATAAGTTTTGTTTTGCTTTTACTTAATATACCAAACAAGATGATTAGCCACCCACTAGATTCAAGTATATTTCATATTCATCATCAATAAATGCTTTTATTTTTTAATTAATTTATTTTGTTATTTCTATCATTAATTTAAGAAAATAAATCAATAAAGATGATCATTGAAAGCAATATTTTTTAGATTCTTTTATAACTACTTTAAAATTTTTTTGCCATTTTTTTTTCTTTAAACTTACGTATATCTTTGCTCCAGTTGCTTTCTTTCATTATAATCAATGACATGAACAATTTCTGAAAAATTTTAAATCAATCTTTCGCAGATATCATTTGCTGACTTTTCTCTCATCAGGTTGTCAGATATTCATTTATTTTAATCTTATTATTCATTAACAATTTCAGCAAATCAGTTAATAATATATATTCTCCTTCATTGTTCAGGTTTCTTACCAGTGTTCCACTAGCTTGTCAATGCTTCAACAGTAGAAATCAGTAGATCTTGACTTGAAGAATTTATAGAGCCACATTGAACAAAACAGCTCACAAACTGTTGGAAACTGAAAAAGGTGATAATATGAAGGTACTAAATTGAAAGAATACAGTGTGTGTGTGTGTGTGTGTGTGTGTGTGTGTTTGTTAGAATTTCCCAATCAAGCTTTTGAATAGCATTTTTGGTCAAATAAGTAACATGGAGACAAACATTAGGAATGTGTCGAATATGCTCATTTTTATCTATTTGGCATTCAATCATCATTTGAAAAGAAGTATAATTTTATCAAATTTCAAAAACATTAAAAACAGAAGATGTAGAGAAAGAATATAGCTACAAAAAATGATAAAACGCTTCAGCAAAAACATTTTGCATGTTGATTCAAATAACACTGAAAAAAACAAATGTATCGGATAACCCAATATTTTTTAATATTTTTGTTCTTTTTTCTAAAAATTGATTAGATGTCTTTCTTGCACATGAAAATAAGCTGTTATTATTCATTTATTCCTTGGTTACATATTTTATTTAATATTTAATAAACTGACCATATACTGACTTAATTTTTACTCTTGGGATTATTCAAGCTGAATTGTTCACTGAATAGGCTAATTCATATATTAACTTGTGTGGGTGTGTATGTATGTATGTATATATATATATATTTGCATATATATCGTATGTATGTTCATCTTGAAATAATTAATACTAGTATTCCTCACTTGGTTTGTGTGTGTGTGTGTTCTATATACAATGAAATCCTAGTATTTTAACATTTAATAAAGCAAAACAAATTTGAAAACAAGACACTACAACCCTAATATTAATCACTTGGCATGTTACCCTAACAATCTAATAAGTAATAATAGATGTTTACATTTCCACTAATATCCCACCTTGAATTCATTTTAAAAACTGATATCTAAAAAAAAAAAATAAATAAATAAAGTAAGAAATAAAAAATTTGCAATGCAACAAATTTAGTTATGGGTAACTTTTTAAAATTCCTGTATATAAGAAACAAAGACTTGATATTTTTTTTTTAAATTTTGAAGAGGAGAAAGCAGAGGAAAGTATGTAGCCATTTTGTTATATGTTTATGCAAAGACCATATTTATATGAACTGCTAGCTTGCTTATGTCGAATGGACTACTATTTCTGTTCTGTTTATGTCTCGCCTTCTTCATAAGCAAGAGAAGAAATATGGATGCATTGAATGCACTTAAACATTATTGATCTATTGATTTGAACCACAGAGTTAACAACACTGCACCACATGTGGATATTAATTTTGTCTGTTTTGTAAACATAAATTTCAGCTAAGGACACTAGGTCCTGTACTTCCTTGTGTAGCTCACTTGTTAAGGAATAGGTTTATAGATATAGAGGTTTTAAAATTCTGTACCAGTGTTTGGATTTTGATCGATGAGGAATACAGTTTTTATGACAAAAGCAGGAAAATAAAAATTGTTCATTGACTGATATACAGGGTGCGATGGGTAAATTGTCGCAATTTTATATTTTTAATTTCCTGCATGCACACTGTTTGTTTTCAGTTTTGTCAACTGCACAGTACAGTAGGATCAGTTAGGCATCATCTGTGAAGGAAAGAGCACCATGATGCAATTCACTCTGACATAAATTTGAAAATGACATGCTGTACTGTTTTGCATTCATGCTGGAAGCTTCAATACGAACATTTCAGAGTGTCTTAATGTCAGTTTGACAGTGCAGAGAATTCAGAAAGAGTTGGATGAATCTAATGGTGATTATGATGGTATAACAGCTTGGAAAAAATTAACTCTGATCGTTCTGGTAAGAAAAGAACTCCTTAAATTGTTTGTCCAGGCCATGATTGACAATGATCCTTTCAAGTTAATCAGATGCATAGCCAGAAACACAGGAATGTCTGAGTTTCTTATCAGGCAGGTAGTGCATGAGGGTAATCAGTATTTCACATACAAGATGAGAAAGTGCCAATTTTTATCCCATGCTATGAACTTTTGAAAAAACTCAAGCATCCCTTTCAATTAAACATGCTTTGTTTTCTCACAGATGAGAAAAATTTCTGCCAAGATAAGATGGTGAACACACAGATCAAATATTGGGGTGTGGTGTTACCAAAAGATGTACTGAGAGTAATAAAAACCTAAATATCCAGTCAATTATGGTGTTTTGAGTGATCACTAGTGATAGTGACATTATACCTCCATTCATCTTCCACAGGGTCTCAGACTCAAAAAATAATTTGTATGACACGGCTCATCCTTTAGGTCTACGTCAGACTAAAGTGATATTATATGTGGGATACAGTTGAGTAAGAGACCAACAACACTCGCAATACCAAAGATGAACTGAAGGCAAGGATTATGGCAGCATTTACTAACTTAAACAAGGAGACCGTCCTGAAGAGATGCAAGAGATTCCGGCATCATCTGGAAACCATGGTTGAAGCCAATGGCAATTTTGTTGTATAGATTTACACTTTAGTATTTCAAGATATTTTTGTGTAATTTAGGTAAATATATCTGTTAAAATGAGATGTCAGTGTTATTTTCTTTTTTGTGTGTAATTTAGACGTCAATTTATCCATTGCATCCTTATATCAGTGAAGATGAAATGCTAGTGTTATTTTCAATTTTGCATCATTTGGATGACAATTTATCTATTGCACTCAATAGTAGTTACACAAAATGTTCATTATGACATGTCTTATTATGAAAGATTTCCTGCCTTATTTTGATATGGTAGCAAAAGTAGCAAATATTATTCTCAAATCTAATTATCAGAAAAATAAACTGTTTTTCAAAAAATTGGCATACTTTATGTTAAATTTGTCACAATTTGTAAAGAAAGACTGTTTTCCCATCAAAAAAATTCCATTTCTAGAAATCATTCCTGAAGAGCAACACTTTCCGCCTTCTTTGACTCACACTTTCCACTGACATGAAGTGGAGTGATTATATTGAATCAGTTGTTAGTTTTACTGAAAGTTGGTTTACTGTCCTGCCAGATATCTCTTCACATCAGAATCCATTTTGCACATTTATAAATCTACCATTCATCTACACATGAAATAACTGCTGCCATACCTGTCCTGGTGCTCTTACTATTTACCTTGAGATTTTTGATGAAATTCAAAGAAGAGTATGTATTGTAATCAATCATGACTTCAGTCACTTTCTCACCGACATGATTTGGCTTCCCTCTGTCTTTTCTACAAATATTTTCATGACAATTGTTCTGATAAGTTATCCTCCTTAGTGCCTCATCAGCATGAATTTAAGTGTGCTACTAGATTGGCAACAGGGAATCACCATTCTGCTGTTGAACTAGCTAGATGCAACCATCAGTTCTATATTAATAGTTTCTTCTCTCACACTTTTTGCCTGTAGAACTCCCTTCAAAGTTTTCTAAAAAATTGAAATGCAACATCAATCACCATCTTCTGACTTTCTGAATTCTGTTCCTTTATTGTGCTTTTCCTCATTTCTCCTTACTAAAGTCTTCTCAGTCTCTAAATCCCTGCATCTTAGTAGCCTTGTTGCTTTGCTTGGTATAAAATGATTGAACAAATCCTTATTACTGAGACATTGGCTACCAATATTTCAAAATATTTATTGTTCTTTTCCTCACTTCTCTTCAGTAAAGTCTTCTCATTCTCTTTCACTGCTTCTAAATCCCTGCATTTTAGTGGCCTTGTTGCTTTGCTTGGGGTAAAATGATTAAAAAATACTTATTACTGAGACAATTGCTACTTATATTTCAAAATGTTTATTTAACTTCTTGTTACATTTGTTAATTATTTGCAGTACCAATGAACATTTCACTTAATTCTTAAATTAATGATTGAATAAATTCCATGACTATAAAATAGCCATGAAAATTCCCCAAATACATTGTTAAATATTTGAACTAAACAACTTTAACAAAGTATTGTAAAAACAATCATAAGTGTGAATGCAAGTCATAATTTAAAGAAGTAAGAGGGTACAAATGAAAAGATTTGATATTGATAAGTTTTTCCATTTCACTGAAACAGATGTTGAACACTTGTTCTTGCTTTCTTTATCTTCATTTTTATTTTCTTTCTTATTATTATGCATGCTTTCTTTTTCTCAGTGAAACCAAACAGCATCTCTGATATATATTTTTCTTCTGTATTTCATCACAGTTGAAATGGAATAGTCTATTATTTATCTGAGATAATTTTAGCGTGAAATTAACTGAATGAACAACATAAAAGTCAAATAGAGCAATTCAACAACATAAAAGTCAAATAGAGCAAATCAACTTGTAAAATTGTGCAGAAATTGATACAAATGGGTATGAAAGGTGATCCACTTGGAATTGTACAAATAAATGGAACTTGATGACAATGACAAATTCCCAAACCAGAAACTGTCCTAGTGAAGAGCAAAGTAAGATTCACTCAATCCAAGCCACAAAAACAAGAACAGGTAGTGAGTGATCACTGTTCCAGCAGAGCAGAAAGCAAAATTGAAAATAAAGGAAAAGCTAGAAAATTATCTGAACCTTACTTGAGAACTGGGAAGGAGGAACAAAAAAAATTAGAATACTGAGGTGAATATAGAAATAGTGAGGATACTAGCTGTCACATGTTCTTTTACTAGAGCTGTTAAATGTAAATTGTGTGAAAATCTATTGAATACATAATACAAATTAGTAGTAAAGATACTTACTAAAAATAACTATATTGTGTGGGAACAGAAATTCATAGTGTTTTTCAATGGGTGGGTTTGAACATGATTTCTTTTCACATGTAACTTAACACACACACACACACACACGCACATCTAAATCTAATCTAAACTTATTTATAAATGGAACTTTGTCTGTGTGTGTATGTGTGTGTCTGTCTGTGTGTGTGTGTGTATCCGTTACCTATAGTCTCTGAAACGGCTGAACCGATTTCCTTGAAAATTTACACAGTTGTACTATAAGCGTTTGCAAGTGTTCTTAGCTAGGTTTTGTGTCGAGGTAACCCCGATAAATATAAAAAATCAATAATCGAAAAAATCGGGTTATAGAAGGAGTGGTCCGATTTGAATCAAATTTGATACATTCATAGACAAAGACTTAAGAAATGATATTCAGAAGTTTCGAGGTTTCAGTTCTTACAATAGTGCAGAAAATTTGATATCAATACCAAGAAATCAAAATTTGACTTACATCCATTCATTTTTCTTTCAGTCTATGGTTTTGATTTAACTGGAAACAACTATTGCTTTTTAGTCTTTCGTGCCAACATCCAAAGAGTCTGAGCTCTAGAACCATGGATTAGTTTTAAAGCTTTCATTACACCCAAGCAACGCTGGGCTATACTGCTAGTTGTTGAATAAATCTATGCCCAAAAATTTAAATATTTTCTTTGAAATTGACTTAAAAAAATGCTACCAACTTTTGTTCTGACTGTAATATTCATCCAATCTTATTCTGGAAACCAGACTCGGTTATAAGCAAAAACAAGAACAGATAGTGGATGTCACTGTTTCAGCAGAACACAGAAGGAAAAGTTAATTACCTGAGCCTTGCCAAAAAAGAAAAAAAGGAAACTTTAGAGTACTGAGAATAATAGAATACTGGAATAGTGAGGAATATTGCTGTCGCATCTTCTTTAATGTAAGCCACTAAATGTGAATTGCATAAAAAATCAATGTGTGGATGATAAAAATTAAAAGTACAAATCCTTACTAAAGATAAATGTAAATTAAAATCAAACAGGTTTATAATGATAACAAAATAATAGGATGGTTAGAGAAAAAAATAAACTTTTTATTTAGTGGGGGATCAATAGTTTGTAAAATCAACTTCTTCCTACTATGCGATAAAATGTCTGTGCTTTATAAACAGCCTTTTTCTTTTTTTTCTTTTGTCGCAAGTATACGCAAACTCAAACATAAAAACATCATTTTGTTCATAAATCAAATGATTTTGGGTAATTACGGTTTGGTAATTTTCAGAGATGCTTTTGCATAGCAGATAAAAAAATGAAATCAAAGAGGTTGGATAAACAGAATTGCTAAGGAAAGCCTTTTGTGTTGAATTTGATAAAAAGTACAGTACTTTTCTGTTCAGTGAAATATGGAGAAGGCTCTTTGATGTTGATAACAATCACCACTTGTTTTGCTCATTTGTAATTGATAAAATAAAACTATTTGCAAATAAAATGGGATCTTTTGTGAAAATGTTAATCTGGTGAATTAGGCTTTACTTGGTACAGAACATTAATTTTTTTAGAACTGTAAAAGCCTAAAGAATTCAATTTGCAATTTTTCACAGTTGAACTGTCATCTGAATAAAAAAAAAAAAAAATCTCAAGCAACTACACCCATGTCTATTGAACAGGTGAAGAGGCTCATCCCTTGTTTCCTGCTTAGGATGTGGTTTCCGGCTTTCTCTTTTCCACTCTTTTCACTCTTTTATTTATTTATTTATTTTTTTTCCTCAATTGGAGTAGATAGACTAAACTATTGCCTGGTTCACACTCCACCCACATCTATTGAACAGGTGAAGAGGCTCATCCCTTGTTCCCTGCTTAGGATGTGGTTTCCGGCTCTCTCTTTTCCAATCTTTTCACTCTTACGTAGCCCCCTGCGCTTCAGTGGCATTACCGCCTTGCTCGAGGTGATATGATTAAAAGAAAACAAAAAAAAACTGATTAGCTATTTAAAAATTAATTATACATTCCCCATATAATTATTTTTTTGTAATAACTATACCAATAAAAATGAGTAGTTTTATGTTAAATTTCTTTCTCTATCTCTCATTGATTAAAAAAAAAAATGCTGTAATCACTTGGCTTCACCTCTCAGCAAGAAGCTAATAGATGCTAAATGTTATCTTGAACTATCTTAAGGACACTCAATTTGCTGAGGTACTTCAGAAAATCAAACTCATTCAGTCATCTTTTTGTTCCCTCTTACAAGATCAGATAAGGAGTTATATTCAAACATGTATCACAATGTATACAGAGAATAAAATAATTTAGACATATGATTATTTATTTTAATCTTCATCCTCTCATAGTCACAAATAACCAACTTATTACAGCATACATACCGAGTAAATATAGCAACAAATCAATCCATAAACTAATCCAAATCTTAAAAACACAAAAATCAAATAATGAAAGCATAGCCTCACTTTTTTTTCTTTTTTTAAATCATGTCACCCCAAGCAAGGCATGTCACTGCCACTGTTGCACAGGGGGTTAAATAGGGGAAAGTGATGAAACAGAATGGTTAGAGGGTTACATAGGGGAGAGTGATGAGAAAGAGTGGTTAGGGGGTTACATACGGGGAAAGTGATGTGAAAGAGTGGTTAGGGGGTTATATTGGGGAAAGTGATAAGAAAGAGTGGTTAGAGGGTTACATAGGGGAAAGTGATGTGAAAGAGTAGTTAGGGGGTTATATAGGGGAAAGTGATAGGAAATGTTAGAAGGAGGGTGATAGATGGGTAAGGATGAGGGTTGCGTGGATGGAAAAAGTGTTTGAGAGAATGGGTGTGAATTAGTGTGTTAGGTGTCTATTGACCTTACATTTAAACTCCTGGAGATTGTAGCTGTCTGGGAAGCAAGTATATGGAAGGAAATTCCACAGGCGGGAAGTGTGAGAAAAGAAGTTGTTGGAGTAGAAATTGCGGTTACATCTTATCTGTTTCACTGTAAAAGGGTGGGATCTAGCTACTTGATGTTAATAATTTATTTACCAATGTAACTGTCAGAGACATGATTGATATGATTATAAAGAATACTTGCAACAATCCATCTTTCCCTCCATTAAAAATTTTACCTAACATACTATGAAAACTACTCTTGACTTGTACCACTGAGGTCTCCTATGACCATCAAAATAATATTGTACAATGTGATAGTGTTTTCATGAGTTCAGTTCTGGGTACAACATTTAGTAACTTTTATATGGCTAACCTTAAAAAAATAAAATATTTAATACCTTTAAAGATATCTCTATCTACCTAAAATATGTCAATGATATTCTCATCTTAGTTAAAAACACAGAAAAAATTCATGAACTACAAAAAAACTTTAAGTTGATATGTGAAATTAACAATAATAATAAAATTTCTTTTTCTTGATATATTTATGGACACCAATAATAATGCATTTACTACCTCCCCATATTAAAAACAACTAGCACAAACTCATGCACTCTCAACTATAAGAGTGAATGTCCTTGCTACTACAAAATTGTGATGACAGAAAATTTAATAAACCATACGAAAGTTAATTCCTCTACAAAAATTATTTTTTACACTGAATTGGAAAACATTGAACAAATTCTCATTAATAATGACTTTCCTAAGTACATTAATTAGATGAGCTATTAGAAATATTAACATAAATAAAAAAAGAACATAATACTTCCTCAAATAACACTGAACATATTAATCTTTTATATCATAAGCAAATGAATTCTTACTATAAACAAGATTAAGAAAATATGAAAAACTCATAAGTATTAATACCCCACAGGTCCTAGTAAAAAATAAAACCAATCATATACTAATTTAATACAACCAACTTCATCCGCAATAATTCTTCACCAACTGATAAGTATTTATCATTTAAGCATTAATATCATTTGTATCACACACACACTGTAAGTTTTCATAACATTATTCTGAAGAGAACTTTTGGTAACTCGCTATTTGCAAGTTATAATATTCAGTATCTTTTTGTAAAGTCAACATACTAAACGAATTCTTGGAATAATGCTCTCAGAATAATTCTCCCAGTTCTCTCATCAGCCTCTCTTCAATGATGCACAACACAGAACACACTCAGACTTTTGTCTGAGTGCTTTATATACTAAATATTTATGATCACATATTCCCAGTAGCACAATTTATTCAATGGTTACATTTGTTGCCTGGAGATCTGTTTGGCCATACTGTTGGTATTGACACTTTCTTCTTACATAACACCTCGTTTTTTTTTGAGCTGATTCCTTTTGGAGTCTATCCTCTAAAGTCTGGATTTTTTAGTGTTGGTTCCACATTTAAAAATTCCATCATAGTTCTCTTTTTTTTTTCTTGCCATACTGCCATGGTTCAATAAGTCTTAGTGGCATAGGTATATCAAATGTATCATATAATGCTTCTATAGGAACTTCTTAAAACAGTGTGTCTACATCTTAGCTGGTTCAGGCGACATTTTTATTCCTACCTTGGTCGCTGCAACATGTAAGTCATTCGACTGATCCTTCTTTTTACCATGCCATCCTTCCAAAATTCATTTCCTCTTTGGTACATCTTAAAAGATACCTTTTCTCCTGGGTTAAAGTAATTATTTACAGGGATATTCCTTGATTTTTTTTTTTTTTTTTTTCACTTTCTGTTTTGGTAGTATTTTGTTGAACACAGACTTAATTTTTCTGGTGAACATCAATTCCTCCAGCAACATTCGAAAATCTAGTTTTAGGATTTGGCATAATTCTGTAAACGGTCATAAATTGCTGAAGCATTATTATTAATTGTGACAAAAACAAATTTTCTTCTTGGCGATGTTTCGTTCAGTTTTGCTAATTTTTTTTTGCTTGTTGTTTACCCAATGTATTTACTTTATTGACATAGTTTTTGTTTCTCTTTCATTTTTTGGATTTACAACGAGTACTCTTATGTCCTAATCTTCCACATTAGGTATTTTATTGTATTTCATTACTGTTTTGCTAAAACTTGAAAAACATCTTTTTCCTTAGACAGGCGGACACTATTTATTTGTGAAATACTTCTAGTCTCAATCCTTGCAATATCAAGTTTTAAATTCACCATATGCTGACACTCTTTAGCTCTTGTTTGGCGAGTTAATTTTGAATCTATTTCTAATTTAGTCAGAATCTTGGATTTTATTTCCACATCCTTATTTGAAGTTAAGCCCTGAAGGAATATCAGACATTTAAATGAGTTGGAAGTTAGCTCATTTAACTTAAACTTCTCACATTCTTGTTTGACAACTCCTGCATAGATGTCAAAGTTGTCGTCACACTTTACTAGATTTAGACAATTCCACCATGCATTAAATAATGAGGTTCTATCTCCAAAGATTTTTTATAATATCCCTACAGTTTCCTTAAAATTTATCTTGCCTGGTTGTTTGGCAAAATAAAATTTATATATTTTCCATGTTCAGCAGGAGACAGTTTTCCCAATAACAGTTGACTTTCTTTTCGTCATTCCAATACTTTTTTGATGTTCCCTTCATATCTTCTGTAATATGTTTGAAAAGTTATTCCTTCATCAGGATTATATACAAACTCACTAATAGAATTCACAATAGCGTCTGAAGTGAATGAGTCAGACTTTTTTTTCCTCCTCTGTTTTTTAAACAGCTATTCAAAAAACATTTTTTGTTGTTTTTGTAACTGAAATTGCCATTCATATTGGTTGTTTTGATGTTCTAAGTGTAGTTTTTGCTATTGCTTTTTTCAGTGCCAACATTTGAAGCATAATCGATTTCAGTTTATTCATTGTCTTTGTATTCTGCTGAATATTTCAGTTACTACATGTAGGATATGTATATTTTCTCTGTAGTCCTTGTGAAAGTTCAGAATGAGATCTTCAATGTCACTTTTATAACGTTAGTTTTCATAATGTTATTTTGAAGGGAACTTTTGGTAACTCACTATTATTTGGTATCTTTGTCAAGATACTAAATGAACCCTTTGAATAATACACAATAATGCTTTTGGAATAATTCTCTCAAGTAACTTACTCAGAAACAATCCCTTCAATGATGCACAACATCAGAATAATATTTATTTTTGTATTTCTACAAAAAATGTGGCACAAGGCTGAAAATGAGGATGGGGAATGATGGCCTTCTACTGTCTTATAGTTAAACTTAGCTAGACACAATCACTGACCCAAACATTCTGAAGTATTCCTTATACCAAAACAATGCTTTCATACTTACCTTTCTTACTATATCCACCATAATATCTCAGCATCTCCATGAAGTCCTAATTAAAAAAAAAAAAACTCATTTGTACAATTCTTGTTTGGTGGTGGTGGTGGGGGGGGGGATAACAATTTAAAAACCTTCAATGATTATTTACATGCTAAACAAAGTATTTACAAGAAACTAAGCAAAACTGTGTTAGTAATGAACCCCCCCCCCCACAAATTCTAACTTGTGATAAAAATATCAGTTAACTGGACGAAATCAATATGGGACTTTAATAATAATATAAATCATTCATTCATCCAACCACTCACACAAGCATTCACACATCCAAACACAAAAACAAATACAAAATTCACACACAAAATATGAAAGGTCTGCTGCACCCACCAGAGAACTGACATATCTGGCCTTCTAAACAGAGGGAAGGGAGGGGGAATTAAACTAAAGCAAGTAGGGACACAAATAAAACAGGCTGATGCGCACAAAACCCCTAGCAAAGTAAATTCTGAAGACAAAAACAAAAACAAAAAACAAGCCTAATCTAGTCTATATCTGAGCTTGGGGGGCGGGGATGGTCAATGCAGCTAGAACAATATCCTAATGCCTAACTAGCATCAAAATGCCACTCCAAATTAGCACCTCTTACTCGACATAAACACGTAAGACTCACCCACTTTTGCCAAACACTGATGGGTGGGAGCCGCCACCACCTTTCCATCCTAATCTTGTCTTTAAGCTGAAGCTTAAAGTACAAGATCACTTGGGAAGAGGTGAACTTCTTGTCCCCATAGAGCTTTTTCTGACACATCCTCCAAATCACAACTCTTAGCACACCCAGCAAGCAAAAGAACACATAGTGTTCAGCCTTTGTCAATGGTGACACCAGATTGCTACAGACAGAACTGACCTTGAGGGCAAAGAACTTTCCACGAAGCATGTGGACCATGTTGCCTTCAACAAACTTGCAGAGCGAGACTACAGCACTGCAGTGAAAGAAGGCATGAGTCATGGTCTCCACCTCCCCAGTAGAGCGCACGCAGTTTTGAGAGTTCTCCAAGCTCGCCACAGAAAGCATTTTGCCAACTCAAAGGGCTCTGCAGATCACCAACCAGCTGAGTGATGTCTCATCGTTAGGGAGGCATTTCAACTCAGGCACCCAAGGCTATATTGAGTGAGCCTTCTACTTTGTAAAACTGAGCTCGCCAATCAAATCATCTTGAGCAGATCCCCTAACACATGATATAATGCCCTTCAAAACAACACCTAGATGTCAGAGAGGCCTTTCATTGCCCGCAGAAGCCATTTCACCGAGCCAAAAAACGACATCCACTACCACTCTGACAGAGGTGCGAAAATGCCAAATCATGCTATCAGTCAATGCAAGCACACATATATAAACCATAAATTAAAGCAGAGATATCATCAGATTGTAAAATGGTGCCCACTATCATGTTAACAAAGATGTGAAAAAGCCAAATCCTACTATCAGTCAACGCACACATATATAAACCATAAACACAGATACACATACATGCTCAAACACACTTACAGGTACACACACACACACACACACACACACACACTACAATTAACGACAGCAGTAGCAGTGAAGGATAGCCATTCGTTGAATGGCACGGGTCACAAACGGACATAAAAACAAGCTCTCCTACCATTCTGAAGATGAGATTTTGATCTCAAAATATTAATGAATAATAAATAGGTAATACCCAACACCTTCTTTACCTTCCTTTATTTTACTAAACCCATTGTGATAGTTTTCAAGACATACCCATACACATAAAAAATAAATAAATATGGTGGCCAAAACCAACCAAAAACAAAAATAGACTGAAAAAAAAAGAAAGATATAAAATGAACAAAAGAAAATGAATGAACTTAATCCAAATTAAAAAAGTCTTTTTTTGAAATAAAAAAAAACGTCAGGAATTTTCAAAAACAAGTTGTATTATGGTCAATGCACAATGTAGAACACACTCAGACTTCTGTCTGAATGCTTTATATACTAACTATTTATAGTCATGTGATCCCAGTAGCACAATTCATTCAACGGTTATGTTTGATGATTGGAGAACCATGTTTAACCGCACATGTCGGTATCAACACCTACTTCCTATATATATATATATATATATATATATATATATATATTACACGGAAAAATGCATGCATGAAAAGTAATATTCTTAAGATTATATTAAACATGGAAAAGAACAGGACAGAAAAAGTTATTAAATCTGGAAAAGCAAAGGACAAGATATTCTAGTGAAGCAAAAACTAAAAAATTTCTAACTTAAAATATTGCATTCAAATTTTATTTTTAGTTGCAAGATTTTATTACTTATGTAGTTAGTTTCCCTTTTCAGACTTCACATATTTTGATGTAACTTTTTTCTACTGAACCAAAATTTAAATTTTTTTTTCAAAATGTAGCTAAGGAGATGTCCTATCTAACTCTGTAAACTGTTTGAAATTTGGTTGAGAACTGAATTAGTAGTGAAGCTTGAAAGCTGCTTTGATTCACTCAATGTCAGACTTATATATTCAACCATATATTTTTCATTTAAGAATTAATATCAATTATTTATGTAAAAAACGAAATACACCTTCCCTAGCAAAAAAAACAAAAAAACAACTAGAATGCTCAAAAGTTAAAAATGGTGGTATGTCTAGAGATTAAATAATTTCCTACAAATGGCAACTATTAATAGAAAAGAAAAAAGAGAAAAAGCTAAAGAGCAAGTGTAAAGTAAAAAAACAACAAATGATCACAACACCCTACATGTACGCATATTCACACAGATGGGAGCATGCAAGGAAATGTACAAACAGGTGCATGGTCGCATGCACACATGAACACAAACAATATGGAAAAAACCTTACACCAATGATAAGTGCATATAAACAGGAAAAAAATGGAAAAATGTAAGCATTTCATTTCTGATATCCCCTGAAGAGTGGCTGGATATGTCCACCTGTGAAATTCTGGAGTTTGGATACTGAAGGTAACATCAATCAGTGAAGTGACAAACTTTTATTAGTTCATATATCATTTGGGATCCATAGCTGTGGAGAGCAGAGATGGATTCATGCCTTTCCAAAAGGCATTTGTGTGAAAGTGAACACAACAAACTAGCCTGGAATTTGAACTTGGCTCTCTGATTTCCCTTTTTGTACTGAGAGCTATTAGACTACTCACACGTCCCTTACTAAGAAAAAATATTGATGTGGTAAGAAAATTTAAAAATATGAATTATTTTTTATTGTAACTATTTTAATACTTTATAAATGAAATAAAAATAATACAATGAAATAGTAACAAATGTTAAAAAAAATAACCTCAAGTTCAACTTCATTCTTCTTTATGTACTGTGTTCCTTCAGGTTGTAGGTGATCATAGCTCTCCACAATTTCCTGTCCTTTGCAGCTCTAAATGAATTCTGTCTTTTCTTTACTTCTAAACCCCTTATCTGCCATCCATTTTCTCAAGCTTAAGTATGTTATGTGTTGTTTTTCCTCTGTCCACCTTGCTTTCAATCTGTCATGTGAGCAACATATTTTCTAAGCCTTCTTCTGTATCATGTTCTTTTTTACTCCACTCCACTCTCATGCAGCCTTCTTCACACCTGTATTCTCATCCTGTTCTTACTCATTCTCTGACTTCCCTGTAACTTGTTCCTTTTTCTCATTTCACCTCTTCTGTAACCCTCTATGCACCCATGGCCGTATCTGACTACCGGGCACACCGGGCATGGGTCCAGGCCAATCCGTGCAATCATAGTGAAAATCCAGACAAGGAAAAATGTCTTCATCAGAAATCAAACTAAACAATTCACAAAGAAAGAAAGAAAGAAAAACGAAGAAAACATCCGAATGAACGCAGTAAAAATCTGTTTGTTTATTTATTAATTCTGGGAGAAAAGATTGGTTATACTCAGAAAGTTCGAACCCAATTTCCTGTTTTCATTCACATTCTGTGCCTAATTTCCATTGGAATAGCCAAAAAATCCGCAAAAAATCATAGTTTCTGGAAATGGATGACACTGATGACGTCATCACATTGTCAACTAATAAATCCGGGCAATTTTCTCTGTGCCTGGTGTTTTTTTTAAGCATCAGCTACAGCCCTGTATGCACCAGTGGCAGTTCTGTCTTGCTTGGGGTAAAATTATTTAAAAAAGAAAAGAAAAAAAAAGAGATAGGTTTTGCATTGTTTTCTTTTGCTTTGCTTGCCTTCAATCTCTTCTGCAAGTCTTCTATTACTTTATATGCCATGTCTCCTCAGGAATTAAGCAATTCTAGCTCTTCACAATATCCTTTCCTTTATAGATTTTAATAAATTTTATCTTTTTGTTATTTCCTCTAAACATTGTTTCACTATCTATTTACTCGAGCACACTATATAGCTTATGCATTGTTTTCTTCTGCCCACTGTGTTCAATCTGTCCTGTCTCTTCAATATGTACCCTAGAAATTTCAACTGCCTCTTCCTGATAAGTGTAAGTTTTCTTTTTGTTTCCATTTTCTCTAAAATGTTGTCATTGCTCACATATTCAGTCCATGGTATCCTCAGCACCTTTCTGTAAAACCATATTTCTGTTACTTCAAATCTCTTGTACATCTTTGAGGGAATTGTGCAACATTTACTTCAGTACAGAAGAACAGATATAATGTAACTGTTCTGTACTCTTTTCTTTGTTTCTAACAAACTTTTCTTTCTCTTAATACTCTGCTTAGCTTTTGGAATGCATCTTTAGCTATCTCAATGAATTTTTGGATATCAATTTTACATTTTCTGTCTTCTGTTAGAAAATTTCCCAGATATTTCAATTTTTGTGCTTGGTTAACTTTTTTATAATGCCTAATGTGACAACCTGACCATTAAAGCAATAACAAAATGAAAGAAAAAGTAGAATAAAACTAATAATTTTTATCTGTAAGAAAAACTGTTCATTAAAAAATCTCATTAAAAAAATTGTTGTAATTCATTGTACTAAAAAATGGTTATAATTCGTAGTACTAAAAGACCAGTGAATAATTATATAGACTGTTGCTAATTTGGACTGTTCCATATTTATTTAGAAAAATATTAATTCTTTGTATTTTGTAATCACCTGGTAAGCTTATGCCGGATTAATGTACAATAAAGTCTATTTTAGACTAAAGATTTGATTTACTTACATCTATTACATTTTAACTACAAAATATTGATTAGCTGATGTGGCAAAAGTAACTCCTTTTGCGTTGTGGTGCGTTGGATATCGGCTCGGAACGAGAAATCGGGGAGCCGAGTTCAAATTCCAGCTGAATTCATTGCATTCACTTACACGCAAATACCCTTGGGAAAGGTATTAATCCGCCTATTCCTTCCAGTTATGGGTTAAATAACAGGACAGATTGGGTTCTGTAGCCTTGGTCGGCAACTAGTCTACCACAGAAAGCAATGGCAACCTACTGCCGGATAATCTTCTGCCCAGTCAGTCATGTCTCTTTCGAGACATGATCGCCCAAGCGTGTATCATGTATGGCACTCAACTGACTGACTGAGTAAGAGAAAGAAAAAATTGGTGAGATTCCAAGACCTAACACCATAAAACATATTCTTGTGGGGTATACTGAAAGATCTTGTTTACAGGCTGAAATCAAAATCAGTTCTTGAATTAAAACTAGTAAGTTCCAATAAATTTTCTGAAATTAATGTAGAAATGTGTCAAATATTTTGTAGAAGTGGTGCTCATAGGGTTCAGCTTTTTATTAAATATGAAGAGGAGCATTTTGTATACATTAGTTTGTTAATGATGAAAAATCATGGTTTTGATGTGGCAATACTTATACATTTTCTTAAACTACTGTAATTTATTTTTGTTCAGTAAAAGTCAATAAAAAAAAAGGGTGTTACTTTTGCACTACACCAGATACACACACACACACACACACACACACACACACACACACACACACACACCTGACAAGTAGACAGTGTGTTTCCTGAAGAGTCCATCTAAGAAACTCTGTAGTTAGATGCAGAATATAACATTAATATATATATATATATAGAGAGAGAGAGATAGATAGATAGGGTGATAAATATTAAATAAATTGCAAACATTGTGTCTACTTTTTTTAAAATAAAATCTGTTCATACTCATCAATCATCTTTCACGTATTATAATTGAAAGATGTCAGAAATGACCTGTAACATTGAGAGATGTTATTATAATTCATTTCTCAATGTTCCCAAATGCTTTCAATCTCCTTCCGATATCATCTTCAGGGGTGTGAGTTGTGATAATAAAAAGTAACCACAAAACTGTGTTGCTAAAAATTACTGTAAATTTTTTTTTTTGTTTCAAATATAACGGTTGACAAATTGCTTAGCGTTCATTAGAACATGAAAATTATCCTAAATGGTATTTTTTTATATATTGTAATATCGTGGTCATGTATGTGCTAAAGCATGAAAAACTGTTCTTTTTACAAACATTTTATAACATTACTACAGTATTCATAGCTGATTCTATTAATTGATGGCTTAAGTTTCCTAATGAATATTGCCTCGAGAATCTGTAGTTTGCTTTTGTTGTTTTCTTGGTGCAGGATAGTTGTGTTATTGATCATTATTTTTTCATGTTGTGAAGGTGGACAGGAATGTTATTGTAGATGTCTAGAAATGGATGAATGGTTAGACAAGTGTAAAGGCGTCTTGTTAATGTAGTTGTTGTAAATCCAACATATATATGTGTTTTTTTTTTGTTGGAGATACATCCTCCCAAGGCTCTTTGAATTGATATATAATCTTTGTGTTACATAACCCATCAGTTGGTGGGGAGGAGTTATTACAGATAATTAAATTAGTAGTATTGTATTTTAATAATATATTATTAATTTTAATTTTTTATTAGGATCAATGGGAGATATATCAGTATGAATGAGATTTTTTAATGATTTTTTCAGTCTGTTTGTAGTTATTGTGCATCTGGTTACAATAGAAGAGTTTGATATGTTTCAGGTCTTTTATGGAAGTAGCATATTTTGTTTGATGTGTGTTGAGGTTTTTTTTAAAATATTGTCTTATTTCTTCATCTACATGTGGTTTGGAAAGTCATTATTAATGAGTCTGCTTAATATTTTTTAGTTCAGAGTAAAATATGTTTTTTGTGAAGGAGTTGATTTGTGCTTGTTTAATTAAATTGTGTATAAGTGCTATTTTGTAGTAGTTAGGGTATTCACTCTTACATTTGAGAGTGCAAGAGTTTTTGCTGGTTGTTTTTTTTATATGGGAAGGTAGTAAATGTGTTATTGCTTGTGTCTATTAAAATGTCAAGGAAATGGATTTTGAAAGTTCATATGTGAACTTGAGGACAGAGTCCTTTTTGAAAGTCTTTTTGGAATCCTATTATTTCTTCTATATTTTTAACTAACATAAGAATATCATCAACATATTGTACGTAGATGGAAGGTTTTTTAGTCGTGCTAAATATATTATTTTCTAGGTTGGCCATGTAGAAATTGCTAAAGGTTGGACCCAGAACTGAGCTCATTCAAACACCGTCCCGTTGCACATATATATTATTTTTGTGATCATAGAATGGGACTTTGGTGGTACAGGTTAAAAGTAGTATTTTTAGTATTTTAGGTTTAATTTTCTGTGGGGACAGAGAATTATTATTATATATATTTTTTATAATAATGTCAATGGTTTCTCTAACAAGAACGTTAGTGAACAGATTTTCAACATCAAGTGATGCTATGGTTTCATTATTAGGTTTTTCCTTTTTTAATATTTGTATAAGTTCAAGAGATGACTTGATGCTGTATTTGTTAGGTATGTATGATGTAATTAATTGGTTAAGCATTTTAGTTAGCTGATATCTAGGAATAGGTATTTGTGATATAATAGGGTGAAGTGGAAAGTTAGGCTTGTGTATTTTGATAGAACCATAAATGTATCTTGGTTTATAGTCCCCGATTATTTTGGTAAATTTTAGATTGTCTTATTCTGCATTGTTAGCTGTGATTAATTTATTAATCTTTGCTTTTACCTGAGTGGTAGGGTTATTGGTGAGTATGAATATGAACAGATTTTAGTAAAAATAAGCAGACACAATGTTTGCAATTTATTTAATCTGACATGTCTAAAAGAAAATTTGCTGCCTAAATACACAAATATATAATATATATATATATATATATATATATATATATATATATATATATATATAGGTATGCTAGAATGAAAAGCCAGTTAAGTACAATAGTAATAGTGTTTAGTTTTCTACTTGACTTCTATTAATTGCATTTCTTGCTTTGTTAATATTTGATTTCCTTTATCATTTTTTGCCAACTTGGGTGTTTTGAAATTTTGCCAGAAAGACTAAAAATCTGGAAACCATATTTCTGCATTCATTTGTATTGATCACTGGAAAAGAAATTGAAAATAAGAGAATGGCCTGATTTCTTTGCCATTTTCTTAATTTGAAATAATTCCCACCTTTCAACTTGATGATTTTAGAAATACTTTGTGTAATCTCTGAAATGCAGGTAAGAATATCCTTTTTTAATAAAATGTTCCATTGAAAGTATCATTATGAATATATTTATCTATTGTGTGAGGTTTGTTTATAAAGTATCTAGTCTTTTAACATTAGTGATAAGAAATATCCTACCTAGGATAATGGCATCTTAATCTCTTTCAAAATATTCATCTTAGGCAGTTATTCCAACATTCCTTTCACTTTTCTAAATGGTGTACAAAGTATCAAAGTATTCTTTTAGGTTTGCCATCAGATTTGTGGGAAAATTAAATAAAATCAATAAATGAAATAATAATCATGAATAATTAAAGAAAAAAAGAAATACATTTTCTCGTGATGCTAGTAATAAAGGAAGCAGAAATGTTATTACCCCACTTTCACTTTCACTTTCTTTTATATTCTTTATTGGAATGCTTGGTAAGACTTTGGCTGATTAACAATTGATTCAAACTTTATAAAATGGTAAATAATAAGGCTTTCCTTATAGTTGGTTCACATATTTTTATTTAGTAAATATTTATAAATTTATGAATAAAAAATTGTTTTCTCATTTATTTCTTTATAAATTTGTAAATGATAAATATTGCACTGCATTACTTTAATACAATTGCATTACTTTTTAGAATGTTGTACATATAAAAGTATTCTTGGAAATAAATAAATAGTGATTAATACCTTTGTTGTAAATTCTCAAGATAAAAAAAAATGTATGAATTCACTTCCATCATATGTTTAGGTTTTATTCCAATTTTAGTCTTTGTTGTTAAAGACAGCAATGCCAAGGAGTGAATGTAGTTAAAATAACAGCAGTGTCAAGTATTTTGTTTTTTGGGATGGGCATGAAAGTACAAATTTGCCAATATTTTTTTTATTTTTTTTTAAACAAAAATTACTCTTTCAAAAGAATGCTGTACTGCTATGTAATATCGATACTCTTCTATGACAGCGAATGCTGAACAATTTCGTGACAATTTCCTGATCAAGAGAAGACTCAAGGCAATAAAGTTGTGTTTCTCCAGGGGGATGCTGAGACAAGCTCAAAATGCCAGCTACGATTTGGTTATACTGAAATCAACCAGGTAGAGAAATTTAAATACCTGGGAAGTGTTCTAACAGAGGATGGAAATTACAACAATGCAATCTGAAGG
Organism: Ascarosepion bandense; assembly: GCA_037127315.1. Taxonomy (NCBI): domain Eukaryota; kingdom Metazoa; phylum Mollusca; class Cephalopoda; order Sepiida; family Sepiidae; genus Ascarosepion; species Ascarosepion bandense. The sequence goes on along the minus strand of JBBBDQ010000524.1, from coordinate 560,991 downwards.
CTTATTAGCATGGCCAAGGATGCATTCCAAAGGTTGAGTAGAGTATTGACACAGAAAGATTTCATTGGAAACAAAGAAAAGTGTTCTGGATTGTTATAGTTATCTGTCCTCCTTCATGGCAGCAAATGCTTGACAATCTCCTCAATGATGCAGAGACTTAAAGGAACAGAAATGTTGTTCTACAGAAGGATACTGAGGATACCATGGCTCAAACATGTGAGAAATGACAAGATTTTGAAGAGGATGCAAACAAAAAGGAAACTTATACTTAGCATCAGGAAGAAACAGCTGAGGTTCTTGGGACACATAATGAGGAAGAAGAGCTTGGAGAATCTAATGCTCACAGGGCGGATAGAGGGAAAGAGAGATAGGAGAAAGCAGTGTGAGACATACTTGATGAGCTTGAGCAAGTGGATGGTGGAATGGGGTTTGAGAGAGATACCAAGTGCAAAAAAGAGCAACAAGGGACAGGGGCGAGTGAAAATCCATTGCTTATGTCCTGAAAGTACACAGCCCATGAAGAAGTAGAATTAATGAGAAAGTTTTCAAGAAAGTGAATAAAAAGAATACTAGTTTATTTTCAATCAGAAAAAGACAACTGAAATCTCTGGGACACAATGAGGAAAAAATGTCAAAAAGAGAAAATTTTTCACCTTCAGAGCATACTGAAAGCAAGAGGGGCAAAGGGAAACAGGGAAAAAGGAAAACCTACTTAAGTTAGTGTAAACAGATGGGGGGCAAAAAGAGACTGTTGTGGAGTTATTTTTGCAGTGGAAGCTAGTCAGTCAGTTAAGTGCCATACGTGATACACACTTGGGCGATCATGTCTCGAAAGAGACATGACTGACTGGGCAGAAGATTATCCCGCAGTAGGTTGCCATTGCTTTCTGCGGTAGACTGGTTGCCGACCAAGGCTATAGAACCCAATCTGTCCTGCTATTTAACCCATAACTGGAAGGAAGAGACGGATTAATACCTTTCCCAAGGGTATTTGCGCGTAAGTGAATACAATGGATTCAACTGGAATTCGAACTCGGCTCCCCGGCTTCTCGTTCCGAGCCAATATCCACTGTACCACAACGCACATCCACCCCACTTGTGCTAAAATTGGTCCTAATAGGTTTGACATACAAAACATTAGGAACTTGATATAATATGTGTTACGCAGTGTAATCTTGCCAGGTCGCTGACTACTTTTGTATTCAACTAACTGTTGACTACTATCGTCCAACATCGACTGACTCTCGTTCCTCTTACTACTCCTACTTAAATTAGGTGGGAAAGTCTATTCACTATAGAATAGGTGTGTTTCACCATAACAGAGACTGAAAGGAATAATAAGAAACAAACATTACTTAGGTGTTGATAGGTTCACACTACTTCCCAGTCTTTTGAACGGGAGTAGATATTAATCCCTTGTTTCTTATTTCGGATTGGATTTCATTTCTTTTTTTAGTTTTCTCATTCTCTTTCAATCCTAGTAACCCCTTGCATTTTATTGACATTATCACCTTGCTTGGGGTGAAATGATAAAAAAAAATTTAAAAAAAACTACAAAGGATAGGAAAACATCATGAAAGGATTCATCACATAAAAAAAAGATACATTCTTGTTAAAATTTATTTATGCATGTAGTTTTTGTATTCATGAACCTTTGACTTCTTACCAGATCCAGTTTTCGGGTTAACATTTCATTTTGATGCCTAATTTTTTGTTTTATAAATTAATTCTATGTAATATAGAAGGCATAAGAATGTTGTTTTTCTTTCACTCAATTTTTTGCATAAAAAATATGCCACCTTGACTTAAAATGTGATAACTCATGCAGCGAATGTCTATACTCTATATAACCTATAAAAAATCTATAAAAAAGGCTTAGTCATATTCATTCAGTCAGTTAAGTGCCATATGTGATACATGTTTGGATGATCATGTCTCTTTTGAAACAAGACTGACTAAGCAGAAGATTTTCCCACAATAAATTGCCATTACTTTCTGGGGTAGACTGGTTGACAACCAAGTTATAGAATCCAAGATGTCCTGCTATTCACCCCATAGCTGGAGGTAGAAGAGATGGGTATTTGTGTGTAAGTGAATGAGATGGATTTAACTGAAATTCGAACTCAGCTTTCTGATTTCTCATTCCATGCTGATATCTATTACACCAGAATGCACAAAGTCATATTAATGTTGCCTAAGAACATATTTATATACAACTAGCAATATAGCCCGGCATTGCTTGGGTGTAATGAAAACTTTAAAACTAATCCATGGTCCTGGAGCTCAGACTCTTTGGACGTTGGCACGAAAGACTAAAAAGCAATGATTGTTTCCAGTTAAAGCAAAACCGTAGACTGAAAGAAAAATGAATGGATGTAAGTCAAATTATGAAGTTTGGTAAGAATCTGATAAAAATTGTGGATTTGTATAAAGGACACAGACAGATAAACAGACACACACACACAAACAAACATCTTTCCTTTTATATATATATATATATTATCAAGTTTCTGCACTATTGTAAGAACTGCAACCTTGAAACTTCTGAATATCGTTTCTTTTGTCTTTGTCTATGAGTGTATCAAATTTGATTAAAATCGGACCACTCCTTCTATAACCCGATTTTTTCGATTATCAATTTTCGATACTTATCGGGGGTACCTTGACACAAAACCTAGCTAAGAACACTTGCAGACGCTTATAGTACAACTGTGTAAATTTTCAAGAAAATTGGTTCAGCCATTTCGAAGTCTATAGGTAACGGACACATACACACACACACACACACACACACAAAGTTCCATTTATAAATAACTTTAGATAGATATATAGTTACTTCTGTAGTTAAAATCTTAACAACTGAAAATGTTTTTCTATTTTATTACAATCATAAAATGCCACATTTATTTCTGAAAGAACTAAAATAGTAATGCTGGCTGTTATCACAAATTTTGCAGAATTTGTTTTGCTGGGCATAAGAAGTTTCAGGATAAACTTGTTCTAGTTTTAATAATCTAATAGGATGCCCAAATATTTTTATTTTAGTTCAAAATTAGAAGTTATTTTATAAATAACTTACATGTTTTGAATAAAAATAAACAAAAAAAACTCCACTCTGTATAAATCAGATAAGTCTTATCTGTCATTTCAAGTGTTTATATGCAGCATATAGACTAAGTCACATGCAAAAAATAGTTCAATATATATATATATATATATATATATATATATATATATAAATATATAAAAAATTTCTCATAAAAACCTTGAATAACCAGCCGTTATTTGCTTCTGAACAATACATGAATTCAAGTTTTAAGACTATCCAATCTACTGGAATTGCTTGACAGAAGAAAATTGTAATCAGTTCTTTGCAGCTGTCAACTCAAAGAAAAATTTGATATGAAACTTGGCAAATAGATTTATAGCATGAATGTTATTTGCTTTGTTTCATTCTAGATGCATTGTGATTGAATATCAAATCTGACTCGAATTTCTTGATTTCTTTTGCATAAAACCATAAGTAAGAAATGAAAGACTAGATTATAAATGCATGGTGGGTAGGGCTTAAAATTAATGTTTTTCCTTAGTCCCTGGGATATTAGAACATTTTTTTTTTAATCATCTCACCCCAAGCAAGGCATTCCACTGCCACTATTGCGCATGGGGCTACATAAGGGAAGGTAAAGAGAAGGAGTGGTTAGACATAGGGAATGTCAGGAGGAAGTTGACAGATGAGTAAGGATAGCGAGGATGAGTGTCGGGCAGATGGGAAGAGTGTTTGATAGAATGGGAGCAGGTTAGTGTGTTAGGAGGTGTCTATTGACCTTACATTTAAACTCCTGGAGATTGTAGCTGTCGGGGAAGCAATCGTGTGGAAGAGAATTCCACAGTCGGGAAGTGCGAGGAAAGAAACTGTTGGAGTAGAAGTTACGGTTGCATTTTATCTGTTTCACAGTAAAAGGGTGTGATCTAGTTGCTAATCTAGTATCTCGTTCAAATTTGTATTTAGGGGGCACCAGTGATCTAAGTTCATCGGAGCAGAAGCCGTGAAAGTATTTATAGAAGAGACACAGGGAAGCCACGTTGTGCCGGTGGGAGAGACTGCAGGCGGTCTGCCAAGTCGGTATCTATCACATTACAGACCCTCCTCTGAACCTTATTGAGAAGCCCGACCAGAACAGCAGGGGCACCCGACCAGATATGGCAGCAGTATTCAATGCACAGGTGGATGGTAGATTTATAAATGTGCAGGATAGATTTAGACGGAAAAAACTTCCGGGCTCTACACAGAGAACCGACTTTCATATCAGCGGATTTAGCCGATGGATTCGATATAGTCATTCCATTTGAGGTCCGCTGAGACCAAGGAGGCGTAGTGTTTTACTCTCTGGGAGGCAAGCCTAGTCCATGCTAATGGGAGGTAGGTGAGATTGTCGATGATGGTTAATTGAGAGTAGCTTCGTTTTAGAAGCATTAAAATTTACTAGCCATTTCTTACCCCAGTCCAATGTGGATTGGAGGTCTTTTTCAATCTCGGCTGTGAGGTTAGCTTTGACACCTACACCAGATTTTTGTAGGAGGCGAGAGTAAACTGTGGTGTCATTGGCGTACAAACCTATTTGGGCTCTTATGGAATCAGGGAGATCATTAATGTATATCAGGAAGAGTGTAGGACCTAAGATGGAGCCTTGGGGGACACCTGCGTTTGTATGGTAGTTCTGAGAGGCATGTCCGTTTTATACCACCTTCATTGTGCGGTTAGAGAGGAATGACTGGATTAGTTCAAACAAATGTCCAGTTATACCATAGCTCCGCAGTTTACATAGAAGGCCAGCATGCCAAACTCTGTCGAACGCCTTAGATATATCCAATGCAACGGTTCGGGCTTCGCCATTCCTGTCGAGTGCCTGGTATATGTACATTAGTCTGGTTAGGCTTTTTTGGATGATTATTAATCCCTGAAAATAATCTCAAGTGGTGTGATATTTGAAAGGCTTGTTTTTATTCCATTTGACTTTTTGAGAGACATGTTTCCTTTCACTCTAATAGACATGAGGCATGTAAGTACTTCAAAGATACAAAATGAAGATTGTATTGAGCTGTTCATAAATTCAACTTTGCTTCTTTCTTTATCTTCCTGTAACATGTCTTGTTAATATATTTATTAATTGCTGTTTGTTTGAATTCTATATTTTGTGTCCTTTTTTTTTTGTTTTTGTTTTTTTTTAAAATTTGAACTCACATAAGTTCACCAAATATTGTTTGCAGGACAAATGTGCCAGGTGACATAAAATGATAATGCTTTCCATATATTCTTTCTAAAAGCAACTGATTAAAGAAAAGAAAAAAATTGTATTTATCACCAATACTGACAGGCTTTTAATAAATGGAGTACATTTTTGGAGTGAATAATTTTTGTATATTAACATTTATTTGGGCTTTCCTCAAGCCATGAATATTTGTCAGAATTGAAAAAATATTGATTTTCTTTTTATTTTAGGACTGGTTAGTAGGGGTCTTGTTTATAATATAAGTACAAGATCAAATTAATCTCAGACTTCTTAAAGAGCTATCTGTACTTTATTTTTAATCAAAAATGTTAAGTTTAAAACATTACTGATAACAGGGTACTAATATGAATTAACAAAAGGACATCATGATGTAAGCTCTGCATTTATATTATGAACAGGATTTCCACTTCTAAAATAATAAAAAATTAATATTTTTCAATTCTGGCAAATATCATGGCTTGAGAAAGGCTTAATAAATGTTAATCTACAAAAACTATTCCTCCCAAAAATCCCCCCCACTTGTTTTATACAGTTGGATCAATCTTAAATAGTGCAAATAGAAAGTATATTATTTGTATTTAAAAGCAACAATCTATCCTTAATAACACCATCATGAAAGACAATATGTTTTTTTTTCTGTCTTGTCTCTCTTGTCTACTTGACTGCCATTTTATTAATAAATATAAATATGTAGAATAGTTAAAAAAGAAGAATTCTTTGCTATTTTTTTATAAATGGGCTAATAAATTTAAATAGTGCCCTTTCTATCATTAAAATGCATGATTTCTTACACACTTTTTTTAATCCCTCTCTTATTTTTTTATTTTTTATTTTTTATTGTTTTTGCCATATTTTGGCAACTGGACATGTGAATAGCATAATTAATATTGATGCAGAAAGTGACATTGCTGAGCCATGTTAAAATGCCAGCTTAATCTGTTGTGTTAACTTTTTTTTACAAATGCCCTTAGGAAAGGCAAGATTTAATCTCTTCTTCCTTCCAAGCCATGGGTTAGCAGAGTAAACAGACTTCTAATTTTCGGTGCCAACCAGTCTAAAAGAAAGACTATCCTGAATTTAAAAGTGTAGAGAAGATAACAAGAAACCACTCAACTATCTTTCTCAAGAAATCATGAGAATTCACAGATAGTAAAGAAATTAGGAACTCCACGATCACCTACTTACTAAAGGGACATGACATTAAAAAAGATTTAAAAAAAAAAAAAAATCCAGTCTTCCTCAGATATGTTGTATTTCTGTGAATAGAATTAATTATTTGATACACAGGTATATATTTTCATTTTTCTTGTAGAGAATTTCGGGAGTTGGAACAACCAATTCCTTCTTTGGATACTTATCTAAAGCATGATAAAATTTATGCCTAACTGCAAACAAGATGAACTTTATCAGTACTTTTATCAAACGTATCCTGTTGGTACTGGATTTTTCGAATTTTAAACTTAACGTCTTTTCTTTTATAAGAAAGGCCAAAGAGTAGAGTAGCTGGATTTTTTTTTATAATCATTTCTTCCCAAGCAAGACAGTACTGCCACTGGTGTGCAGGGGGTTACATAAGAAGTAAGTGATGAAAAAGAGGAATAAGTTACAGGGGGAGTCAGAGAATGGATAAGAGAACACTGATGTGAAGAGAGTTGTATGAGAGTAGAGGGGAAAGGGAGAAGAGCATGATACAAGGGTTGTCAGGAAAGGGATGTGAGTCAGAGAGAAGAGATGGCAATTGACATTGCATTCAAATTCTTGGAGATTGTAGCAAGTATATGGAAAGAAATTCCAAAGATGGGAAGTGCAAGAAAAGAAGCTACTAGAGTAGAAGTTGTGGTTACATTTGATCAAAAGGGTGGGACCTAGTAGCTCAACTAAATTCATGCAGGGGGGCACCAGGTAGCTAACCTCATCAGAGCAGAAGCCATGAAAGTATTTGTAGAAGAGACAGAGGAAAGCACATTACATCAGTGAGCAAGTGACTGGAGTTGAGCTACCTGGTTGAGATAAATTACATTGCAGATTCTTTGTTGAATTTTGTCAAGAACTCCAAGATGAATAGCAGGAGCACGCGCCCAAATTGTTACCTTAAAATGGAAATTATACTGACGTCTCATTTTAATATATATAATACATATATTTACCAAAATTATACAAAAATATCTTAATACTAAAGAATAAATTTATTCAATAAAATCACCATTGGCTTCAACCACAGCCTTCAGACAACTTCAAAATCTGCAACTTTTCTGGATGGGCACCTTGTTTAATCCTTACTTTCAGTTCATATTTGGTATTACAAGAAGTTTTAATGGTCTCTGGCTTGACCTTACCCCACACATAATATTGAAGGTGGTTGCAATCTGGGGAGTTAGGTGGCCAGATGTAACGGGTTGCAGAAATTGTCTGACAGCCATAAATGGGTTCTCCTGCTTGTGTGGCATAGTGCAGAGCCTATTTGCCAGACATAAGGTCTTCCAGCAGCCACCCTCTTGACCCAGAGCAGCACTACTTCCTCAAGGCACTTAATGTAAGCCTCCATGTTGAGTCTAAGGCCCTGTCGGAAGATGAATGGAGGCATACTAGTGATCTCTTCAAACACCATGATGTTGACTGGATATATCATCCAACTCTTTTCTAAATACTCTGCACTGTCTTCAGATTAACACCCAAATGCTATGAAATATTCACATTAAAGCTTCTGGTGCTAATTCTAAGCATTACAGGATTTTGTTTCTAAATTTCTGGCAGAGTATATTGTGTTATGGTACTCTTTTTGTCATAGATAGTGCCCAACTGACCCTACTCTACTGTGCAGTTGACAAAAGCAATGTACATGCACATAATTAAAAATATAAAAATGGTGGCAGTTTACTCATAGCACCCTGTATATATATTGATTGTTTTATCAACCATTTGCAAGTTATTTAAAACCAGAAAATATTTTTTTGTTTTTTAGATTGTTAGATTTTCTCTTTTTTTTTTTTTTTTAAATAATAATGATTTAGACTTACTAATTAACCCACAGTTGGGGACAGAAAAAAATGTTTTTATACCTTTCCCAAGCATATTTGTGAATTAGTGAATAAACAAACCCAACAAGAATTAGAACTTGGCTTTTTCTAAAAATTCTGAACCATTATTCATTACACCATTTGCACATTCAAGCTGACAGCACCTGATATTTTCAAGTGGTCTAGGTACTGATGTGGTCTGACATTACTCCACTTTGGTGATTATACCCTGTATATATAGTCTTTTATCTATTTGCATTTAAGAACTATTGAATTAAAGGTATAAATTGGTTGTAGTTAACAAATAAAACTTTTTGAAATTTCTATATCCAATCAAAAACTGAAGAGTGTTCACAGGTTTGGTTCTTTTACAGACTTATTACAGTAAGGCTATAACTAGGCAAAAAGGTGAGTTATATATATTCATTTTCCAGGCAATTCCTGGTGGTAAAAATGGGATGAAAATGAGTTCTCAAGGAAAAATAGTAAACGGTTTGAAATGCATGCACTTATAGACAACATTAAATCAGTATAAAAAGTTCTAAAGAGAATTTTCATAGAGAGGCTCATTTATATAGGGTGGGGCTAGATTATGGAATGTTTTGTAAGTTTGTTGTAAAAAGAGGGAGTAAGGGAGAAATTAGTCAACAGTGTTAAAATGTAGTTAGAGATGAATATACTTTTCTAAATGACACTGTCAGTAATGTTTGTAATGTCTAAAGTATCTGCTTAAAATATTTAAAGTGAAACTATAATATTTAAATTTGGTATAAATGCCTTTATAGATTTAATAAGGAGTATTTCTTTTGTCAGTTGTCTTTTTTTTTTTACAGTTCATTTAGATAGACTATGCCATATGGATTCAATGTTTTTATTTTTCATTCTAATAAAATCTACTCTATACTCTCTTTAGTTTTCTAGTGCAAATAGACATTTGCAAAGATAAAATCTTTATTGTTAATGATTCTAGTTTTCCTCTAACACAGTAGATATTTTTTTAAATACAAAAAAGAAAACAAAGCTAATATCCAATAAAATATTTAACGTATTTTATCATTTTGCAAAAAAAGATCATTCAGAAAACTGACTACTAATAAATAATTGTAAAGTATTTACACTAAGCAATACCTACAGTTGCTTATTATGTTGCATGAAGTGGTTTCTTTGGCAAGATAAATGCTTAACATTAGAACGCTCCATAAAGAGAACCCCAACGTAGTTTACACTCTCATAGTTTTTTTATATAAATCCCAATACAAACATTTCCCTTCTGTGTATCAGAACTATATTAGTTAGATCCTGCCCTCAAAAAATGATAAATTATACACAAAGAATACTAATCAATTGAATCAATGATTCGTATCTGATACTCTGTCCAATCACTGGCATGCAGCCATCATATATAAAACCTGTCATCTTTTTTACTGCTGCTACTACAATAATGCCAACTTCAGCCTCCATTCTGTTACATTTTGCCTTTGTTGTCACAATGTCAAGACTTTATCCTCAAAGACTATTACATTATGAGTTTGATGGCAGGCATTATGTTGCTGTTTCATTGAAAAAAAAATAGACTGACATTTTGGCTAAAATTTGAGCCAAGAAGCAAAATATCTACACATAGGGTAAGTTTCTTGCATCCAATAAGATCACAATCTGTTAATTACTTCTTCCTCACTCAGAGGGTTTGTATTTTATAAAGTCTTATGAGAGAGAGAGAAAGAGTAGATCATAAAACCAAAGTATTTACAATGAAAATACATGAAAATGTTTACATCTTATTGAAAATTATACACATTATTTCATTTAAATTGCTATCACTTCTTTTTCACAAAAGTTTTGGTACCTGCCACTTTGCTGATAGCAAAATGATCAAATTTAAAAATCTAAATCATTTGTTCTTTTAAAATACTACATTTATTAGAAAAATGTAGATGGAATCATAAAAATGACTTCAAAGGGCTGCACATTTCCGCTTACACTCTTTTCCTGTTACACATGAGTTGTTGCCAGACAGAAAGGGTAATTAACCCTCATGACACAGATGTCTTTCAAATTTTTTTTCAAATTGTTTATGCATGTTCATTTTCATGTGTGCATGTATATTCTAATTCAATTATACATCTACAAATATTTCTACAATCTGTTTAAAATGTTTTTAAGTAGCTTTAAAAGTGATACTATTTATAATCAAATTTCCAAAAGTTCAATAAAATCTTAATTATCTAATTTTTCTTTTTCTTTATTTTTTTTTAATTTAAATTAAAAATTTTTTTTTCCTATTCCCAACTGATTTTATTGCTCAATGCAGAATAGTGGTTGTCTGAACTGTGAACTGGAATATATTATTTCAATGTCTTCTTTCAAACTCAGTCAAATTGTATGTGCATTAAATGGCATAAGCACAAGTAACTTATGTGCAACACATGCATATACATTATATATGCCCATGCAAAGTCACACACAAACTGTGATGAACAGCCAATCGGCTCTTTTATAATAATTTATACATTTTGTATAAATCTTGGTTATTTAATAATAGAAATATAATTGTTGTTATTGCTGGACAATATTATGCCACTTGATATTAGGATGAATGTGCAATTAATTTCAACTTGAAATGGTTTTATCCAGTTTGCCAAAATTCATTCACTGTAGAGTAGGTACCTTCACTAATTCGCTGAAAAAACAGCGTAGTACAAAGGAAAATGACCCCAAATTTAATAAAATAAAATTTTTCTGTTAAAATGTTATGTTAAGAGAAAGATCAAAGCATTTTTTAATTATTTTAAAAATTTGTTTGACCAGAGTTTACAATAGTTAATTTTAATATTATGCAACTATTTTTTTTCCAGTGAAAAACACATTAATTTCGAAATTCTTTCAAAAATCAAATAATTGTCAGATTTTAATGAACTTTTCAGGACTTATTGACATATGAATGAAATTGTTTTGGAAATTATTATTTTTAGAAAATCTTGTTAAAAAATTCACATCTGTTGAGCTTCCCTGCCATGTAATTTCATGAAATTTCAAGAAATCAAATTTTGTTTTTGTAAATTTGTTTTATTATTTAAATGCAGTACTCCTTGCTGAATGTAAATCATATATATATAGGTATATATATATATATATATATATATATATATATATATATATATTTTTTTTTTTTTTTTTTCAAAAAGTTAGACTTTCTTCTGAAAATCTGCTCTGAATAGTAAAATAATAAAATGCAATAAAACTGACATTATTTAATTAGATAAACTTTTAATTGCTTTTAAAATATATATCTATTAAGGACTGAAGAAAAAAAAACTTTATCAATACATACAATTTTTACAAGAATTGTTTTCATTTTTCCTTTTTTAATTATAATTTATAAAGTTTAAAAATGTTTTTCAAATTCTTCAAAGCCTTGTAGCAGTTTGATTATTAAGTAATGAGTATATTTGCTAATAAAAAAATTGAAAAGCTTAATACAAATCTTCAAGCCAAAATATATTTAAAGTAATTTTTTATTGTTTTTTTTTCTTGTGTATAGGAAGGTTTGATGTGCGTTGTGGTGCATTGGATATCAGCTTGGAACGAGAAATCGGGGAGCTGAGTTCGAATTCCAGTTGAATTCCTTGCATTCACTTATGTGCAAATACCCTTGGGAAAGGTATTAATCTGCCTATTCCTTCCAGTTATGGGTTAAATAACAGGACAGATTGGGTTCTATAGCCTTGGTCAGCAACCAGTCTATCACAGAAAGCAATGATAACTGACTGGGCAACAGATTATCCTGCTACTGCGGGATAATCTTCTGCCCAGTCAGTCATGTCTCTGTCGATACATGATCGCCCAAGTGTGCATCACGTATGGCACTCAACTGACTGACTGATTTCCTGTATTACATTAAGAATTCATGTGTTTCACCATTTCTTCCACTTACAGGAAAAAAATTTGGACAGTTATCTCAATTTCTGATCAATCATTTAGCAATCATCTAGCTTTCAATTAAAGCTAAAATTAAAACTTCAAGAAAACTTTATTTTTAAAAATCTAATCTAAAACTTAGATATAACAACTGAGTGGAGGTACCTACTGTAGAGAGAGACAACTGAATGAATCATGGTGGTTCTTATAATATTTTTAATAATAATTATACAAATCAATAACACTTATCAAAGTATGTAAAATTACTAGAATTTAACACTATTTCAATGCAATCAGAACTTTTATCAAGAATAAGCTCAATAGAGAACTCAAACAAAAATAGTAAATTGATAAAAGTTCATTTGACTTATTTCTCAACAGACTTCAAAGTATCATGCATATTTAGCCCACCGAAAGTCAGATAAATCTGTTGAATTACTACCAAATAAAGTATTTGTACTTTACATTAAAAAAAATATGATTATATTGAAGTTAAAATGTTTGGTATATAAATATACATACATATATAGATATATACAGAGTAAATTGTCACCCTTTTATATTTTTAATTTCACACACATATGGATTGTTTGTTTTTGATTTTGTTGACTGCACAATATAGTACAATCAGTTGGGCCACCATCTGTGAGAAAAAGAGTATCATGACACAATTCACTCTGGCTCAGACTCAAAATAGAGGCCCACATCAAGTTCCTTGTGAAGGTAGTGCTGCTCTGGGTCAAGAGGATGGCTGTTGGAAGAACCTATGTCTGACAACAGGACTCTGCACCATGCCACACAAGCAGGAGAACCAAAGCATAACTGTCAGACAATTTCTGTGATCATATCATCCCTTAAATCTTCCCACCTAACTCCCCAGACTGCAAGCCCCTTAATTATTATGTGTGGGGTTCAGTTGAGTTAGAGACCAACAAAACTCTTTGTAATGCCAAAGATGAACTCAAAGCAAGGATTATGGCAACATTCACCAACTTAAACAAGGAGACCATCCAGAAAAGAGGCAGGAGATTCTGAAGTCATCTGTGGTTGAAGCCAATTGAAACTATATTAAATAAATTTCCTTTTTAGTATTTCAAGATATTTTTGTGTAATTTTAGTAAATATATCTGTTAACATTAGATGTCAGTGTTATTTTCATTTTTGCGTAACTTAGATGATAATTCATCCATCACACCCTGTATATGGGGAAAAGATGTATAAAGTTATTTTACTTTGGCATACATCTTTACCCCCAAATTGTTCTTGATATTTAGAAATATATATATCATTATCCCATAAATATAATTTTTCAATTAAATATATTTTTGTAAAAAGATCTTAGAAAATAAAATAGTAAAATTCACCAACTATCATATCACCTTGTGGTGTTTTCATGACTTTAAAATCCAATATTTTATAAAAATTTACAAATTCATTTTGCTTTGTGTCAGACTTAACCGAACTCCCTACAGCTTACAAGTTTTATGCGGAGTTATAATCATCAGAATGTTTTTCATCATCAGAAGGTTGGTTGTCAGCAGGTTGGAATATGTGGAATTGTGTGGAATAGCGTAAGAAGAATAAAATATACATTTTGCATTTTAAAATAGAAATTTATTAAAGGGAAAGTTGTAGGAGTTAATGTGCAATTAGAAACATTATTAAGAGGTTAAGGGTAAAGTTTGTACAAAATGTTCGTAGTAGTAATTGTTGAAAGAGATAAGGAGAGAGAGAAAGTGGACAATGTATGGGTCGCTTGAAGTTTGAAGTTACATTTTAGATGTGTGTATCACTTTCACTGCTCCCATCTCTCAGTCTCTGCTAAGTCCTTTATATGTTCTTTTGGATTTTGCACTAGATTGTTAAGTACTTTCAAGTCTTACAAGTCGCTCCTATTGGTAAAAAATCATTTTAACACCTACTTGCGAAATCTAATTTTGACTTTTTCACTAAGCACATAGTCAATCCTTTTTCTATATGATTCTTGTGAAACTATGCCTAGTTTTATTATGAGGGACTTTTTATCCATATGATACTTGCAAAATTATGCGTACCTATGTAATTTATCTTTTTAGATGCGTGAGTTGGGCTCATCTGATAACCTGAATATATTTTCATTTTCTGTTTTGCAGTTGACTGCTTTTAAGAAATTATGAGACCTGGGAGTGGAATAACCTGTCGACCAAAAGACAGGTCGGCGCAACGCCAAAGCATTGCATTTCTGGAGAAATGTGCCAAAGAAAAAGAAAAACTTCAAGAGCGTCTCACTGAAGAACTCAAGACAGATATTTTAAGGTAATACATTAATTGGATTTTAAATCCCCATTTTTTAATTCTAGATTCTATCCAGGTAAGCTTAATAGTTACTAATTTGTGAATGCATCTGTTGTATTGAATTTGCATCAAGTTACCTACATAATCATGATAATGAGATTTGCTGTTGTTTATCCCTGGCCTTTATAAAAGACTGAACATTTTTGTCTTTGTTTTGTCAATCACCAAATAGTTTAATTTTTTGAAAGAATCTTTTTTAACTAAATGAATGAGAATATCTTGATATTATTGTAATTTTCACTTCAGTTTCTTTACTTATTAATATTTATTCATCAATTATTTATTACTCTACTTTTGATTTTCAGTCTTTTGTCAGGTTTAAGAAAATAGGTTTGGCTGAGAACTCTTCAGCATTGCCTTGTGTATTCAGGTGGCACAACTATGGACATACATATACATTTACACACATATGCTGTCACACTCTCACACACACCATTAAATATGGCCAACAAAGAAGATTTAATTAAATTTTAAAATTTTTCCAGTATCCTAATATTTTTCTGATTTGTAAGAGTTAAGGAATATAAAAAATTATCCATAATTTTTATTGTCTCAAGTGCTTTCACCCACTTCTATAGTAATTTTCAAGGGTATTTTTTTTTTTTTGTTTCTGGTGTTGTTATTTTTCCTCATGTTTCGACTGTTATATAATTCATTTTTGTGTTGCTTTTAAAAAAGGAGCATTCATTCACATGTCATGCTTGACTGAAAATCACATGAGCATCTTTCTATTTTTATAAAAACTTTCAACAATCCATTTCCAAGGGCCTCTTGAATAGTGAGATGTTTCTGATATTATGATTTACATAGAATTCTTGTGTTTTCGATCAGAATTTTCCTGAAGGGGTCTTGTAAATAATGGGTTAATAAATGTTTTTTTTTTTTTTATGGCAATTTGGTTTGATAAGTGACACATAAGGTGTCTACTTAAGGATGTGGTAGTGTAATTGATTTGTGACATGAAACACAGTCTTGTACTAGGCATTTAAATTGATACACTATATTGTTCATCACTAGTTTAGATTTGGAGGGGTTATTTTGATTAGTGACAACAAGGTTTGTGGTCTTCCATTTTCTGTTATATGTTATAAATTTTACGTTTTTTGGGAATTACAGCAGAAATATGGTGTTTAATAATTCTTTGTATAGTGAATTTATCCTGCTTATAATTATTGTGCATCTGGTTGCAGTAAGATATGTTGATGTTTTGTTGCATGATATTATTACTGGTGCTGTGTATTTGTTTATAGGAATAATTTTATTTATTTATTAATGATGTAGTTGGGAAATTATTGCTGATTAATGCTTGTTTTATGTGTTTTAGTTCACTCAAAAATCTTCTTTGTGAAGAGGAAGTTTGGTGGACTCTTTAAGAAATTCATTATCACTACTATTTTATATCTGTTTTGGCATTGGCTATTATAGTTTAGAAGACAAGAGTTTGTACTGGTAGGTTTTTTACACAGGTGTTAAATTCTTTGGATTTTAGTTCAATATTAACATCAAGGAATGGAGTTTTGTTATTAACCAGGAGTTTATAAGTAAATTTTAGTGTTAATTTAATTTTTTTTTTTTTTTTTTCAAAAAGTGATTTTAGTTTTATGATTTTGTCCTCTTTTTTATCAAAACAAAAATGTCATCAACATTCCTTGTGTAGATTTATGGTTTATCAGTTGTTTTAAACACTTTGTTTTCAATAAATTTATAGAAAGTAGGAGCTAATGAGTTTCCAATGCTGACACCATTAGTTTGGATGTAGGTGTTGCCATTGTGATCATAAAATGAAGCGCTCATGATATAGGTGGGAAATAGTTTCCAGAGAGTTGCTAGATTGATGACCGCTAACAAATGCTACAAGCTTAGATGTGTGGGTGATATAATGGATAACAGCTTGGAATGAAAAATTAGAGAACTGAATTTGAATTTCAGTTGAGATTATGTACTAATATCCTTGGGAAAGGTATGAACCTATTTATTTTCCTCCCAGCTATGAGTAAATAGCAGAACAAACTGGGCCCTATAGCCTTGGTTGGCAGCCAGTCAAGGAGAAGGATAATTCTGAATTCAAATCAGCCTAGAGAGGGTTAGCAAAAATGGGTGCTGTTGCAATTTTAGTTTTTGTCAGTGTGTGTGTGTGTGTGTGTTGCTACTTTTTAATTTAAGTTGAGCCCTTTTCAGATCACTCCTAATTTTGGAAACTCCACTGATACAGATTTTACAATACAAATGAAAAAGTTTTCCCCAAAATATTCTTTTGAAAATCATTCCTTACCTGTCGCTGAATTCCTTTACTAGATCCCTAATGAAGAAAATTGATTTTTTTTTTTTTTTTTTGTTTAGTGAGACTGCATTAGAAAGCCTATTTCCATCTGAATCTTTCCAGTACTTTTTGCACTCTTCAGGAAAATTTTAATCTAAAATCTCAAAAGACACCTCCAGGCAATAAACTATTAGATCCTTTTGAAGCTGATTTGTTGAATTTAATAAAAAAAAAATCAGCTTTAAAAGATCTTTTAATAAATCCTTACTTAAGGTGAATCAAGATATGAATAAAATTAAAAATTTAAATGGCTTAAATTAAAAATTTACATGGATGAAGGCTGATAAGTCAAAAACTATTCATAAAATTGATCATTCCTGTTATCAGAAACTCATCCTTAAGAATCTTACTGGTAATTATAAAATCGATAAAGATAAAAGAACTGCCTCAAAAATTAAACTAGATATTGCTGAGTTTGCTAGTATATTTAACATTAAAGATAGATTGAGTACCTTAAAAATATATGCTTATATACTTTTAAAAGACCATAAATCTGACTTTGATAATAAACTTCAAACTAGATTAATTAACCACTCGAAAACTGAATTTTAAACAACCCGCTAAGATCTTTAATAGAAAAACATTGAAAATTAGTTATTCATGCACTAGCAATATTCACAGTATCATTAATTCTCATAAGAATAAAATACTAGATAATTTTTATAATAATCACAAAATAAATACAAATTCCCTCAGTAATTGTAGAATTAAAGATAACTGTCCAGTTGGAGGTATATGTATGTCTGAAAAAGTGTCAAACAACTATTTTTCTCATGGAATATGATAAAGATAGAAAAGTATATTTCGGAATTTCTGCTGGACCTTGGAAACAGATTTTATAATCATAAATATTTCTTCTCTAGGCTTAGACTTCACCTTAAACCCCAGATCACTCTGTCTAAATATTTCTGAGAGTTAAAAGATAAAGAACTTTCTCCACAGATTGAATGGAAGATTATAGGAAAATCACAAACTCCTATTAGCTTTAGAAATAACCTATGCTTAGATGAAAAAATAAAAATAATTAAATTTAGTAGTAATAACCAGCTTTTAAACCAATGTAATGAAGTTATTTTTAAATGCTATTACAGAAATAAATTTAAATTACCTGTTTAGTAGGATTGGACTGTTTTTCTTTACAAATAATTTTCTATCAAATTCTGCTGTTTTGTTTTGATTTTTTTTTTTTTTCTCTATTGTAAATCTTCTTTCTTATTTTTATTTTATTATTTTGATCTTTTTTTATTCTTTATTTATATTTAAAGCCTTGTTTTTTTTCTGATAGTTAATCACTTGTGGCTGTATTTTTTAGTTTTTACTATATAGGTTCTTTTTCTTTTATGTCTGTAATTCTTTATTATTTTTCCTTTTTGTTTAGTTAAAATTGTTTTTTTGTTTTATGATTATTTTTGTTAATCTTTTTTATGAATTGTTTTTTCTTATTTGTGAAAATTTTTTCCTTGTGCATCTTTAATTATTATTTTCAACTTTTAAAATTATTTCTGATTGTTAATTATTTGGGACTGTAATTGTATTGTACTATAAAGACCCTTTTTCTTTCTTCCTTTTTTCAGTCTTATTTGTATTTCTTCTTTAGTTTGGTTATTTTTAATTTTGTGTACATTGTATATTTTTGTGTGTATATATGGCTTCTTATAGTTATATTTGTGTTTATTTTGTGCATGATTATATCTATTCTCTTGTTTGTTCTTGTATATTATTTTTCCTTTAAGATTTTTTGCTGTGGTTCCTGTTTTTAAGAACTATGGAGAACACTCAGAGCCCTCCAATTATTGCCCTATCAGCCTCCTACCAAATTTTGGCAAAGTGTTTGAAGCCATCATCAATGCTAAAGGGGTTCAACATCTCACAGCCCACTGCCTATTCTCCAACAGACAATATAGCTTCCACTTTGCCAGGTCTACCACTGACATGCTAATGACCATCACTGTGTACATACACCAGGCTCTCAAGCTGAACGGAAAAACTCAAGCTGTTGCCTTGGATATCTCCAAAGCATTTGACAGTTTGGCACGCTGACCTCTGTGCAAGCTACAGGGCTATGGTATATCTGGATGCTTGTTTGACTTAATCAAATCATTCCTATCAAATCACATAATGAAGGTCGTATTGAATAGGGATGCTTCCAGATCCTATCATACAAACACAGATATCTCTCAAGGCTCTATCCTAGGTCCTACGCTTATTCTGATTTTCATCAAAGATCTTCCAGGTGTAATCAGATCCCAAGTAAGCATCTATGTTGATGACACCACCATTTACTTCCACCTCGTTAAGAAATCTGCTGATGCTGACAAAACAAACTTGCTGCTGCTCTTGAAAAGAATCAGTCAGTGGTGGACTAGGGTAAGAAATGGCTTGTGAATGTTATTGCTTCCTAAACGAAGCTGCTATCCTTTAACCACCATAGACAGTTTTTCCTACCCATATATCAGCATGAATCACACTAGTCTCCCTGAAAGCAATACACTGTGCCTCCTCGACCTCACCTTCTCAGCTGACCTTAAGTTGAACAACTACATTGAATTAATAGCTAAATCTACTGCTAGGAAGGTCAGGCCCTTGTGTTGAGCCAGGAAGTTTTTCTCTTCTGAATCCATCATGCACATATACAAATCTACCATCTGTCCATGCATTGAATACTGCTGTCATAACTGGTAGAGCACCCCTGCTATTGATCTAGGGGGTTCTCAACAAAATCCAAAGGAAAATCTGCAATGTAATCAATCCTGACCTGGCAGCTCGACTCCAGTCTCTCTCTCTCTCTCTCTCTCTCTGATTAGATGTGGCTTTCCTCTGTTTTTTCTACAAATACTTTCACGGATTTTGCTCCGACATGTCTACTCTGCATGAATTTACTTGAGCTACTAGACTAGCAACAAGGTCCCAATCTTTTATAGTAAAAACAATTAAGTGTAATAAAAACATCTACTCTATCAGCTTCTTTTCTCACACTTCCTACCTGCAGAACTCCCTTCCATATTTTTGCTTCCCTGATAGCTACAATCTCCGAGAATTTAAATGCAACATCAACTGTCATCTCTTATCTCCTTGACTCCCATTTATATTCTCCCTTTACACTTTCCTCTCACACAACTGTCTTCACACCAGTGTTCCTACTCTTACCCATTCTCCGATACCTACTGTGACCTCTTCTCGTTTATCATCACTCTCCTATTATGTAACCCCCTGTGCACCAGAGGCAGTTCTGCATTGCTTAGGGGGAGACAATTATAAAAAGAATGTGTGTGATTTGGTGCATGTGTTCTTTATTTTTGTGACATTTCTATTATTTGTTGCATCAATGTTTAACTGTATATACCTCTAACCTTCACCTAACCTTATTTCCTCTCTATGTCAACTTAAAATTCTTCTTGAATATTCTGAGTTAAATGTAACATTTGATTTTTCAGGTTTGAAGAAGCAGTTTGCAATTTTTACAACTGCTGAAATAAATTCTGGATTTATAACCATTTAATTATGTGTTGAGTTTTCTTGTCTATATTTCATATTGTTCTGGATAATATTCATTGAGCTCTCTATTTTTATCTATTTAATATTTTATATTAATTAGATAAATATTTTGGATTATCCTCTCCATTTTTATGGATTTTGTCATTTTTTTCTGATATATATAGAGAATTAATTAACTTTAATTTGACATTTTTAGTGTATACCCATTTTGAGTAGGTGCTCTGTTTATTTTAAACAGTATTTTGTCTACCAGCCTGGGTACTGAAGAAAATTTATCAGACAGTGGCTCCTCCTGCAAAAGAAAATGCAGGTTTACATTCTGCCAGAGGGTGCATTTTCTTTTCTCAAGTACACAGACCAGCAGACAATATAAATCTTGTTTTCCCTTCTAGGAAAAAACACTATCTAATCCAGTGTGCTCTAGATCACTCAACCACAGAGTGTGTCCCAAACTGACAGCGTCACAATGGGCAGCCCACTTGGCCCTTTATTTGCAAACTTTTATATGGCCAACTTAGAAAACAAAATATTCAATAAAATAAAACACACCTTTTATGGTCGATATATTGATGACATCTTCATCTAAACCAAATCTGTTAATGACATTATAGAACCTTAAAAAAAGCTTTGAAAAACATTCCATTTTAAAGTTCACTTGTAAACTAAATATCAGTAAAACATCTCATTTCTAGATATTCTCATTGATTATAATTGATAGTTTTAACACATCACTGTACAAAATGTCTACTAATTCTAACTCTTGCCTTCTAAACTACAACAGTGAATGTCCTGAAAAAAATAAAACTACTGACATTAATAACCTAATCCAGAGAGCTAAACTCATTTATTCATCCAAAATAATTTTGCCTAACTAAATAATATTAAACAAACACTTATCAATAATGGGTACCCTAATTACATAGCCAACAAATAAATCAAATTTCATTTAAATAACAACTTTAATAATAAAAACTACGATCATAAATTTAATATTAACAATAATTCTACTAACGTATAATAAAAAAATCAAATGTACCATAATTACAAAAAAAACAAAACAGTAATAAAAAACATCAAACAGCCAACCAATATATGAATAGGAAGTGAACTCAGCAGGTATGCAAAAATAGAAAGGGGCATAAGACAAGGATGTGTTTTCTCATGGGATCTTTTCAACCAGTACAACGAAGCAATTATGAGAGCAATAAAAGCCTTGCTGGGATTCATCATTGGCAGTCACAATCTCAGCAGTATCAGATACATAGATGACACGGTGCTGATAGCAGACATGGAAAGGAAAATGCAGGACCTTCTAGAGAAGGTAGCAAAAGAAAGTGAAAAGAAAGGACTGAGCATAAACTTCAAGAAAACTGAATGTATGGTCATCAGCAAAAAGAAGAGCCCAATATGCCAACTACAAGTCAGAGAAACTAAGATAAAGAGATTCAAATACCTGGGAAGTGTTTTGACAGAGGATGGAAGGTGCGGCATGGAGATCCAATGATGCATTGGCATAGCCAAAGATGCATTTCAGAAGCTAACCAGAGTACTGAAAGACAGGAAAATCTCATTAGAAACAAAGAAAAGAGTGCTCAATTACTGTGTGATATCTGTCTTTCTGTATGGAAGTGAATGTTGGACAATCTCATCAAAGATGGAGAGGCTTGAAGCAGCAAAAATATGGTTTTACAGAAGGATGCTGAGGATACCATGGATGGAGCACATGTGCAATGATTATGTGTTGGAAAGGATGCAAACAACAAGAAAACTGATGCTTAATATCAAGAAGAGACAAATGAGGTTCCTGGGACACACAATGAGGAAAGAGGTCCTGAAGAATTTAATACTCACAGGTCAGATAAAGGGAAGGAGAGACAGGAGAAAGCAGCAGAAGACTTACTTCTTAGGTCTAAGCAAATGGATGGCAGAACGGGGTTTAGAAGAGATACCAAGAGAAAAAATATTGAGAGAGACAGAGCCAAGTGGAAGTCCATGATCACCTACGTCCTGAAGAGACACGGCACATGAAGAAGTCGATAAAAATAAACACATTTGATTTATTATTTACTACAAAAAATTAAAAAGTAGCAACTTGGTTATTAAAAATCTTCCAAGCCTCTATATAAACTTCTGACCATCAATAAATAAAACAATTATAACCTAAGAACTGGCATTTTTAAAAACATATCATAAAATGTATATGTATATAAAAAAATGTATATAAAAAAATGTCATACCTGGCTTATATCACACCAATCTTCACTAGTTCTATGAAACTCACCAACTGTCTCTACCTACCCTAATGATGACTTAAGAAAGTCGAAAGCTTGGACCATATTTCTCTGAAATGAACCTCAAACATTTTCTGATATATTTCCTCCTTGTTTGTAGTTTGTAAAATCATCAAAATTAAATAACATTAAATGTCTGCCTACACCATCTCCTACATTAATCTTTTTCTTGTCACTTGAAAATGTCCACCTAAATTACTGAATATTAAAATATATTTCAGCTTTTGGTCAAACAAGTATGCCAGAAGACTTTAAAAAATTGCAATAAATAATCTTTTAATTGATATGTGAAATAAGTCAGAATACAAGGATATAGTAAAGAGACATTTACTAATGAATTATTTTGAACATTATTTTTGCCGATACTCGTATTTAAGTAGATATTCTGTTTTTTAATTAAACAGTATTTTTATATTTATATCTACCGGCCTGATTATTTACGATAAATTTTTATTATGAAAATGTGTGCTACCCAGCAGGATTCGAACCTCCTGCAACCCCTATTACATAGGGGAAGCGTACCATTTGATCTGGTACCGTCTTGACCACTCGACCATGGATAGCCTCTTGATCAGACAAGGTTTTTATCATGCTTATATAACACAATTTTCGATTTTACCGCAAACAAGCATATCTGCTCTGAAATGTATCGTAATGTCAACAAATGTAAACATGTTACGGAAATTAATAAATTTTAACGAAACTTGGTTATAAGCAACCGACAATTTGTAATGAATTATTTTGAACATTATTTTTACCGATACTCGTATTTGAGTAGATATTCTGTTTTTAATTAAACAGTATTTTTATATTTATATCTACCGGCCTGATTATTTACGATAAATTTTTATTATGAAAATTTAAAATTTGATTTCAATCAACAATGTATAGCTATTTTAGAGGGTGTGAAAGATGGACTAACAGGAAGCACAGAATTTTATATATACAGAGTGCGATGGATAAATTGTCGTCTAAATTATGCAAAAACAAAAATAACACTGACATCTCAATTTTAACAGATATATTTACCAAAATTATATAAAAATATCTCTATACTAAAAATTTATTCAATAAAATCGTGGTCCTGGGTATGACAGTAAACTGCATCCAGCAGCAAGGCCTCTGTTGCGAGGTTGTGAGAAGCATGGAACCACCTCTTAATTGCTGTTGTTCTCAGGTCCAGGAGTGGTAGCACCTGCTAGTGTCCCAGCTATGGGCAAATAGTTTACCCCCAAACTGGCGTCAAAACACTTTGAAAGTATAAAAATACTTTTATAGAAATATATACATGAAAATAGAAAAATATTTATTTTTGAAAGAACAATATTAATATTAATATTATTTTGAAGAAAAAAAATTATTACCATAACATTTTTTGAGGGAAGAAAAATTATTGCCATAATACATTTTTGAATACAAAACTAGAAGACATCTTCAGTTTTTTAAAATAGAAAAAAATTCATCAAAATATGAATAAATCAACCTTCTCACTCTAAAACAAAAATTAAAAAAACCTTAAAGCCCTACCTTTTTGGCATTAAATAATGCACAGAGGTTGATATGCCATTAAATAAAACTAAAACTATAACTCAAATCAATAAAATTGCTATTGGTTTCAACCACAGCTTCTAGATGATTTCCGAATTTTCTGCAACTCTTCTGGACAGTCTCCTTGTTTAAATTGATGAATGCTGCCATAACCCTTGCCTTCAGTTCATCTTTGGTATTACAAGAAGTTTTGTGAGTCTCTCACTCAACTGCACCCCAGACATAATAATCAAGGGGGTGGCAGTCTAGGAAGTTAGATAGCCAGATGTAAGGGGTGATGTGATTGCAGAAATTGTCTGACAGCCATGACTGGGTTCCCTTGCTTTTGTGGTATGGTGCAGAGTCCTGTTGTCAAACATAGTTATCCAGTAGCCATCCTCATGACCCAGGGCAGCACTACTTTCTCAAGGCACTTGATCTAGGCCTCAGTATTAAATTTGAGATCCTGTGGGAAAATGAATGAAGGCATAATGTCATCATCACTAGCAATCGCTTCAAACACCATGGTGTTGACTAGCTATATATCATCCAACTCTTTCCAAATTTTCTGCACTGTCCTCAGATTGACACCCAAACACCCTGAATTGTTCAAATTGGAGCTTCCAGCATGAATGGCAAGCAGCACAGCATGCTGATTCCAAATTTTGGCAAAGTGAATTGTGTCAGATTACTCTTTTTCTACCACAGACGGTGCCCAACTGACCCTACTATACTGTGCAGTCAACAAAATAAAAATAACGCTTATGCACAAAATTAAAAATATATAATGATGAAAATTTACCCATCATACCCTATAGACTGAAAATGATTCTTTGAAAGATGGGATTAGTATATATTGAAAAATATACTTAAAAATCAACAACCATATACATCTTCTTCTTGGTGTATTGATCTTTCTTTATGTTTACATATATTTGGATCTGACAGTAAAATTTGTCCTTATTGCAAAATTAGGAAAGCTCTTTCTTTACCTGGTAAAGTAATTAATAGTAACTGCAAATGTTCGTCATTTTTATGGTTTCGAAGGGGTAATCTAGTTCAGTTGTGATTTTTGGTAAGTAAAAAGTATCCAGAAAAATCTTTGAGTTGTTATGCAGGTGTATCTGTTTATGAAAAAGTGAGTAATATGCTTACTGTAAGATAGTTTTGAGAGTTAAACTGTGTTTGCTTATCAAAATAAAATTAATGAGAACATACCCCAGAGACACAAGTATTTGGAGATGGTTATGATGTGATGAACTATATTTTAGAGCTGGAAGAAATAAACAAAATAAAATTGCAATTTCCTGTAGCTAAATATGTGTCTGTAGTATCCCATGCAAATGAGCCTGGCATTATATAAGTAATAAGTGGCTGACAGGCCAGTCAGCAATCTAGTGAATCACACAGACAAGGAGAGCTACATCATGGGTATTATGACATGCAGAATTACATCACAACTGGAGATACGCACAGTTATGCAAGACTCAACAATAGCATTGCTGATAGGATCCTTGGGTTCATTGGACAATCTAAAGTATGTTGAAGTGTGAATGCAAGCTTTTGCAGCATTAGTAAGTTAAGAAATTGAAGGAATTGAGAATGGAAGGAGGAGAGAATCAAATAATGGATTTGTTTTAGGCTACTGTGGGATGTGAAGCTTTAAGGAAAATTTCTACTGTCTTTACAGAGGTGTTAGAACAAATAACTTTTGGGGAAATTGTTAAAGTAGTTAAAAAGAAATATTAGACCGAAGAAAAAAATTGGTTATTGCTGAGAGGACCCAGTGTCTGGAAATGAGGCAATAGCCAGAGGAATCTCTAATGCAATACTTGCATAGGCTTAAGAAGCAAGCTAAATATTGCGAGCTTGAAAAGTTAGGAATGCAAGTAATGTCAGTGGAAAACGAATTGATCCTTCTAAGGTTGATTGAGGGATTACATGATCCAAATCATAAGCAAAAAATGTTAGTGTATAAAAAGCAGCTAAATGAATTTGGACAGAAGTATAGAATTTTTTACAACAGCTGGAGTTAACCAGAGAATTCAATAAACTGAAAGAAAAGCTTGAAACATACAAGATGAATATGACTAAGCTTGGAGTGAAATGCAAATATTGCGAAGTTCATGCAAGGAACAAATACAAATGTGCAGCGTTAGGGAAACTGCTCAAATTGTGGAAGAAGAAATAATTTTCAGAGTGTATGTAAATACAAGAAACAAGTAAAGAAAATGAACAATAAAAATGTCCTCTTCTGAAGAAGAAAAAGAAGCTGGAGTATTTCTTGTACATGTGCAAAAGAAATGTCAAGCGAGTATAAAAATAAATGGTCAAGTATTTAATATGCAGGTGGATACTAGTAGAAAAATAACATTAATACCAAAGAATTTTGGATTAAGTTAGGAAGACCCAAATTAAAAAAAAAAGTGTGAAATTAAAGCAGTTTGATGGATCACCTATAAAGACAATGGGTTTCTTTCAAGGGACCTTTAAAACTGGTACACGACTTATAGGAATTCCAATTGTGGTAGTAGCATGTCATAAGGGTCATGGACTGTTAGGAATCAATGTATAAAAGGTGGATCAGCAAAGCTGATAAATTCCATGGAGACATGAGAAAGTGAAATGGGATTGTTGAAAGGGTACAAAGCGAGTATTGTTGAAAGAAAATTATAACCATAAATATATAGAGGTGAGAAAAGTCCCAGTTCACGTTCTTCCTTTGATGATGGCAAAATTAAACCGAATGATTCAGCAGGGCATTCTGGAAAAGGTAACAAGATAGAAGTAACTGGGTGTCACCTATTGTGGTGATAAAAAAAGCAGATGAGGACTTAAGGGTATATGGTGACTACAAGGAAGGAGTAAATCACCAAATATGCTCGGATTCATTTCCATTGCCAAATAGTGATGTGGCGAACCACAAGCTGGTGAATATGGAATACTTTGCAAAAATAAATCTTAAGTCAGCATACGACCAAATTGAGATTGGTAAGAAGTTTAAAGAAGTCGCCACAACACTCCTGTAGGTCTGCTAAGATGAACTCGTCTTCTGCTTGGGATTAAGACATCCACATTTTTCAGAAAGCAATTGAAGGAGTGTTATTAGGAAAAATAAGTAACATAATTATATATCAGGATAATATAGAGGTAGGTGCAAAAACCAAGGAAGAATTGAAACATAAAGTTGAACAAATATTAACAAGATTAACAAAGGCAGGATTGAAGGTGAACAGAAACAAATGCAGTTTTGATTATAAGAATTTGTCATGTATGGGCTGTCAGATATCAAAAAAAGGCAAAGTGCCTGATGAAAGGTTGGCAAAGAAGATTACAACTATAGTGATTCCAACAAATAAGAAAGAATTAGAGTCCTTTTAGGGGTTGATAAATTTCTACAGCAAATATATTCCAAGGTACAGTGAAATAATTGATCTATTTGCAGAGTTACGCTAGAAGAGTAGTGAGTTTGAATGGATGCAAAGGTAAAGTAAGGCTTTTGAAGCATTAATGACAATCATGGAGAGATGACCAGTAATAAAAGTGTTTGATTCTAAAAAAGAAATAACCATAACCACGGATACAAGTGAGAAAGCGATCGCTACCATCTTATCGCAGCAGGAACATCCAATTTTGTATTTGTCAAGGAGGTTAATGCCAGCAGAGATTAATTATTCAAACATTGAGAAAGAAGTGTTAGTGATTGTTTGAAGAATGGAAAGGGTGCAAAATATTTTGTTAGGTAAAAAAAATTTTATTGACGTCAGACAACGAGCCGTTGGAATTTATTTTCAACTCAAGGAAAGAATCACCAAAAGGTTACGCCTTCAAGGACATTGGGCAATCAAAAACATTGCGTTTGATTTCAACATATATGTGAAAGGAAACACTATTTCATATGTGGACTCCTTGCTAAGGTTACAGTTTGTGAATGGAACTGAAGAGAAGCACAAATCTGGTGAGGAGAGAATAATACACTGAGTGGAGACAGACGTGCTTCCTATAAATAGACATAAAAGTGAAATTGAGCAGGATCCAGTGTTAAGCAGAGTGATGGAAAGAATAAAAAGTAATAGATGGAACAATTGCTCAATGGTAAAGCAAGACACAAGTTGACCATAGAGAAAGGTAGAGTATGTAGCTCTATTGGTGTTAAGAAAAGACATGTTGAGAGAAGTGCATGGCAATGTGCATTGCGACATAACAGCAACACAGCAAAGATTAAAACTGCAAGCATAGTAGCCAGGATATTCAAAGAATATTTGAGGAATACATTAGGAGGTGTTCAAAATGTAATGAAATAAGTTTCAGGCAGAAAGAAATTCATTCGTGGCCTAAAGAAGCACAGCCCTGGAGTAGAGTGCACATGAACCATGTGCATATCAGGAATATGGGATCATTTTTAATACTAGTGGATGCATATTCAAGTTGGCCAGAAGTGATCAAAGTACAGGATAGAAGAGTGGCCACAGTACAAGAGGTTTTAAGAACTGTGTTTTTAAGAAATGGGGTACCTCAAACTGTAGTTACAATGTGCCCGAGTTTTAGGATGAGAGTTTATGTTTAGTTAAGACAGATTGGATGCGTCCCATATAAGTCACCGTCATACCATCCACAGTCTAACAGAATAGTGGAGAGAATGGTCCAAACTGTGAAAATGACTTTGAAAGCCTTTTTCACCTATTAATTACAAGTATTGAGACATTTTTATCAAAAATGCTCCTTAGCTATGGGTCTATTCCAAAAGTGAAGATAAATTTGAACCCATTGGCACTAATGGGAAGGCAGATCAGAGCCCCCATAATGATGACTTTTGCTATGAGGGAGAAAATGTGGTGTAAGAAAAACAATGTGGCAAGTATGGAAGAGGTAAATTTCCTGTTAGAGAAAACAACATGGTTATCATTGAAAAGAAAAGGCAGTGTATTTTGGTGCATTCTGACCAGTTTAGAAGTAGAGGTGTGTTGAAGGGTATAGAGATGGATGGTCAACAATGTGAAGAGGAAGGAAGGTGCAATGACGAGGCAGAGAAGAAAATGGAAGTGTAGGAGCAAGGAGAGACAGAGGCATGCAGAAGTGAGATTGAGCAGGATATGGAATTGAGTGAAGATGGGAAAACAGATGAATATGAGGAAGATGAAGAAAGACTGAGGTCACCATTGAAGAGACAGGAGAGCGAACTGAAGGACAATAAAAGACAAAAATATTTAGGAGTGACAAGAAGAACAAGGGTGTACAACCACTTTAGTTTCAACAGGGTCTAGTATCCCATGCAAATGAGACTGGCACTATATAAGTAATATAATAAGTAATATATAAGTAATATAATAAGTAATATATAAGTAATATATAAGTAATATAATAAGTAATAAATAAGTAATATATAAGTAATAAATAAGTAATATAATAAGTAATATATAAGTAATATAATAAGTAGTCAGCAATCCAGCACGTCACATAGACAATAAGAGCTAAGTCACAAGTATTGCAACACAGAATTATATCACGACTGGAGGTACACACAGAGTTATACAAGACTCAATAGTGTCTTTTCTCTCTGTTAAAGTTGCATGCAAAAAACTTCCATTTTTTAAATTTAATCTTCCATAATAATTAGTTGATCCACTAATATGAATAATGTGCAGTGTATCTCTAGTAAAATCTGTAGCAATACATTTAAGCAAACCTTATAGTCTACAACAATGAAGAAAAGCATTTTAGACAACAAATATTTTTCAACATAGTCTCCTTCTTTTTTAATATATTTAATTCAGTACTTCTCTATCAGATCAAGCTTACAGCCACATCACATAAAAATGTTTCCCCTTTTACCCGCATCCTTTAGTAAGACTTGTATCACTAAAAACCATTATTATCTCAAAAATAAAAATTACACATAAAATATTTAGATTTTGGCATTAAATAACCAATAGAGTTTGATTTGCCACTCGGTCAACTTTTGATGTATTAACAATTATTACTGCAAGAGTCAATAGATAACAATAGTGAAGCTTGGGCTTTGGACATTTTGAAAGCATTTTACAGGATTTCGCAAACCAATCTTCACAGATTGAAAGGTTATGGTATTTTTGGATAAATTTTTAAACTGATTCAGTCTTTCTTATCAAATTGCAAGATGAAAGTTGTTATAAATGGTCACTCTTCTAGATCTGTCTGTATTAATACAGGTGTCCTCCAGGGCTCTATCCTTTGTCCTATGCTGTTCCTAGTTCTCACAAATAACCTTTCTGATGGCATTAGTTCTCAACTCAGCATCTATGCTGAGACACACAACTATTTACACCTGTCTTAATACTAAGTCTGATCAGACTGATAATATTAAATTAACAGCAGATCTAAAAGATGACCTACAATCTGCTGTTAACTGGGGCAAGGAATGACCTGTTAATTTTAATGCTTTTAAAATGAAACAGTTTTCTGTCAATGATATGAAAACCCTATTTCTGCCTTCTATCAGTATGGCTGATACTAGCCTTCAGGAGAGTGACCCATTGCACCTTCTCGGGCTAACATTCTCTGCTGACATGAAATGGAAAGATGAATTTGCACTAATTCCTTGGTCTGCTTTGAGAAAAGTTGTTTCACTATGCTGTGATAGATAATTTTTCTCACTAGAATCTATCTTACATATTCATAAAGTTTAACATTCATACTTCCTTTGAATACTGCTGCCATATCTGGTCTGATGCTCAAGCTACATATTAAAAGATTCTTTATAAAATCCAAAGAAAAATTTGCAATGTATTGTTCTTAATGTGGTATTTTGGCTCAAGTCACTTTTTCACTGCCATAACATAGCTTTCCTGCACCTTTACATACATACTTGATTGTACTGGATTGGCAGCAAGGTCTCATCATGTAACTGTAAGTTCTATGCTAACAGTTTCTTCTATTGCATTTCTCACTTATGGAACTCTTTTGGATTCTTTCATCCCAATCAACTTTCATCTTCAAAAATTTAATTGCAATGTCAACTATCATTTTCTGTCTTTTTAATTACTCTTCTTTTTTCTTAATAGTATTTTTCTTATTCACTTACACTCAGCAATCCCTTACATCTTAGAAGCTTTATTGTCATGATTGGGATGAAATGATTAAAAAGAAACTAACCAATCTATTAGATCAAACATTATACAGTATAAATTTAAGAATTCAGTGAACAACTTGCCTAGGCTACAAACTTATTTGTCAATTCTTGTGCATTAAAACTATTTTAATGTATTTTTAAAGGTCATAATTTCAAATTCATCCTGCAGTTAATTTTTTCAGTCTCTGAAAAATTTGGCAATATTATCAAAAATTACAAAAATGACTCTTACCAATTTGACATTTGAATGTTAATCATAAAGAGGATTCAAATTTGTCTATATTTTTTCCTTGCATTATAAATTAATGACTGCAGTTATGTTATTCTCTAATGTACTACTACCAGCAGTAGTAATGGTAGTAGTAGTAGTAATAATGATGATGATGACAGTAATGCAAAGAACAAAGGAAATTGAACAAAAACAAATGGCTGGATGATGGTATTTAGATGTCTAGTTGTTGATCTCATGTTATAATAACTCTTAATTCTATAAGAAATGCAAAAAGATAAAACAAAGAGAAACACAAGGATAGGCAGTTGAAAGTGAATTAATGATTAGAAGTTTCTCATTAGAAGAAACATTAAGAGTGCCATAGAAAGCTCAGTAATGGTGTTTGTCTTATGTGGTACAAGATTATACTTTTTAATTGAACAGAAGCTGTTAAATTCAGGTTTTAATTTGCCAGCTTATTCAGAAGTCTGATGTTCAAATTTATAAAAGTGAAGACAAGTGCATCTAATAATAAAACAAAGCATATTTGGTTATATTTAAAGCTTATATAATTATTCCATCTCTATTGAATAAGGATGTGCATTTTGGTGCAGTGGATATCAGCTCGAAACAAGAAATAGAGAACCCAGTTCGAATTCCAGTTGAATTCATTGCATTCATTTACATGCAAATACTCTTTGGAAAAGTAGTAGTCTATCTTTTATCTCTCCAGCTATGTGTTAAATAGGTGAACAGAATGGGTTCTATAGCCTTGGTTGACAACCACTCTACCACAGAAAGTAATGACAAGCTACTGTGGGAAAATCTTCTGCTCAATCAGTCGTGTCCCTTTTAAGACATGATTACCCAAGTGTGTATCATGTATGGCATTTGACTGACAAATAAAGTGTCTTTCTAATAACATTGCACAGGTATAACAATCGCATCAGTGGCAGCAGCAAACAAGCATTTTTTTTTATAATCATTTCACCCCAAGCAAAACATGGTCACCACTGGTGATAGAACATTAAGTTCACAGCTCCAAGTTCAAGGCTCAGAATTTTACCATGGTACAATAAAGTGTTAATTTGTGACATAGTAATCATTAATTCAATTACTGTGCCTGATATTACAGAATCAGACACTGAGGAAACAAGGTGAGCAATAACTGTTCTGAGTCGATATCCACTGCACCACAACACACATAAAAAGAACAAAACAAGATATTCCTAGACATGAACAGTGGACTGAGAACAAATTATTTGGGTAATCACAATTGACAGAAACCTGGAGGGCACAATAGCCAAAACATTCGGATAACTACAAAGATGAGGACATTAGTTCCATTATAAATAGTGATCAATAAACAGTAAAAACAACACAGCTCTGGTATAGCTTGAGATTGGTGTTGGTGCTGTACTGTGTTGATCTCCAGATGTTGTTCATTTCCTTAAACACACTCCTGGCCTTGCCCAGTCTGCTTTGAATATCTTCTTTCGTGCCATCCTCGGGTCTGATGATACTGCCCCAGTAAGTGAACTTGTCTGTACGATGTAAATCTTCTCCATTCACTTTGAAAGAGGGGAAGACCAAGAACGACATGGAGAAGTATGGTGGAGAATGAGATGAAGTACTCTTTGGGTTCATTGACTAGTCTGGCCCAAGATAGGCAGAGGTGGAGAAGTTTTGTTGCTGCCCTGCACATCATTTGGTGTAACGGATGCTGAATGAAAAAAATGAAAAAAACTCCTTTGCTCTTTTAAAAGTAGATTAAATTTTGTGAAAGCCTCTGGTAGAAAATCAGTGAAAAAATAAGGATAGAATGTTGATTTTGTGTTCAAGCAAAAGAAAATCAGTTTTATTATGAAATGTCTTTTAGGTGAATTATGGTTTTTTATTGGATTGAAATTTCCTCTGACTTATTTATTTTGTTACTTCCATGCCAAAATCTTTCATATTGTTGACTGAACATCAAGAACTGTTTAGAAGAAAGATGTATGACAAAGTGGGAAAAGTTTTCTATGACGGATTTTGTCCAGTGAAGTCCTAAGGGACACATGATAATTTTTTCTAATTTGTCACACACACTCATGTATGTGAGTGAGAGATTTTAAAATCAGATACACACATGTTTCTAAACATGAGTTTTTATTTAAGGATTTGAACAATTTGGCTATATTTTATTAAACTTTTATGTATATGCTATGAAAACTTTAAAGTTTATGTGGGGGAGGTGCTGAACAGTTCTTGGTTCAACCCTCTTTCCAAGATTCCTTTAACTCCTTTTCAATAAGAGTGAGAGTGTTTCAGCACCTATTGGTACTGTTTCAAGCATCTTCTATCTTCATTTGACCAATCAGAAAATGAAACAAATAGTTTGTAAAAAGTTTTCTAACAGTGATACAAATTTACTGCTGAGGATTCTGAAATTATTGCACTTTCAAAAGAGTATTCAAGACAAATCCTTCCAGCAGTGCAGAGAAACACGACAGAGAAGAATGAAAAAGTGTATTGCGCTTGAAGGGAATTACTTTGAACAAGAAACCATGTAGTTTGTTGTTTGAAATTGAAATATTGTTTGTGTCACCAGTCCTATTACTTTTTAGACAGACTTCGATTTTTATATATATATATATATATATATTATAAATTATACTTTAGAACATGTCCAAACTACAATCTACTACAAAATTGTACATTTTGTTTTGACATTGAAAGAACACTGTCTCATCAGGTAGTTAATAATAATAGTAATAAATGTTATTTTTTATATTAAGCACTGTTTAAATTAATGTTTTGAATGTTGTAAATATTTTCTTCATTTCTTATTCATTATATATAATATATATATATATAATGATAAAGAAAGAAAAGTATATTTTGGAATTTCTGCTGGAGCTTGGAAACGTAGATTTTATGATCATAAATATTTCTTCTCGAGACCCCACCTTAAATCCCAGACCACTCTGTCTAAATATTTCTAAGAATTAAAAGCTAGGACTCTCTCTACAGACTGAATAGAAGATTAGAGGAAAATCACAAACTTCTATTAACTTTAGAAATAGATGTAACCTATGCTTAGAATGAAAAAATAAAAAAATTAAATTCACTGGTAATAATTAGCTTTTAAACCAACAGAATGAAGTGATTTTTAAATGCTGTCACAAAATAGATTTAAATTACCTATTTTGTAAGATTAGACTTATTATATTGCGTGGATATATGGCTTCTGATAATTATATGTTCGTGTGTGCTTAATTTGTGTATGATTATATGTTCTCCTGTTATGTATTTGTATATATTTTTTCCTTTACTGCAGAAAGCAATGGCAACCTACTGCGGGATAATCTTCTGCCCAGTCAATCATGTCTCTTTCATGATCGCCCAAGCGTGTTTCTCGTATGGCACTTAACTGACTGACTGATTTGGTGTATTTATTCTTTATTTGTGTGACACTTTCAGTATTGTTGTTCCAATGTTTAACTGTATACATCTCTACTTTCCACCTAATCTTATTTCTTGTGTGCAAAATAATTTTGAATATTCTGAGTTAAATATAACATTTGATTTTTCAGGTTTGAAAAAGCAGCCTGTAATTTTTACAACTGCTAAAATAAATTCTGGATTTATAATCATTTAATTATGTGTTTCTTCTCTATATTTTATATATATTACTGCTCTAAATATTCTTTTGTGGATACCCATGTTTACATAGATTCTCTGTTCTACTTAAATAATATGAATTACATCGTCATAAAGAAAATATGCTCTCCTACAGTTTTCAAACTTGCATCCCTCTTTGTATGAGAAGCCATCTGATCCAGTGTGCTTTAGATCACTTGGTCATAGAACGTATCACAGCCCATCTATGTGTTTGATTTGTTTTCTTATGGTTTATCAACCTTTTCTAGGTTATTTAAAACCACAAAATACCTTTTAGATTGTAAGATTTTTAATTAACTGGGTACAAAGCCTTCCAATAGTTGGGGAGGAAGATATGAATTCATACTTTTCCCAAGGATATTTGCACATAAGTAAATATAACAAATCAAAGTGCAATTGAAATTTTGCTCTCTGATTTCCAATTCCAAGCTGTTATCCATTACACCATGTGCACATCCAAGCTTATAGCTCCTGGTATTCACAAGTGGTCACCTATCTAGGTACCAACCAAGCTTGACTTAACTTCAAAAATCATATTGGAACTGGTGTTTTTATATGATATAGGCAGTGATTATATATCAGTCAGTTAAGTGCCAGACATGGGCGATCATGTCTTGAAAAAGACATGACTGACTGGACCAAACATTATCCTCCAGTCGGTTGCCATTTCTTTCTGCAGTACACTGGTTGCCAGCCAAGGCTACAGAGCCCAATCTGTCCTACTATTTAACCCATAACTGGAGGGAAGAGACAGATCAATACCTTTCCCAAGGGTATTTGTGCATAAGTGAATGCAAGGAATTCAACTGGAATTCAAACTCAATTTCCCGATTTGTTGTTTAGAGTCGATATTTTTTTTTTTTTTTTAATTGTATCACCCCGAGCAAGGCGGTAACGCCACTGATGTGCAGGGGGCTACGTAATGGTGAAAAGATTGGAAAAGAGAAAGCCAGAAACCACATCCTAAACAGGGAACAAGGGGTGAGCCTCTTACCTGTTCAATAGACGTGGGTGGAGTGTGAACCGGGTGATAGACTCCAATTGAAAAAAAAAAACAAAGTGAGAAGATTGGAAAAGAGAAAGCCGGAAACCACATCCTAAACAGGGAACAAGGGATCCACTGCACCACAAACTCCAAGAAAAACAGTGTAGTTAATGATGAAATGGAGTGGAGATAACGAAATGGAACATTATTAGGCATTGTTAGTTTAACAGTGAAAAGCAAGCATTATTTTTTTTTATTAAAAATTGTCAAATACTTGTACTTGTGGCAGCATTCACCCTGGGTTGTTTGGATCTGGCTTCTTCTCTAGAAGAAATTTCATAGGACTTTCTTTTTCTGCTTCTTTTTTTTCGACTCCACCAATAGTTGCCAACTGCATATGATGTGAAGTAGGTTGGCAATTCTTACTGCGATAGACTGTTTGGCAAGCAAAACTATAGAATCCAGTCTGTCCACCTATTTACCCATAGCTGGGAAGGAGA
Source organism: Ascarosepion bandense (assembly GCA_037127315.1). Taxonomy (NCBI): domain Eukaryota; kingdom Metazoa; phylum Mollusca; class Cephalopoda; order Sepiida; family Sepiidae; genus Ascarosepion; species Ascarosepion bandense. The sequence goes on along the minus strand of JBBBDQ010000524.1, from coordinate 524,328 downwards.
AGAGATGGATTCATACCTTTCCAAACAATATTAGCATGTAAATGAATATAATGAATTTAACTGGATTCCTCAATCCAAGCTTCAATCCATTACTCTACTGTCTAGATAGACAATGTTTCATCTCACTTTTTAATTTTTCATAGGACTTTTCTGTTATTATGAGAGTCTCTTTCTTTGTTTATTTTTATAGGATGTTTGAAGACAGCATTCATCCTGATATCTTGTTCTATGTGGGTAAGAAAGAGATCAGAGCACACAAACTCATGCTCCAAGGAAGGTAAGTTATATCTCAATTTGAATCTGGTTAATGGTTTATTTCTATTTTCTTTAAAACATCCTTATTGCTTACATGCTCCATCCTTAGTTTTCTCATTATCCTTCTGCAGAACTCCATCTCTGTTTCTTTAAGTCCTTGAAATTGGCAATATATATGTATACTTATAATTTTTGTTTACATTTTATATTTATTAATGCATCAGTAAATTTTCGTTTTAGGTACCGACGGCTTTCCCCCCTTCAAATTTATCCAAAATAGCATTATTTCTGTGCAAATGTATATGCTAAACTCAAATCAAGTGTTAGTTATTGAAGAAACTTACCTTTTTTGCTTTGAAAATTCATAAAAAATACGAGCTATATCTCGCACTTTTTCTCTCCCGTAACTCTCACGAAGTCATATAATTAACTGCAGAATGACGTTCTACGTAGGAAGCAATTTTCTGTCAAATTTCGTCCTTTACTAAAACTTCCAGCAATGTACTTCCTGTTTTGAGAGCAATAAGCGTAGAAATACAATAGCACATTACTTTAATTCCCAGAAGTACATCGTTGGAAGTATCAGTAAATGAAGAAAAATAGAGCAAAAATGTGCCAAAATTTGTTGCATTACGCAGACCGTCATTCTGCAGTTAATTACATGACTTTGTAAGACTTACGGGAGAGAAAAGTGCAAGATATAGTTCATTTTTTTTATGGACATTTAGATAAAAAAAGGTAAGTCTCTTCACTAACTAACACTTGATTTGAATTCAGCATATACATTTGCACAGAGATAAATTTGAAGGGGAAAAGCAACGAGATTTAAAACCAAAACTTACCAATGCGTCTTATCTTTCAGTTTATAATAAATCATTATCCCTAAAAAAAAACTTGAAAATATTAATATTTACAATCTCTTTTGAAAGAGTTATTTTTAATTTAGACATTTTGTCAATATAATTATATTTGTATATGATAAACAGAAAAATATTTTCTTGAAAGATGGCCAAATGTAGAAAAGGTTTATAGATTTGCAAATAGAAATAAAATGAGGAGTCAATTTTCCTATGATCCGATTGATTTACTGTCAGTTTTACTTAGTTGTATACTAAAAAGATTTTATGAACATTATTGATTGATAATTCTCTACTTGATGGAAATAGAAGTTTAATTAAACAAAATGATTAATGAATTTTTCTTCATCAGGGAAGGAGATATTTACAATTACCTACTGGATTACTTGGCTAACGACAACAACACTGCTGCTGATGTCATAACAAGTAAAGAACTGAAAGATTTTCTCAGGTAATATTGAATTGGATATTAGTACTTAAGAAAAAAAAGGGAACACCTCCTTTTTACAAATTTGCTTTTAGGAAAGCAAAATGTGAAAAAAAAATAATGCTATTTGTACCTTTCGGTATTTGTTTTTTTCCTGCTTATCTTACTAGTTACTGGTCACTTTGTTGATGGCAAAAATTTAAGATTTAAAATCTAAATTGTTTGTCTATTTAAAATACTAAATTTATTAGAAAATATATTAATTTTAAAAACAGGAGTTATGAAAATTACTTTACAGGGCTGGACATTTGGACTCTTTTCCTAATACCCTGGGGATAATGCCAAAAATAGAAAAGTTAGTTCTCATAACACAGTTGTCCATTTCAATTTCATTCAAATTGTGTATGTCCATGTATATTTTAGTTCAATGACAAACCTAAAAATATTGAGCTTATGGCCATATCACATTGAAACATTAGTTCCTGTACGATAACTGAATTTAAACAATGCCAAACCTGGTCAGTATTCTTGATGGATGACTGCTTGGGAATGACAAGTGCTGTAAGCTTGGATGTACAGGTGGTGTAATGTATAATAGCTCAGAATTGTTAATCAGAGAGCCAAGTTCCAATTTTCATTGGGTTTGTTATATTTACTTATGAGTAAATACCCTTAGGAAAGATATGAATCTACCACTCCTCCTCCCATTTAAGAATGAATTAGTAAGATTTGTATCTTGAAATCACTATTACCTTAAATTAGTAAAACTTGTATCACTAAATGACTATTACCTTAAATTAGTAAGACTTGTATCACTAAACCACTATGACCTTAGATTAGTAAAACTTGTATCACTAAATCACTATTACCTTAAATTAGTAAAACTTGCATCACTAAACCACTATTACCTTAGATTACCTTTTCGCCTCAGCTCGTAATAAGTGTAAAAAGATACTTAACGAAGCTAAGATGCTGTTTGCTGCCAGAATGAAGCAGTGCATAGCATCCTCTAAGTTCGGTACCAAACACTACTGGCGCCTCTGTAAAAGCGTGCTTAACAAGAGTAAGTCCTCAATACCCCCACTAATCAACGAGTTTGAGATCCTCACCTCCTCAGCGGACAAGGCTGAATGCTTTGCCCGTAGATTCTTGACCAATATCAAGTCTGGATTCGTCTGGAATCCATACACCCAATTTCCCATCTAGAATTGAGGCCCAATTGAATGACGTCCACATCACGCCCTCGCTGATTTCTAGCATAATCTCAAAACTGGACCCTTACAAAGCAAGTGGTGGGGATGGAATCCCAATCATAGTCTTGAAGAATTGTGCCCCTGAACTCTCCTCTATCCTTTCTAAGCTCTACAACCTCTGCCTATCTTCCTCCTGCTTTCCTGCCTGTTGGAAGTCTTCTTCTGTGGTTCCAATATTCAAGAACACTGGTGAACCCTCAAACCCTGCAAATTACCGCCCCATCAGCCTTCTTTCAATCTTCGGCAAAGTGTTCGAAGCCATTATCAATGCTGAGGTCGTTCAGCATCTCACAGCCCATGGGCTCCTCTCGGACAAACAATATGGCTTCTGCTTCACCAGGTCTACTGCTGATATGCTAATGACCATCACTGAGTATATATACCAGGCTCTCGACAAGAATTGTGAAGCCCAAACCGTCGCCTTGGATATCTCTAAAGCATTCGACAGAGTATGGCATGCCGGCCTTCTCCGGAAACTGCGAAGCTATGGCATAACTGGACTTTTGTTGGACTTAATTCAGTCATTCCTCTCTAACCACACACTGAAGGTGGTATTAAATGGACATGCCTCCCAGAACTACCCTACAAACGCGGGTGTCCCCCAAGGCTCTATCCTAGGTTCTACGCTCTTTCTAATCTACATCAATGATCTCCCCGATGCCATAAGATGACAAGTAGGCATGTATACCGATGATACCACAGTTTACTCTCGCCTCGATCAAAAATCTGGTGTTGGTGACAAGGCGAACCTTGCTGTCGAGCTTGAAAAGGACCTCCAATCCGAGGTGGATTGGGGTAAGAAATGGCTCGTAAAATTCAATTCTTCCAAATACGAAGCTGCTGTCAATTAACCACCACAGACAACCGCACCTCCCTCCCATTAGTATGGAACAGGCTTGCCTCCCAGAGAGTAAAACACTACGCCTGCTTGGCCTGACACTCTCAGCGGACCTCAAGTGGAATGACTATGTCGAATCCATTGCTAAATCCGCTGCTATAAAAGTCGGCCCTCTGTGCAGGGCCTGGAAATTCTTTCCGTCTGAATCTATCCTGCACTTATATAAACCTACCATCTACCCATGTATTGAGTACTGCTGCCACATCTGGTCGGGTGCCCCTGCTATTCTCCTCAGGGTTCTTGACAAAATACAGCGAAGAATCTGTAATGTGATTGATACCGACTTGGCTGACCGCCTGCAGTCACTCTCTCACCGGCATGACGTGGCTTCCCTGTGCCTCTTCTATAAATACTTCCATGGGTTCTGCTCTGACGAACTTAAATCACTGGTGCCCCCTAGATGTGAATTTGCACGAGATACTAGATTGGCAACTAGGTCCCACCCTTTTACAGTGAAACTGATGAAATGTAACCGCAATTTCTACTCCAACAGCTTCTTTCCTCGCACTTCCTGCCTGTGGAATTCCTTACCGCATGCTTGCTTCCCCGACAGCTACAACCTCCAGAAATTTAAATGTAGGGTCAATAGACACCTCCTAACACACTAACTCACACCCACTCTCTCCAACTCTCTCCCTATGTACATCCTAAGTTGTCTATCACCCTCCTTCTGACATTACCTATACCCAATCGCTCTATGTAACCCCCTGTGCTATAATGGCAGTGGAATGCCTTGCTTGGGGTGACACGATTTTAAAAAAAAAACTTAATTAGTAAGACTTGTATCTTTAAATCACTATTACCGAAAAAATTCTCATAATCAAAAAATATTTTCTGTCTTTAATCAGCAAAAGGTTGATAAGCCATAAAGAATGAATGAATAATAATAAACTTTAAAAAATATATCTTGAAAAACAATTCTATTTATTATGAAAGAATTTCTGAAAAGGTTTTTCTCCAACTTTCATTTCATTACTCAGCCCAGGGTAAGACTTATCCAGGCTGAGTAGAAAGTGAATGTATTATTCCTTTGTCTTATTTCAAACTTAGTCAAACAGTGTAACTGTAAGTATGTGATTATCGTGTGTTTGTGTATACCTTAAATGGCATAAGCACATATAAGGCACTTATGCATTACACAGACATGCATATATACATCACATATATGCACATGCAAAGTCATATCCAAACATTGTGTGATAGACAGAGAATCAATTCTTTTTTGGACCCCTTTCCTAATGGCAAAACACATTCTAGTGGCTGGGGGTGGGAAATCAGTATCACTTTAGAAAATTTATTTGTTCAGTTTTTTATATGAGATATCTGAATGTCCAAACTCCAAACAAGAATAAAATAAAATAAAAAAACATGCATATGCCTGCTAAATACATCATTTGTATTTACCAACAAATATTCATAAATTCAAAAGAGTTAAAAAGGAGTAAAAATAACCTTTAATTGAGTTAATGTCTTCAGGTAAATTCACTGAGCATCTTCTTGTTGTTAGAGATGGTTTGTTTGAAGTTGTCGACTAGCTGTCCATGCTGTTGTTGAAGATGTTTCTTTCAGTACAAGTTGGGGAGAAGGAAAAATCTATGAAGCCACATCTGTTCTTTTGAAAGTCGAAATCTGTAGATTTTTATGATAATTTTGTTCTGAAAGTAGGCTCAAGAAAAATAAGCTTTTAGTTTTCTCTAATTGGTTAAATATTTCACATAGTAATGTTTATTTTTAACCAATAGACACTTTGATTTAAACTCTGTGTGTTATATTGTAGAAACATTTTGGCATTTTTGTGCATCTCCTTCGCAAACATACAAGGTATACGTACTAACTTTTACAGTGTAGAATCATTTCTTCAAACAAACTCACCGGACATCTCAGCTCTCTATGAAACCAACCTTGATCCTTCTATCCTCTCTTCTGAGTTTTACGTTCCTGGTTACCTTCACCTTTTCAGGAAGAACTCCAATGTCCATATTCATGGGCTTGGTGTTTATGTCAGTTAACATCTCCCTCTCTCCCTCTAGCTAGGGTGATCCCTCTTGAATCCCTGGATCATTCTTTCATGTGTTTCCGCCTCTCACTTCTAAGCTCGGTTAGCTATCTTTTTTTCTCTATCACTCCCCCTCATCTCCTGACTGTTCAGTACTTGACAGCATCTCCAATAATATCAATAAGGCCATTTCTTCTCATCCATCTGCCCATATATTTGTGTTTGGTAACTTTAACACCCACCACGCCAAGTGGCTGGAAAACTCTGTCACCGATCTTGCTGGTGTCCACACCATGAATTTTTCAATCACCCAGTCTCTTACGCAAGTGGTGGATTTCCTCATGCATTTCTCCAATAACCCCAATGGAAGGGACTCACTGCTAGAACTGCTTCACTTCCATCCCAGATTCTTGCAACATCAAGCAGCTCTGGCCCCTCGGAAACTTACCATGCATTGGTTTTCGTTAACTTTTCCTTTCATTTCCACTCCACCCAAGAAACTCAGATCGACAGAATATCTTACTGCTACCAAAGAGTAAACTGGGACTTGTTCTGCAATTTCCTGTGTCATGTCACTTAGAACAATGTTTTTAGTCTTCCCGTTGAAGACTGTGAATCTGAGGTCTCCTCTTGGGTTAAGGCTGGCATCGATGCTTTTATCCCAGCCAGAAAGTTTCAGCTTAAATCTCATTCATCCCTCTGGTTCTTGCCCGCTTGCTTGGCCACCATTGCTCACCGGAATCGCTTCTTCTGGCTTTATAGGAGCCACGCATTGGACTATAACTGGTGCCTTTTTGCCTCTGCTCATAATGAGTGCAAAAAGATTCTTAATGAAGCTAAGATATTGTTTGCTGCCAGAGTGAAGCAGCTCACAGCATCTCTGTTTGGCACTAAAGACTACTTACAACTCCATAAAAGTGTGCTTAACAACAGTAAATTCTCAATAGCCCCTCTAATCAATGAATTTGAGGTCCTCACCTCTTCAGCAGACAAGGCTGAATGCTTTGCTTGCAGATTCTCCACCAACTTGACACTGGATTTGTCTGGAGTATCTACATCCGACTTCCCACCTAGAACTGAGGCCGAACTGAATGTCATCCACATTACCCCCTCACTGGTCTCTAACAATTTTAAAGCTTGACCCTCATAAAGTAAGCAGAGGTGATGGAATCTCAATCATAGTTTTGAAGAAATATGCCTCTGAGCTCTCCTCTGTCCGCTCTAAACTCTACAGCTACTGTCTATCTGCTTCCTGTTTTCCTGCCTGTTGGAAGTCTTCCTCTGTAGTTCCTATATTTAAGAATACTGGAGAATCCTTGGACCCAGCTAATTACTGCCCTATCAGCCTCCTACCGATCTTTGGCAAAGTGTTCAAAGATATTATCAATGCTGAGGTAGTTCAGCATCTCACAGCCCACAGACTCTTCTCAGATAAACAGTATAGTTTCTGTTTTACAAGGTCTACTGCTGATATGCTAACGACCATCACTGAGTATATATACCAGGCTCTCAACAAGGATGGTGAAGCTTGAACTGTTGCCTGGAATATTTCCAAAGCATTTGACAGAGTCTGGTACACTGGCCTTCTATGCAAGCTGCGAAGCTATAGTATAACTGGACAATTGTTTGACCTAATCCAGTCATTCCTCTCAAATTGCACAATGAAGGTAGTTTTGAATGGACATGCTTCCCAATACTACCATACGAACACGGGTATCCCTTAAGGCTCTATTCTAGGACCTGCGCTTTTCTTTATCTACATTAACAATCTCCCTGATGTAATAAGATCCCAAGTAGGCATATACACTGACGAAACCACCATTAACTCTCACCTCAATCAAAAATCTACTGAGGTTGACAAAGCTAACCTCAACGCTGAGCTTGAGAAGGACCTCTAATCTGTGGTGGACTGGGGTAAGAAATGGCTAGTAGATTTTAATGCTTCCAAAACGAAGCTGCTATCTACTAACCATCATGGTCAATTGCTCCTACCCACCATTAGTATGGTACAGGCTAGCCTCCCTGAGAGCAAAACACTACGCCTCCTTGGCCTAACACTTTCAGCAGACCCCAAGTGGAATGACTATATCGAATACATAGCTAAATCCGCTGCTAAGAAGGTCGGTTCACTGTGTAGGGCCAGGAAGTTTTTCCCGTTTAAATCCATTCTGCATAAATTTACTATCTGCCCATGCATTGAATACAGCGGCCACATCTGGTCGGGTGTCCTGCTATTCACCTCAGGATTCTTGTCAAAATCTAACAAAGAATCTGTAATGTGATCGATATCAACTTGTCAACTCAGCTGCAGTCGCTCACTCACTGGCGTGATGTGGCTTCCCTGTGCCTCTTCTACAAATACTTTCACAGTTTTTGCTCAAATGAACTTAGCTCATGATGGCACCATCCCCCCAGGTATGAATTTACACAAGCTACTAGATTAGCAACTAGGTCCTACCTTTTACAGTGAAACTGATAAAATGTAACCACAATTTCTACTCTAACAGCTTCTTTTCTTGCACTTCCCGCCTGTGGAATTCCTTTCCATCTACTTAATCCCCAACAGCTACAATCTCCAGGAATTTAAATGTAAGGTCAATAGACATCTCCTATCTCACTAATTCACATCCTTTCTCTCAAGCTTTTTTTTCCATCCACTCCACCCCCATTACACCGGTATTCTCATCCATCCTCCTGACATCCCCTATAACTAACCTCTCTTTCTCATCACTTTAATTCATGTAACCCCCTGCGCAACAGTGGCAGTAAAACTGCCTTGCTTGAGGTGAAATGATTATTAAAAAAAAATATTATGTCATTGGGTAGAAAATATAGTTTTTGCATGTTTTAATATAGTATGTATGTGGATATATAATTGTGTTGTTTTTTCTTATATACCCACCCTATGTTTCACATGACTTAATATCATATTGAATTTCTCAGTTCTCTCAGCAATTACTGTGAACATTAATGTGTATCACTGATACTTTATCTCTTACTACAATAAATGATGGATCTTAGGTTACTAAACATCAAATATATTTTTGAACATATCTTGTCCAGACATGAATATCAGTTAAATTTCATTAAGCAGCCTTGAAAATGGTTTGTTTAATTTTGATGCTATGAATTGAATTTACTACTTTTGGCTCTTTTCAGAATTGAATAAGTAATTTTTGGTAAACATGGACTTTTGGGATTGTAAAAAATACATTATCAAAAGGATGTCTTTTCCTATGACACCATTTTTATTTTTAACTACCTTCACTTTTCAGCAATGTTTATTGTTTTAAAAAGTAATTATTAGAATTATAATAAAACCTAAACATATGAAAGTGAATTTATACTTTTTTCTTAGTTTTTGAGAATTGACAGCAAAAATAATACACATTATTAAATTCTTTTATTGGAATAGTTGTCAAAGCATTGGCTAATTACCAATTGATTCAAACTTTATAAAATGGCAGATAATAAAGATTTTCTTATAATTGGTTCTTCTTCTTCTATGTGCCCTGTCCCTTCAGGATGGAGGCGATCATGACTTTCCACATCTCCCTGTCCCTGGTGGCTCTGGGCACGCCTTCTCCTGTTACACCGTGCAATCCTCGTTTTGTCATCCACTTGATTAGGTCCTTCAAATGTGTTATCTGTTGCTTTCCCCTGTATCTTTTCCCCTCTATCTGGCCTGTTAGTATCAGGTTCTCCAGGCCCTCCTTCCTCATTACGTGTCCCAGAAACTTCAGCTGTCTCTTCCTGATGCTCAGTATTAATTTTTCTATAGTATAATTGTATAATTATAAGCAAGGCAGTATTATAATTGCTTATAGAAACAAAAAGGAAATCTTTTTTTTTTTTTTTTTAATCATATCACCCCAAGCATATAAGCAGTATTATAATTGTATAATTATAAGCAAGGCAGTATAATTGTATAATTATAAGTATAATTGGAGTAGATAGACTAAACTATCGCCCGGTTCACACTCCACCCACATCTATTGAACGGGTGAAGAGGCTCATCCCTTGTTTCCTGTTTAGGATGTGGTTTCCGGTTTTCTCTTTTCCAATCTTTTCACTCTTTTCCTTTTTTATTATTTTTTTTTTTTTTTTTTTTAATTAGAGTAGATAGACTAAACTATCGCCCGGTTCACACTCCACCCTCATCTATTGAACAGGTGAAGAGGCTCATCCCTTGTTTCCTGTTTAGGATGTGGTTTCCGGCTTTCTCTTTTCCATTCTTTTTACCCTTACGTAGCCCCCTGCGCATCAGTGGCGTTACCGCCTTGCTTGGGGTGATATGATTAAAAAAAAAAAAAAAAAAATTTCCTTTTTGTTTCTATAAGTTCCAAGACCTCATCATTGCTCACATGCTTGATCCATGAGATTTGCAGCATCCTTCTGTAGAACCACATTTCAGCTGCTTCAAGTTTTTCCTTCATCTTTGATGGTATTGTCCAGCATTCACTGCCATATTGAAGGACGGACATCACGTAGCAATCCAGTACTCTCTTCCTAGTTTCTAGCGAAATTATCCTGTTTCTTAATACCTTACTCAACTTCTGGAATGCTTCCTTCACCATGCCAATTCACCTTCGGATTTCTGTGTCGCACTTTCCATCTTCTGTTATAACGCTTCCCAGGTATTTAAATTTTTGTACCTGCTTGATTCTGGTATCCCCGACCTGTATTTGGCATTTTGGGCTGCCCTTTTTACTGATGACCATGCATTCAGTTTTCGTGCAGTTTATTTCTAGTCCTTTTTTGTTACTTTCTTCTGCTACCTTCTGTAAGAGGTCTTGTAGTTTCCTTTCTGTGTCTGCTATCAGCACTGTATCATCTGCATACCTTAGGTTGTTTAAATTGTGGCCTCCAATTACGAATCCGGGCATAACTTCTAGGGTCCTCAAAATATTCTCGCTATACAGGTTGAACAGATCCGGTGAAAAGATACATCCTTGTTTTACGCCCCTTTCTATCTTTGTATATTGACTCAATTCATTACCTGTCCATATGCAAGCAGTTTGCTGCCAGTAAAGATTCTTTATTACTCTCAAGTTTTTTTCAAATATGTCCAGGATGCTGAGCATCTCCATCAGTTCATTGTGATGTATTTTGTCAAATGCCTTCGCATAATCAATAAAGCACTGGTATAAGTCCTTCTTCATTTGTATTGCTCTTTCAGAGAGCATCCTAATCATAAATATGGCATTCCTTGTTCCCATGTCTTTAACGAAACCACACTGTTCTTGTCCTATCTGGCCTGATTCTGCTTCTTGCTCTATTCGTCAGGATTCGGATGATCAGTTTTGTTATATGGCTCATCAAACTGATGGTTCTGTGGAGTTTGCACTTGTTTGCTCCTGGCTTCTTAGGTAGTGCTATGAAGATAGACTTGCTGAGATCATCTGGTATAACCCCACTATTATATATTTCATTTATTATTTCAGTAATTTTTTCAATACCAAATTCTTCCAGGGCTATCAGCAGCTCTATGACTATGCCATCTGGTCCCGCTGCTTTGTTTCTTTTCAGTTTGGCTACTGCAGATTCCGCTTCAGACTTTAATATTTCCAGTCCGTCCTCATCTTTGCGTAATATTGGTTGCTCTCTCTTGTCATGGAAAAGATCTTTTATATATTCTTCCTATCGTTGGAGTATTTCCTCTTTCTCCAAAATGATTGTTCCATCCTTAGATTTTAGACATCCTGTTGAAGAACAGGTTTTTTGTCCTGTCACTTCTTTTATTTCCTTATGCATGTATGCTTTATTATTCCTGCTCAATCTCTCTACTTCTGCACATTTGTCATTGAGCCATTTCTCTTTAGCCTGTCTACATTTTCTTCTTATTTCCTTGTGTAGTTCCCTGTACTCCGTTCTATGTCTTGATATAATTTTCTGATTCTTTTGCATCATGTCCAGAATCTCTTCCGTCATCCACTCGTTTTTCTTTCTGCGACTATTTTCCTTTGAGGCAATGTTGTTTGCTGATGTCAGTATTGCTTTCTTTAGCGAGTCCCATTTTGAATGTCCTTTCCTAGTTTGTTCTTCATATCTGGTTTTCACGCTGTTAGTGTATTCTTTCTGTAGTTTGAGGTCATTCATGAGTGCATTGTATATCAGTTTTGGTGCTACATTAGGCTTCTTCAATCCCCGGAGTTTCACTTTTAATTTGCAGATGACTGGGACGTGATGAATAAAACATTATTTTCATATTTATTTATAAATTGGTAAATGATAAATATTGTATTGCATTAATTTTAATTTTGTAAATATAAAATTATTCTTCTAAATAAACTAATAAATAGTGTTGTAAATTCTCAAGAACAAATAAATGTATAAATTCACATTCATCATATGTTTAGGTTTTATTACAATTCCAGTCATTGCTTTTAAAATAATAAACATTTCTGAGGAGGGAAGGGAGTTAAAATCAAAGTGGTGTCATAAGAAAAACCGCCCTTTTGACTCTCCGGTTTTTTTTTTGGTTTTTTTTGCAGGCATGAAAGTCCTTATTTACCTAATTTTTTACATTATACAAAAAGAATTGTAAAATAATGTGACTTCCTTTTTTTTTTGTTTTTTTTTTTGTTTTGTTTACTTACAAAATTTCTTGAGAAAATATACCTTAGTTGTTTATTCATGTTTAATAAAATTATTTTGCAGACAACTGTACACTACAGAATGTTGTGATATCTTGGTGGAAGAATTTATAAAGAAACTGATTTCTGAAGACTTGAAGAATGGCAGTTCCAGTCTCTTCCCAGTAGTCAATGGAAATGAGGAAATTCATGAGAACAATGACTTAGACCTGAAGAAATCCACATACAAAATTACCAGCCAAATTCCTGTTTTTAGTTGTGTACGTTCTCGTGAGTCTTCTGGCCCTGAAGCAGCAAGTAGTGCTGACAGTTGCATGTCATTTTCATCAGCATCAACATCTTCCCTTGGCAACAACAATGGGAGCTTCACCAGTTTGTCTCTGTCCTCTTCTAAAGATGAAGACTACAGCCAGGCATCAACCTTGAGCCCAGAAGACAGACGACAACAGATGAATGAGATCCGGCAACCTTCTTTTGTAAACTGTGATACAGTCAGTGGTGGACCAACTTCTTCAGAGGAGGCACCACCAGTCAAAGGTCTGTTGGCATCCCAGAGGTTGCCTGATTTAATAACTGCTTCTACAACTCTTCCTCATGAACCCTGCTGTAAACTGGGTCGTCACCTGCTGCAGATTTTGTTGCAAGGAACAAACACTGATTGCATTTTGTCAGTACACAACCATGATTTCCGTGCTCACAAGTGAGAATAAAATAGTCTTTATTTTCATTTCTTTATATCTTATTCAACATAATATTATAATTCTGCTTGTGCCTTCATTCTTTAGGTAGTTTGCATGTACATTATGCCTTACAGGAGATAATGTACACTATCGGCCATAATTATTAGGCCACCCCAGTTTTTAAAAGAAATGATGTATTTCATACTATTTTTAGTATTTATTGCCATGTGGATAATTCTAAATGAAAATAGAATGTTTTTTTTGTTAATACTGCACAATAACATGTGCATCAAATGAACTGTTCTAGTGTCTAGTTTTGTGCTCTCTTCCCTATGCTAGTCTCTTCTTCTTATTGGCTGGCTGAAGGAAAGGCTTCCTGGTTGCCATGTAAAATTTTTGCAAAGTAATAATAACGAAAGAACCATTCTATTTTCATTTAGAATTATCCACTTGGCAATAAATACTAAAAATAGTATGAAATACATGATTTTTTAAAAATCTGGGGTGACCTAATAATTATGGCCGGTAATGTACATGCTAACTACCTGTCACTTGTCCACAAATTTAGCTTACCTCTTTTCTGTTCACAAATTCTTAGTAAAGCAGCAGTTTTGTTTTGTTTTGTTTTTTTTAAACTTCACACAAGCTTTTTCCTAGAGTGTTTATAGAAATGGAAGATAGAGGAAGTGATAATGCTTTCATGCATTTAACATCTGCTTCAGTGAAATAGTATAGTAATATAAAATATCCCAGCTCCAAATGATTAGTTTCAGTAATAAAAAAAAAGCAACAGCTGTGGAATTTGCATGGGTCCCACAATACATCCTTAAAAGAAATATCATAAAAACTTATTTGAAAATTATAATGTGAATTGCAGTATATTTCCCCCTTAGAAATTAAAGACAATATGACAAGTGTCAACCTGTCAATTGTAGACTATCTGTGGCTACAGCTAATCATCATTATTATTACACAGTGTGCCAAGTAATTGAGAATAAATTATAACATAAAGAAAAACAAATATATTCCGTGAGAAAAATTTGTGTGTGCGTGTATATATATATATATATATATATATATATATATATATATATATATATATTCGTCATCCACATACAAACCTGTTTCGCTGTATCACAGCTGATCAGTGTGGCTAGACATTTACTTGCTTCTGGCCAGGATTGAAACTTGACCGATTTGGTGATAATAGGAGTCACTAACCCCTAAGCCATAGGCGCATGGGATCAGAGAAGGGAAATTTTAGTGAATTATATATAAGTGGTGTATACACACTCCAGTCACCAAAAGAACTCAATTCATTTCTGAAGAGTTATGCATAAATCGCAGAAGTGGTAACTGTTTTTGTTTTTTTTTAAATTTTCATCTCTAGAGAGCTCAATCATAATGAGAGCATAATACATACACACATATATATTCAACTTGATGACATCCTATCTGTCGTAGTTCAGAGAATTCATATCAGAGCAAGGAAGATTCAAGCTGGAGGTGATGTGTTTGTGCAGATTATTGACCAGCCATTTCCTTGTGGGAGGGAACTGGATCTTGCTTATATTCTCAAATTTAATAAATATAAATCTTAATTCAGTATTATTTACTTAACCAATATTATATTCAATAAATCTAGAAAATTTTAAATGACTTATTTGGTTAGCCATTTTAAGAGTTTTGCTCATCAGAGTCAGATGTTTAATAAATCTATTGAACTTATTATCAAATCTAATATCTATACTTTTTTGGAATGAATGAATAATAATTCTAACTTTCAAATTTCAAATTCTTAATATGCTAGACTTTCATTAGAAGTATCACAAGATTTAAATTTAGAATAAGTTAGATTTTTTTAGCATTTGTTTATCCCAAAAGAGTATAAATACGGGCAATAGATTTATTAAGCATCTGACCCTGATGACTATGTTTGACACAAAACTTTATGTCAGTTAACCAGAAATAAGTTACTTGAACTTTTCTTGATTTATTTAATATTATATCTCAAGTTATTGAGTGCTTTTTAGCAAAAGTTCTGCTAGACTGAAAAAACATGATAAATTCTTGTAATTTTGGTGTATTGCTTCAATTATTATTAATAACCCATATATAGACAGACAGACATAATCCATAATTTGACAAGTCCTTGTTATTACAAAAAATATGTAGCATTTTGTTGTTCTTGTATTGTATAGTACTTATTTTGTTGCCTTATTAGATGTATCCTGGCTTGTCGTTCCAAGTATTTTGACACGATGTTTAATGGTTCCTGGGCTGAAACTGATGCTGAAAAATTGCACCTTGAAAGGTGAGGCATTTCTATTTATATGCCTGTGTATAAAATATCTATATCTCTATAATATATATTATAAAATCTATTAAATCCTATTTAAAATATAGATTATATATATATATATATATATATATATATATATATATATTGTGCCAGGAAGAAAAGTTAGAGATTATGCTATTCCCAAACAAAAATGAACTATTGAATGAAAGAACAGAAATTATGACTAAGTGTAACCATACTAAAAAATACCTCTTAAGTTCATACAACCATGGATGAAAAGTTATAATTTCTTGTAATTTTAAAAATTGCACATTCAAAAATTTCCTGCCACGTGAGCATTCTTAAAAAAAAAGGGTAAATGGTAAAATCAGTTATTGAAAATCGCCTGAAGACACCACTCATGGTAGAAACCTAGGTCACATAATAACTTTGTTTACAAATGGAAAATATTAAAAAGTTCTACAATATAATTGTATCGAACACTTTTTAATACAAATGTGCACTGGTCTAATTTTATTATGACCCAAAACTAAATAATTAGACAATCAATATATATATATATATATATCTTGTTTATATTTTCCTAAGTTTTCCTAGGATAAATCAAAATTAAAAAAATTAAAAAAATGTTTTATTTTAAAAAATCTAATTAAAAGGCTGATATTAAAAAATAAATTTGAAAGTTTCAAAAATTTAAATATGCAAAAATTTCCAAGATGAAGTATTGTAATTATTTACACAAATAATATTTGTTGTGCAAATAATATTTATTGTGCAAATTATTGTCCTAACCTTTATTGACATATTCATGATGTTTCGGCTGTTGTACACTCTGACCTTCTTCAGGTGATTGGATTTTCGAACCAAACCCTTTATTTCATTTACCGGGGTAGATTGTTCTAGTTCAACAAGTCATGACGCTTCCAGATATCTCAATATCAGTTATCTCCCTTTAACTCTCTAAATATTTTGTTCACCTCTGCTATCCTCGTGGACACATGGCCTAGTAGATGAATATTTGGAACTTATAAACCTAATGTCTCGGTAATCATTTTTATTAATCAGAGCTCATATTACAATTTTGGTATTTGTAATTGTTTTTCTCTAGCACTTTGCATTGCTGGTTCTCATATTATATTCATTTCTATGTTTGGCTGACCTGGGAAATTTTTATGGCTTAGCATATGGGCCAATTCCTTAAGTTTTTTTATTTTCCACTGATGTTCTATCTATTATTTCAACTTTATCCCACAGGAGGTGGTGATCTTTTTTTTCCCTCTATATGTGGTCAGCTATGCCTGACTTTGTATTTTTCCCTAATGTTACAGCCTTACTGCAGTCTTATCTTAAGTGATTGGCTCATTTTTCCTTTATATTTCTTACCACAGCTGTATGGGATGGTGTAAAAACAGTCCTTAATCATGTTCTCCTCTATGGGAGGTCTTACTCAGAAGAGGCGTCTGCGAAGTGTTGAACTAATTTTGAAGGTTGTCCAGATGTCATATGGGGCAAAATAGTAGGGCAGACTAGGTGCTTGAGACATAGTTGGCAACCAGTTTAGCAGCAGGATAACTCTGAATTCAAAACAGCATGTAGTTTTGGTGAGATGTTCTATACAGCTTTTGAAAGATTATAAAATTCATAACTGCTGTGAAAGTTTAGTTCTTAACTAAATTTTTTAAAAAATTCTTATAAGTACTTAATCAAGAAAATTTGACTTGCTACTTGTTAAATATAAAAAAAGTATTATTATTTTTATCTTTATTTATTTATGAGCACATTGTTCTCCCTACTACAGTAACAATTCTGTGGAAGAAGCTGTCTGAGTGTAACTTCTTCCTTACCAATGGAATATGAAAGAAATGAGGATGAATTGACTTAGTGTATGTGGCATGTCAGGTCTTAGCTTTGAAGGTCTGGACTGATGGAACCAAGGAATGTAGTTTGGTAAAACATCTGTGATAAAAATAGCAATAAATCAGTGAAAGGCTAAAAAGTTCCATCTGTAGGAAAGCATGGAAAGCAATTAATCACCCACAAGAGTAAGGATGGAAATTGAGAATTGGGTAGATATGGCAGCAATATTTCATTTTTGGTTAGATTTAGCTTTTTGTAATTGTTTTAGTCTAAATAAAGCAATAAAGCAGCTAAGATGGAAGAGATTACTGAGTAGGAAAGAATTTGAAAAAATGAAAAACATTAAAGTAGAGATAACAATAAAAGAACAGAAGAAGACAGAAGATAACAATTGACATTGCATTTAAATTTTGGAAGATCAAAGAAGAGTTCCACAAGGGAGAAGACCAACAGAAGAAGCTTATAAAAGTTATAATTATATTGGAGAGCCAGGTTTGAATTCCTGTTGAGTTCGTTTCATTCACCTACACACACTCTTGAAAAAGGTATGAATCCATCTCTTCTTCCTCCAGATATGGGTTGAATAGGACAACTTGAGTTCTATAGTCTTGGTTGGCAACCAGTCTACTGCAGAAAGTTATGGCAACCTACTGTGAGAAAATCTTCTGCCTAGTCGTCATACCTCAAAAGAGACATGATCACCTAAGCATGTATCTTGTATGGCAATTAACTGACTGTCTTTTAAAAAGATAGAGCATGAAGGGTTAATGAACATAGACACACTGAAAACTTTAAACACAATATTCCCACATATCCTTGATTAATAAATAAGGTCTATTAAGTGATAAGATCTTATATAATGACAGTATAAGGATACAAAAGGTGCTTATCTCCCTTTGTTTGAGATAAAGCCACATGGTCACATGACAATTGCTCATGACATCACTCCTGATAGTAACCCAAACGCTAGTGACACTCTCAGTTAACAGCAGCCAAGGAAAAGGGTTGTTCTCTTCTGCTTTGCCCAGGTCTTTGGGCCAAGGCAAAATCTGCCTAACACCATGTTCTGCTGGAACATAAAACTCCTGCCATCCTGTGAGGACATAGATGAAGCCTACCACATCCCTTTGGGATACAGATGAATTTAGTCCCTCCAAATCTGGAGTCATGACAATGGCTGAACAGAGGTATCTTCAATTTAAATGTAAAGCTTTTTCTTTTTGTTCCTTCTGATACCTTGCTTTGCATTGGCCATAACAGATATATATTTCTCCACATGTGGAGACTTTTATATATATATATATATATATATATATATATATATATATATATATATATATATAGGAAAGAATATTAATAAAAAGTTTTGAATTTAAAAATGTACTTTTTTTGAACAGTATTTGTTTATTTTTATTATATTTTATATTTCAGACCGTCCTCGGTCCTTCATCAGAAACAAGTGATTTTTAAATTTGAATTAGAAACGTATTTCACGATAGCGTCCGAATATTTTTTGTTTACATCACGTGGTCTGTTTCTTCACAACATGCAGCACGTCCGTAGAGAAAGTCTGTTTGTTTTAGATAAAAATTTCTTGGAATATCTGAAAAAACAAACAGACTTTCTCTACGGACGTGCTGCATGTTGTGAAGAAACAGACCACGTGATGTAAACAAAAAATATTCGGACGCTATCGTGAAATACGTTTCTAATTCAAATTTAAAAATCATTTGTTTCTGATGAAGGACCGAGGACGGTCTGAAATATAAAATATAATAAAAATAAACAAATACTGTTCAAAAAAAGTACATTTTTAAATTCAAAACTTTTTATTAATATTCTTTCCTATACATATTAAGACAGTATACGTGGATGATCATCACTATATATATATATATATATATATATATATATATACACACTATTTGTGTATGTTATAAAAGTCTCTGTGAAAACAGCATTCATTTACTCATTTATTTCATCTTTTTGTTTCGTCTTATTATTATATAGTGACCCGACTTAATATTATTTACTGACCCACAAGGGAATAAATAGATATATTTCTTTCTCAAAGAAAATAAGACATAACACTTTAACAGTATTTATTGATAGAAGAAGCCATTCTATTTTACATTCAAGTGATTAGTATTTGAGTCCTGCTATTTAACCCATAGCTGGAGGGAGAAGTGATAGATTCATACTTTTCCTAAAGGTATTTTCGTGTTTCAACTGGAATTTGAACTTGGCTCTTCAATGTCTCGTTTTGAGCCCATATCCCTTGTGCCACAATGCACGGGCTTACTGAGCTTTTTTTTTTTTTACTTTTTTCTCCCCAGCATAAGTTCTGTGGTATTGGAGCAACTATTACTTTATCTGTATGGTGGTGTGATTGACTTAATTGACAACTGTGATATGGTCGAACTGTTGGTCATTGCTGATATGTATGGTATTGATGGACTCAAAGATGCTGTCAATTTTAACTTGAGGTATGATCGTTGCCATTTCTTTCATAAGGTGAGTAAAAATAAACTTTTTGGAACTTTCTAGAATTAATAGCTGTTTATAATTAAAATTAAAACAGGTTACAGTAATTATTTATTTCTCACCAGTAGTTGATGTATTTCAAATGTTTAATTTCAAAGCAAGCTGTCCCACTCCATAATTCTATGCTTCATTCCTCCACACATGAAGTTGTGCCAGACTTAACTAAGTAAATATCTATAGTAAAAACATGTATGTAGGCAAATAGGCTTCATTTTCAATTTACCCAAAGCAAGGTGATAAAACCATGAAGAAGGCACAAGGGACAATTGGGAGTAAAAGAGAAGGAAAATAAAATTTACAAATAACTGGAAACTCAATCCTAAACAAGAAACAAAGAATAAACTCCTACTCCTGTTCAAAATATTAGGAACAAGTGTGAAAATACACTTGGATTATTGTTATTGATATAAATCTGTATTTATGGATGGTTTCTATGCTTTGTGTGTATACATGTTAATGCGTATATATGAGTATAAACATTTTTGTGTATTTGATTGTACATGTGTATGTTGTGTGTGGTAAGTTTTGTTAATATGTTAAATATATTGTATGTAGGGACATTCACATGCATTTCATGGCCATGTGAGTTTTTGTTAAATGTCTTTTTGTTTCTTTAACAAGTGTATATAAATTTGTAAAAAAATAAACTAATATTTAAAACTGTAAATAATATTTTTATTTATTAGATTGTAAAAATATGTAAAATAATTTTTTTTATTTTTAAACTTTTAAAAATGTTCTTTAAAATTTCTACAGACCCTGTTTGTTAAAGTAATATTTTTAATGTTATTATATATACAAGGTGTACCTAAAGTCTGAGCACATAGGCAAAAATGTATATTTTCAAGAAATTAAATTTTCAACAACATTTTATTGGAATATTAACAATTAACATCTTCAATATGATTTCCATCATTTGTGATGCAAAGGTTGATGCACTTTACAAGATTCACTTGAACTTGACGCAATAACTCCACATTGTCGTCAATTTTAGCACATTCACTTTTTATGCAGTCATTCAAGTGTGTTGCATCTGTGATTTTCATTGAGTACACCTTCTTTAGCATGCCCCAGAAAAAGAAGTAAATTCTTTCTTATTTTGACAAAAATGTTAATGACATTTCCTATATGTCCACACTTTGGGACGCGGTGTGTGTATATATATATATATATATATATATATATATTGTGTGTGGAGATAATGAAACAATGTGTAAAAGACTTTTACAGACAATATATTTTGCATGCATGTGCTAGACAGGCATCTTCAGGTCAGAATGAAAGATAAACCTGTGTGTAAGGAAAGCACATTTGAAATTTTGAAGGAAGAGGTAATAAATTATTAAATCCAATCACTAGAATGGTAATTCATTACTACTTTCCTCAAAAATTTAAACAGCCTTTCCTTTTACACAGGTTTTGTTTTTCATTTTAACTTGAAGGCACTTATCTAGCACTTGGAAGTAAAACACTTTGTCTCATCTACATTTTTGTTTACATACTATTATGCATACTACTAAAATGCATATATATATATATTGGCCATAAATCTGAAAAAAATGGCTTGGAGGAAAATCCTAAAGGATCCTATTAATATTAAATATTAACACTGAGCCAGCTAGAGGGTTCAATGTAATTAAATTTATTTATTTACAGAGCTAATATTTATTACATATAAAAAAAATTCAAACATTCTTAAATTGAATGTAAAATTCAATGGATAAATTTAACACCCATCATCTCACCGATGAGATTTTTTTAATATGTAATTTATATATATATATATATATATATATATATATATATATATATATATATATATATATATATATATATATATATATATATATATATATATATATATATACTTGGTGTCGATCTTTTATTCACTTTTGTTCACTTTTATTTTTACATATACACAGTCCCTGATATTGAGCACATTTATCCATAAATAAAGAATATTTTAAAACTGTATTCTTATATATATAATTTCATTGGTTCATTTTATTCAGTTTTGTTACTTTTGAACATAACTCATATTGATTTATAATCTCTTGGAGCGTAATATATCAATTTGTAAATAAGCATTTATTTTGAATATAATTTTAATGACAAAATCTTTTTTTAACATGTTTCATCCTGTAGGACTTCATTAGACTGAAGTGATATTTATGTACATTGTTCTTGATCTATAAAAATTTAGATTTTTTTCTTCCATATAATTTTATACAAATAAATGTATTTTCCTGATGCACATGTATGATTTTGGTGGAAAATTAGTGTACCAGGGCAAATTATCATTGCAATTTATTATGTGTTAATGTATGAGAAATAATAATACTTGATTAATAAGTTGGCTATCATCATAATATATATTTTCATTGTCATTTCAGCCATGTCCTGGGTGTATTGCTGGAGTACCTGAGGTTTTGGCTTTATCAAAGACATTCAACATGGCTGAACTTCATGAACGTTGCCTTAAATGGATCAATAAGAATTTCAGCAAAGTCTGGCCAACAAAATCTTTTTCTCTTATGCATGACTCTTTGATGATGGAATGTTGTCAAAGAGCTATCAAAGATTTGGTAAGT
This sequence comes from Ascarosepion bandense, assembly GCA_037127315.1. Classification (NCBI taxonomy): domain Eukaryota; kingdom Metazoa; phylum Mollusca; class Cephalopoda; order Sepiida; family Sepiidae; genus Ascarosepion; species Ascarosepion bandense. The sequence goes on along the minus strand of JBBBDQ010000524.1, from coordinate 502,072 downwards.
AAATATCAATATTACAGGTTTTTGTTTGATCTGCCACATTTTTTAAAAAATCTGGATTGTTTCCCTTGATTTAAAATTTTAACTTTTATAGTTGCCTAGAGACTTTTATGCACTCCTCATTTCAATTAAGGCAAGATTTATCAAAAGTATTAATTAAAAACTTGTGCAATGGATAAATTGTCGTCAAAAAACACAAAACTGAAAATAATACTCATTTTAACTGATATATTTACCAAAATTACACAAAAATATCTTGAAATACTAAAGAGTAAATTTAATGAATAAAATCGTCATTGGCTTCAACTACAGCCTCCAGATGACTTCAGAATCTCCTGGATGGTCTCTTTGTTTAAGTTAGTGAATGCTGCCATGATCCTTGCCTTCAGTTCATCTTTGGTATTACAAGTTGGTGTCTCACTCAACTGCACCCCACACATAATAATCAAGAGGGTTGCAGTCTGGGAAATTAAGTGGTCAGATGTAAAGAGTTTGCTTGTGTGGCATGGTGCTGAGTCCTGTTGTCAGATATAAAGTCTTTCAGCACTACCTCTTCAAGACATTTGATGTAGGCCTCTGTGTTGAGTCTGAGGCCCTTACCAACAAATTCTTGAGTTTTTTTCTCATAAAAAAAATCAGAGTTAGTTTTCTGAGCTGCCGTACCTTGGTAATCAACATTAGTCTTCTCTAACTTGTTCTGGAATCCTCTGCGCTGTCCTCAGATTGATAGCCAAACACTCTGAAATGTTACTATTGAAGCTTCCAGCACAAATGCCAAGCAGTAAAGGTTGTGGTTTCCAAATTTCTGAGTGATTTGCATCATGGTACTTTTTTGTCACAGATGGCGGCCAACTCTCTCTCGCTCTCTCTCTCTCTCTCGCTCTCTATATATATATATATATATATTGTATGGTTAGGTCTTGAAGGCTGTCACAATGCATTTAGTAAAATGAAGGAAGGTAAAGAAGTTCTTGGGTATTACCTATTTATTATACATTAATATTTTGATATTTTGATCTTGAAATATTAATGTATAATAAATTGGTAATACCCAAAAACTTCTTTATCTTCTGTGCTGTTTCTTATTTTATTTTCCACACACACACACACACACACACACACACAATAAAAATTAATTCACACACGTGTATCTCAAAAAAATACAATTGTGCAGGAATTCACTCCTTACCATACCCTGTGGGGTCAAAAACAAGGACGGCGCACCCAAAAGTTCGGACATAGTGGAAAGCACACCACGTGGTCAAAATATGATTTATTGACCAATCAGGGCTCAACATAAGAAACCTATTTTTTAATCTCCCTGGAGCCTCACCATTCAGATATAAGGAAGAGAGAAACTCTCATCAAACAAGAGGAGGACCAGCGACAAGCTGACATTAAAAAGGCACACAGACAGATTTGAGCATACACACAGAGAGAATCCAGCAGTTCACACAACAGGCAGAATCCGTATCAGTGAACATTCTTTCACCCTCTCTTTCTTTCATCTCGCTCACTACACATTGTCCTACCTGTCCCTCTCACATTCCCAGTTCCTTTCTTTCTCTTTTTTTACAGTGGTACGGACAATCTCATATTTTGTACAAAAAAATAATTCTTTTATTTTTTTTACGAAAATAAACAAACGTTTATTTTACTTTATTTGTAGTGCATTTTTCTTTTTATTATTTGTTTGAGGGACTTCTTAACACCCTCTACACTTTCTTTTTTTTACTAAATGCATTGTGACAGCCTTCAAGACCTAACCATACACCTAATATACACAATGCTTCAAGCAAATTACAAAACTTTACATATATACATATATATATATATATATATATATTCTAAACATATTCTATTAAATATAAAAGACAATGAATGTCTATTATGTTTAATCATGAGCCGTTCTAAACGTCGTATTTTTGCTTTAATTTCAGTTGAAAATAAAGACAAAAATTCTCCAACATTTGGATAATTATTTATTGGTTTTCTTCTAAGCTTTCGGCTCACATGAGCCATCTTCAGAGAGGTAGTTTAAACTGAAATATTATAAGATCCACCATCACCGACGATTTTATTTTGTGTTGACATAAAACTCCACTTGGCAACGGCAATAGTTACCAAAAATAATAAACGCAGTTCTTAAGTTTGCGATGTGGTTTTATGACGTCACACCGCGGGATAGCGCGAAATGACAACAAAACCATGTAGTCAAATGCAATGTAATATGTTATTTCCTGTTTTAAAGTTGATTTTATTGAGTGTTGGTTGTCTTGATTTAATGTACATGGCCTCCAATATATATATATATATATAGAGAGAGAGAGAGATAGTGTGTGTGTAACATTAATAAATGGACACAATTTATAGGCTGTAATTGGAAATTAAGAATATATCTATATATCTACCAGTCTATTCATTTTTGTGTTGCTTGTCTGTTTCTTCCATTGAACCAGAGGATTTTCCAGCACTGACCTGGGGATTGAATTCATAGCTACCAGGAAACTAGTTGTGCTTTAACTAATGTTTTAATCCACTAACCAATGTGTTTCTATTGCCATAAGGATGTCACTACTTAAGATAACTTAATACAAATTACAGTATTCTTTATTTATTAAAACAATAAGGTAGTAAATTATAGAGATTTGTTTTCGTTTTTTTTTTCAATGATATTAGGTGGCTTCATTTTGTAAAAGTGGTTAGCAAATTTGTGTTTTTATCATTTTTACTTCATCTTTAGTTGATTCTGTATAAAATATTTTCCCAGGATTTCAATTTTAAAAAAAATGATAGGAACTAATATGTATTGAATATTTGTGTCATGTTTACAAGACAAATTGTAATTGAACTTTTTCTCTTTTAAAGACCTGTGAGAATGTGCTAGAAGTCATAATGGATTGTCAGAAAATCTCTAGCAGCTTACCACGCCTGAAATGGTCTGAACCAGTCCTTGCTGTTGTTACTCAGTTAATGGATGCAGCCATTGAATTCACAGGGCTTCATTTCACAGAAGTCATTTCCAGTAAACATTTCATGTCACTTGATCAGGTATCTTTTGCTTACAATTGTTTATTTGCCAGAATTAATTGATTTTATTATCCTGTATTATAAAACAACTTAATACCTAAATCAGCAATAATTTCTCTTTTCAAAAAAAGTTTATATATTTATGTTTATTTTATATACTAACCAAATAACTTTTCTAAGAACAGAGAAAAGTTATAGAAATTCTCTAAACTCTCTAAAATTTATGTATAAAGAACATGGCAAACATGGGTCTGTAGCTGTTGAGATGGTCAGCCATGTCTGGTACAAGGCCAATTCACAAACATAGCTGACATCCCAACAACTTATCCAGAATTATCATTGGAATTATCATAAGATTATCAGAAGGTGCATTTGTGGAGGAATAAAAGTATACCTTTTGTATGTTTAAATAGAAATTTATTAATAGAAAAGAATAACATGAATTGGTAGAAGTTAAATGTTCAATGAGAAACAGTAGTAAGGAGTAAAGGGTATCAAGATTTCTTAGTAGTAACTTGTGTGTATGTATGTATGAGCTTTATTGTTGGGTGGAAATGTCTTTGAAGTTATCACTCAGACTTAAAGGGTTCTGTTCGTTTATCAAGTATAAAAAGAAGCAGACGGGTGAACCATGAAAAGAAGGAGGTGAAAGAGAATGATAGAGATAATAATAATGATCGCTTGACATTTGTCAAGAGACATGTTAATATGCTCGTCATCTTCTCTCTGGTGATAGGCAAACTTGCCAATCTTTTATTTTATTTGTGGGGCTTGAAAAGGTAATTTAGGAATTCCCCGGATGTGATTCTGGCCTTTCCATTGGACGACAAACAAATTTTGTGTGGCTTGCCAAAAGGTCTGTAAAAGAATTTGTTTCTGAGAATTGACATTTACTTGAATTTTTTTAGTTGTTTTCTAGTTTTCTGTTGGCTGAAAAACATTTTGCATCAAGGTGTGAAATTTCATGAGTTTTGTTTTGGATTCGCTTTTGTGTGTGTGCTAAGCAAAGTTTGTAAATTCAAGTGTTTTTATTTCTAACAAAATCAATAAGTCAGTGCTTAGCATTTGAATTTTAAATCTAGATCTTGTATTGTTCACTACAGGCCTTTTTGCCTGCAAAAAAAAAAAAAAATCAGTGTCAAAAGGCAGTTTTTTCCCATGACACTGCTTTTAACTGCCTTAACTCTTCATCAGTATTTATTTATTTATTTTTTTTTTTTTTAATCGTATCACCCCGAGCAGGGCGGTAACGCCACTGATGTGCAGGGGGCTACATAATAGTGAAAAGATTGGAAAAGAGAAAGCCGGAAACCACATCCTAAACAAGGAACAAGGGATGAGCCTCTTAACCTGTTTAATAGACGTGGGTGGAGTGTGAACTGGGCGATAGATAGATCTATCTACTCCAATTGAAAAAAAAAAACAAAGTGAGAAGATTTGAAAAGAGAAAGCCGGAAACCACATTAATTATTGTTTTCAAAGCAATAATTAGAATTGTGATAAAGCCAAAACATATGATGAAAGTGAATTTATTTTGTTGCCATATCAGGATATGCCAACACAACAAAGAAATTCAACCACTATTGCTTGTCAATAGGATTTGCCTGCAGTGGCAAAACAAATTTTTGAAAATGAAATTGACTAAAAAGTGCTAAAAAGTTATCTAATTTTGTGTTTTAACAATGAATCATAAATTGTAAAAAAGGAAATTCCCAGAAAATGAAAGGATTTGAAAGCATTGTTTTGGAAAGCAAATGCATTTTCAGTATAAAAATTAAATTGAACCAAATCATTAAATTTTGCTGTTGATTCAATTTCCACCACTATCTATTATTTTATTATCCTTCCTCTTTACATTTATATCGCATAGTAAGATACTTTTTTTATTTTTGATTAATATTCACATGTGGCACATACAACCTGCTGAACACACACAAAATAATAATGTTATCGGAATCAGAATAGTCTTTTTTTAATAATAGAGAAAATCTTTATAGTTTAGGATTCAAAGCGACAAAGCCCTTAAGTGAAGGGAATAAAATTATATAGAAATAAATAAAAAGTGAGGATTAAGTGGCACCCTTTCGGAAACCAAATGTTTCTGCTAGCAGTCTCAATATAAGTTATACTGAAAAGGGCTAGAAAGAAAGAGAAACCACTCAACCAGTCATGCAGTAGCAGTTGTTCAACTGAAGTAAGAAAAGTCAAAGGAATTTATGTGCCACCAGAGAGAATACTAGGTCTGATGTGGATGGTGGGGGAACCTCATTGAAATAAATACCAAATTATTCAACCAATTCAATTTGGATTTGTGTTTCTATTTCTTGATGTTGATTTCATCTTCCATTTCTTGTGAACATACAGAAAATCTTTTCTGGTCTTTGTACACACTGCAAAGAGTGGCAGAGTAAACACAGTTTGTGCATTGATTTGTCAAGTAGGTGAAAGGCAGAGAAGAAATCTATTGTATATTCACACACTTACCAATTGTTTTTCCCTAATTTATGTTAAGTTTCTTTCAACTGCTAAGTATTTGCTATCATTTGATTGCTTTGAATGTCTACTGAAAATGTTTTCCCTTTTTTCTTTAATAGGTAATGGCCTGGAGCATGTCTTTACTTGATGATGTTTTCACAATGGTCATCAAGTCTCTTCCAATGGAGAAAGCATGCCGAACTTATCTTTCACTTAATCGGCTCATTATGCATTTACAAGAGGAAGACTGTGTTTCAACAGAGGCAAGTGCAACTCTATTTTCTCAAATTTGAGCCAATCTTCTGAAATTGAAACATCAATTATTGGTAGTAAAATGTACTATGGTTATTACTGTTTTTCTCTTATTACATTGGTAGTGGTGAGATTAGTTGTTATCTTATTTGTAAACATTCAGCATTCATCAATCAAACAGTCTTACTGTTGGTTGAAATTTATAAAATCTTTCTATTAAAACAGCTTTTCAGGAAAATAGGTTTCTTAAGTCCATTGTTATCACTCTTTCCAGTATTGATGGGGGACTACCTTCCTAACCATTTATTTGAAATGGTGCGGGACATTAATCTCTTGAGTATGCAATTACTATATTTTCTCTTTTATGCACTATCCACTTTAGTTGTTCCCTTTGTTGAAAGTCCACAAGTGATGTGGTCTCTGGTTATTTGGTACAGTTCTTTGTGATTCTATAGTGCCAATCCAAAAGGTTCAAAGAAGAACGGACTTTACTAAAACCTAGTCTTCATTCGCTCAGAGCCATTTTTAATTATATATATGAGTATGTGTGTGTGTCTACTTATACATATGTAGGCATTTATGTGAAAAGCTTCTCTGGGTGTGTATGTGAACTGAGTCATGTGCAATCATTCACACACATGGGAATTTATGAAGTTGGCTTTTGTGTATGCAAGTGAGACAAGTGTGTAATAGAGAAGATATACATTACAAGGGAAATGTGATTCTGTCAAAAGATTGGCTGAGAACAAACATTGAGAGAAACAGTAAGTTTTATATATTTACTCAGAGAAAAAGTGAGAAAGGGCTTGATATAGAGAGGTTAAAAGAGAGATCACTACTAATCAGTAAGAGGGATAGAAACATAAATGCAATAGAGAGATACCATGAGAGTGATAAAAAGCTTTATATGGGGGAAGAGAAGTAGTGATAGTATTTCGTGGTGAGGAATGAAAATAAATAGGATTTTTAATATATCAAACATAACAGAAGTACTAAATACACCAATAAATGTGTCCTCATGTCATACTTAGTTAAATCCAAGTTCATATACAACGGCTAATAAGTTGGTAAAATGTATGTAGGTAAATTAAATAAGAGGTGTCATATTATATATATAATATATAATATAAATTTGTCATTTAGCTGATTGATGTTATATTCAACACCTCAAATTTAAAATTCCATAGATTAACTTTTTGTAATTGTTTAATTCACTCTTTAGGAGTTTTCAGCAATTAACTGCCATTTTTTTCATTTTATGTTTTTTTTATAGCAGTTTTATATATATATATAAGATGAATAGAATAAGTAAAAAGGACAAAACATAACAGAAGATACATTTTATATATATATATATATATATATATATATATATATATATATAGACAGAAAATCTAAGCAAGAGCCAACAAACCTACCTAGGTTTCACTTTACGGTTCGTCAGGGTAAATTGGCTCCAATTTAACCTGATGAGCCGTAAGGTGAAACCTTGGTAGGTTTGTTGGCTCTTGCTTAGATTTTCTGTCTTTATTGCTCTACTTTCATATTGAGCACTTTAGTGTTAGGGTTTTCGTCTTGGGGATTTTTTCTTTCCTACGAGTATTTGACTTTTTGTTCATGTACTGCGTTTGTTTCTTTTTTTACTTCCCCTTTTTTTCCCTCCAAGTTCATCCTCGGTGGGTTGTTCAAGACAATTTAAATTATAGCTTAATTAGTACTAGTTTTGGTAGAGTTAGTTCTATTACTATTGGTTTTGTAATAGTGCATGAAACTTCAAGACATGCTATAGACGTAGGATAATATGTATATTTATTAATACATACTTTATAGCTGTGTTATCTTACATTGAGCACTGTTTTATTAAAACCAGAAAAATATTTATTAATGTGCATATATTTTTCTTTCTTTTTCTTTTTTAGAAATCCAGAAAGGCAGGTGTTTGCATGTTTTTATCTACCTGTTTGGATATACGTGCACTTCCATACACATTTTAGTTTTTAGTATGTTAAATTATAAATTAAAATATTTCTCATGTACAATGATGAACAATAAAATTGCAACACCTTGAATATGCGCTTGAATTTGCTCAAGTTTAAACATACAGTTAATATAGCTGGATTAGAATAAAGGTACTAATATACAGATCAGTACATGAATAGGTTCAAAGATAATCTATGTATCAATAATATTTAGACCCTATATTAGTATGCTGCACGTCTTCTTTGAAATTAATACAGGCCCTGTACTCTCAAATGCATATGATCATATAGATATCAAATATCATATTGCAATGCATTATTCCATGCTGGTGATGTAATACAGCCAAAAAATTGTAGGTGGGCTAACTAAGTTTGCCAGGCATTATCTCATCATGTCTCATACATATTTAATGGGTGTCAGGTCTGAAGATTATAGCTACTAGGGAAATTTTTGGACATTTTGCAGAGTATGTTGAGTAACACAGGTGTCATGTGGGCAGGTGTCATTCTGCTAGAACAGCACATCACCTTCCTGTTACTAAGTCAATGGCAGCAGAACAAACTGGACACTGCAAAACAGAAAATGCTTTCAAGAATACCAAATTAATAAAATGTGTTTCCTAAACCTGTCCAGTTAGGTTTCACATTTTTCATTGGATTCCTATCATTAAAGAAGATCTACAGGAAAATGAAAAATAATATTCAAGTAAAGATGTATTTGTAGTCATTTTCTTCTGGCTTATTATAAACTAGCAGTATAGCCCGACGTTGCTCGGGTGTAATGAAAGCTTTAAAACTAATCCATGGTTCTAGAGCTCAGACACTCTGGACGTTGGCATGAAAGACTAAAAAGTTTCCAGTTAAAGCGAAACTGTAGACTGAAAGAAAAATGAATAAATGTAAGTCAAATTTTGATTTCCCGGTGTATATATATATATATATATATATATATATATATATATATATATATATATATATTATCGATTTTCTGCACTATTGTAAGAACTGCAACCTTGAGACTTATGAATATCGTTTCTTATGTCTTTGTCTATGAGTGTATCAAATTTGATTCAAATCAGACCACTCCTTCTATAACCCGATTTTTTCGATTATCGATTTTCGATATTTATCGGGGGTACTTTGACACAAAACCTAGCTAAGAATGCTCACAGACGCTTATAGTACAACTGTGTAAATTTTCAAGAAAATCGGTTCAGCCATTTTGGAGTCTATAGGTAACAGATACATACACACACACAGACACAGACAAAGTTCCATTTATAAATAAGTTTAGATTTCCCTAATTTGTTTCCTTTAACCAACAGAGTAGTGGAATTCAATCAAACCAAACACGTGTCTACTTTTTGCTACTGCAGTTGCACTGCTCTGTTGCATATTTAAGTACTTTTTATGGATTGAGTGGCAGGCTAAATTTGCATAGATGAAAAAAGAGTCTTACAAAAATATACAACTCCAAGAATTGCTTTTTTTTTTTGACTCATAAAACCGCCATTTGGAGGTGAGGGCTCTTTTAAATGTGGGATATGTTCTAATCTGTTTTTGTCTAGGAGGTAAACCATTTTCTCTAGTGTTACAAAAGATCACTTGGATAAAGTAAAAAATGCAGCAAGTAACACTAAAGTTGCAATAATAGAAAAGTTAATAAAATCAAATAATAAAAGACGAGTGGAGGTTATAAAATATCAGAGATCTCATATTAACCTATGTAAAATAATAAAATAATTTATTCAGGTTGATGGGATATTGAGTTAATCAAATATGTTTCTATGGCCTACAATTTTTTATATTTATTTATAAATAAAATGTTACATTGCATTGACTTTTTTTTTTTGCTTAATAAAACCTGACACCTAGAAAACAAACATTGTTATTAATATTTTTATAAGTTGAGATATTATAAGCTGAAATTGATGTAATATGTTGCTTATATAAATATGTGCGTGGTGGTCCAGTGGATATGGCAGAAATCGGAGCCGAGTTTGAATTCCAGTTGAATTCATTGCATTCACTTATGCACAAATACCCTTGGGAAAGGTATTAATCCGTTTCATTCCTTCCAGTTATGGGTTAAATAACAGGACAGATTGGGTTCTATAGCCTTGGTCGGCAACCAGTCTACTGCAGAAAGCAATGGCAACCTACTGCGGGATAATCTTCTACCCAGTCAGTCATGTCTCGTTCGAGATATCACGTATGGCACTTAACTGACTGACTGAATATAATAGTTGGAAATATAATTAAAACTCCTACTGAGCATAAAGTGGGGGATCAGTTTTCTATTGTTATAAAGTAATAAACTGATCCCCCGTTTAATTATACATAATATAATAATGTAATATAATCCAGTCTTCTCCCTCCAGCTATAAGTTAAATAACAGAACAGATTGGGTTCTATAGCCTTGGTCAACAACCAGTCTACCACAGAAAGCAATGGCAACCTACTGCGGGATAATCTTCTGCCCAGTCAGTCATGTTACATTCGAGACATGATCGCCCAAGCGTGTATCACGTATGGCACTTAACTGACTGAATGAACATAATAGTTGGAAAAAATTAAAGATTCTACTGGGCATAAAGTGGGGTATCGGTTATCTATTGTTATGAAGTAATAAACTGATCCCCTACTAATTACTACTTAATCATATAATACATCTCTTCTCCCTCTAGCTATTAGTCAAATAATAGGACAGATTGGGTTCTATAGCCTTGGTCGGCAACCAGTCTACCGCAGAAAGCAATGGCAACCTACTGCAGGATAATCTTCTGCCCAATCAGTCATGTCTCTTTTGAGACATGATCACCCAAAGCGTGTATCACGCATGGCACTTAACTGACTGATATAAATATATTCTGAAAATGTTATTGGTTGGTTAATAGAAATTTTAGTTTGAAAACATTATCTTACATAATAAAATCTGACATTGTCTATTTATGTCTCACTAGATTTCTAGTTACTTGACAAGAATGAATTGTTTTTGGAATCATTTTGTGTTGAATTCATATGTCTGAGTATTGTGTGTTGTGTGTGTTCTTTGGTGACATAATGATCTAGTTTTTCTTAAAAGCTTTTCTGTAGTAGATTGAATGACAAGCAAAGGATATTTTTTGATCTTGTGTTTCTCTTTCCAGGATTTTGCAACATTTGTTCGTTCATTGTTCAACAAATGTGAAGATTACTTGAAGTTGCACATTCACCAAGTTGCTCATTGCAAAGATTGGGACCTACTGACTGATGAGATGCAAAAAAATATTATGCAATGTAAGTGATTCTTTGTAAATTTCTGTTATTTGAAAAAGAAATACATTTTGGATTAATACTTTTTTGACTGTAGAGTTGTTTTATTATTTTGGAGATCAAATGTTTTAAGGAGAAAGTCTGAAAAGAATGAAAAACCAGATTGTCAGTCTGGCCTCAAGTAGAATGAAAAGCAAAAGAAATAAACATGCCCGCAGTAGGAAAGAGAGAAATACAAGTGATAAATGGGTTCAAATTTTTTATGCATATACACATATACACACACACACATATATATATAAAAGAGGGATTGCTGCCCCATATATATATATATATATATATATATAGTCATCCGCAGACAGATCTGTTTTGCTGTATTACAGCTCATCAGTACGGCTTAGACTCCGGTCGCTTAGGTAGCAATCCCTCTTTTATACATTTCTTTAAATCTAGATACATACATAAAGCAATCTATACATTATTAAAATTTAAAAAAATCATCCTTGATAATGGCTAAAAGTATAGCTGAAAGTGCTCAGACATACAAAACATTCAAACTATTTCTATATAATTTATGTCCAGAAAAGAAGAAAATTATAAGAATACAAGAAAAATGAAAGAGTACTTTGTCAGTCACTTTTAATGAAATTATGTGTGTGTAAGTTAGAAGGTTTAATGTTTGTGTGTATTGTAGGTGAAGGTGAGTGTTCTTATGTAAACAATTAAGATAGAAACATTCAAATACTTGAGTTTCAACTATGAACATTTTATTCTTTTTTTTATTATTGTGATTGTAGTGGAACAAAGTTCTCAATGTTTCTTTGGTATGCCTATTTTCTTTTTTGGTCCAGAAGTTAGGGTAGGTAAGTATAAGAATTGTATTCATGGTTGAGCTCAAGTTAGACTTGCACAGAGTTAGAACAACCAGAGGATATTTTTTACTTACTTTACCATTGAAAGGTTTAAATGTGGTTATGGGATATCCATTTTCTTTTTCTTGCTTCAAAGGTTAAGTCAGTACAAGCATCTTTATTATGGTTATGCTCAAGTCAGCCTTGTGCTGAGTTGGAACTACCAGAGAGAAAGCTTGACTTATTTCATAAGTTGAAATTTTTGCAAGACATATGGGAGTGCCATGCATTTGAAAGTGGGGAAAGAGTTCAGTTGTCAGTGAATCAGGGAAACTAACATTTCTCAGTGAGAATGGTTATCACAACCATGTGGTGTTACATCTTAGAGAAAAGAGTAGAGCAGGAAATATTTGCCTCTTTATAGGATTCAACAACACTGCCTAATGACATTTTACATAACTAAGTGGAGTAAACTTATTTCTGGTTCCTTTATTCTTGGCATCATGGGAAAATATCTATTTTTTTTTACTCATTATTTTTAATCACTTTTATTTTCCCACATATGCAAGGTAGATTTGATAGGAGAAGGGAAAATCAAATGGAATTCAAATAGGTGCAAAGCCTTCACTGCTTTGCAGCTATATCCAAGCCTGGAAGAAACTATGGAAATAAATCCAAACAAAAAATCCAGAGTAAAATTCCTAACCTAATTGGCTATCAACATTGATCTCCTTCTAACAACTTCTGCAGCCAAAATATAGTATTCTGTATTACTTTGGGTCATCAGTTTAGCTGAGAGGGGCAGTTCTGTTGTTTGAACAACAACATCACCTAGGCTTGCATCTTTTTAATCGATAAAGTCACTACTATTGTAAATTATCAATCACTTCAATCTATCACAGGGCAAAATCCATTAAAAGAAAATGTCAAGTTCTTGCAGATCTAAAATGTGCTCAAAACATAAATTGTGGAGCAATATTAAGAATGTTTATTTTAAAGAAATATAAATAGTTCACCCACTACTCTAGTTTCACCCCCTGGATCATCAGGCAAGTTATTGCATAACCTGCCACTTTCTATTTTAATATCTATGATTTTAATTTCTACTTCAAGCCATAATATTTTTGTCTTTTTACAATACATATATATATGTTCCTCATCATTTTGTACAACTGAGTTTCATGCCTGTGACAATCATAGGTCATGGATTGAAAACTAATTCTAAAATTAATGTTTACAATGTATTGTTAAGATAGTGGGCATTCCATTTATTTATGTGAGAGGAAAAAAGTTATACATATATTTTAAGACATAGATTTAAAAAAATGCAAACACATACATATCCAAGTTCAAAATATTTTTAAAAATTCATGCATACATATATTCTCTAATATGACATCCCATAAATATAATTTAAATATAATGTATACTATTTTACATTAGGACTTATTGTCCTTATCTTTGTTGTCATTATCACATCATTTCAACTATTGTGTGATCTAGCTTCCATCTGGTGTATATCAACCTAGGTAACCTACAGGGATCTATTTTTTTTAGGCTATGGGTCAAAGCCGAGGGGATTAAACCTTTGGTTTGCAAATTTGGTGATATAGTAATTATAAGTTCAATCCCTGGGCCAAGCAGTGTGTACTTTGACTCAGTGGAAACAGATCAGTTAAAAGTACTAAAAATTTTAATAGTATTGTTATGCTATTAAATAACAGTTATCTGAACACTTAAATGTTATTATATTTTGATGCATTCTACAAAATGATGAGTTAGTTTCAATGTTTTCTATTCATACAAAACAATTTCTCCATTATAGAAAAATCATATTTCTCCATATAGAAAAAGGGCATTCAGAAAGATTTAAATTTAATAAATTACACTAATTATTTTACTACTAAACCTTCTTTTCAAAGATGACCTTGATAATTTCTGTTGTGAAGATGGAAAATAATTTTATTACCATACAACTAAAGAACATATTTCCTGAGAACCTATAAAATTTAAATAAAATCTATGTCAAAAGAGTTCTAAATCTCAAGGAATATCTTATTGTATTTGCTGCTGTAAAAGTATAAAGAAAAAAAACATTTTCTTGTCTTTTTTCCCAGCTGCTTCCTATGTCTGTATTGATAATAGTAACAGAGGTAAGATGCCACCTAAATTAACCAGTATGCAAAAGGTGAGTTACTTCTCTTTGTTACCTTCTCTGATAAAAACATTCATCCACTTACAAACATTCAAGATATGAACAAACCTGTCTGTAAATAGAAATTCTACAGTTTGCAAATTCAGCTGCTACCCAATAGATAGTATTATTATTGTATTTGATCAGCTTTATCTAAATCTAAACTTATTTATAAATGGAACTTTGTCTCTGTGTGTATGTGTGTGTGTGTGTGTCTGTTACCTATAGACTCCGAAACGGCTGAACTGATTTTCTTGAAAATTTACACAGTTGTGCTATAAGCATCTGCAAGTGTCCTTAGCTAGGTTTTGTGTCGAGATACCTCCGATAAATATCGAAAATCGATAATCGAAAAAATCGGGTTATAGAGGAGTGGTTCGATTTTAATCAAATTTGATACACTCATAGACAAAGACATAAGAAATGATTCAAGGTTTCAGTTCTTACAATAATGCAGAAAATCGATAATATATATATATATATATATAAAAGGCAAGATGTTTGTGTGTGTGTCTGTTTATCTGTCTGTATGTCCTTTATACAAATCCACAATTTTTATCCAATTCTCACAAAACTTCACACAAATATTCTTTAAGCTGAGTCTGAGCTCCAGGACCATGAATTAGTTTTAAAGCTTTCATTACACCCGAGCAATGCCGGGCTATACTGCTAGTTCTTTAAATACAACAGAATTGTCCTTTTGTCATTACAATATAATTTACCTTCATATTTTGTCAGTCCAGCGATAGTTATCTCACATACCAATAGCAGCTCTACCCTTACTACTTGGACACTTATTTGATCTATGCCTTAGCTAACCTATTTAGGCAGTCATTTACATATCACTTCTTGATTACATTCTCTATTTTATTTCCTCAACATGTCTCAGAAAAAATAAAAATGGACGCAGTAATGATAGCAAGAACTATTTTACTGTTACAATAGAAAGTAATTTTTCATTAAATCAGACCTAGATTTATCTTTATTTTTTTATATATTTTTTCTTCTTGGTACCATTAGACTCCTGTGTGGACCACAGCACCACTATACTGATGAGGTTTCCATAGCAGGTTGGAGTTGCCAGCTTCACACCCAGCCATATTTTAATGTAGTATTATCTTTAAACTTGACTGTTTGCCAACCAAGTTTAGAGAGCCTAGTCTATCATTCTATTTAACCCACAGTTGGGAGAAAAAGAGATGGATTCATGCCTTTCACAAAGGTATTTGTGTGAAAGTGAACACAATGAACTCAGCTAGAATTTGAACAATAACTGTTACACTCTGCACATATCTTTTCTTGACAAAGTCTAAAGATGACCTGGCACCTCAACTTTAGTCACTTTCTCACCACCATAATGTGGCTACCCTCTGTCTTTTCTATAAATATTTTCATGGCAATTAATTTTAAGGAAATTTCCTTCTAGATACCTCAACAGTATGAATTTAAGCATACTGCTACATTGACAACTAGTTCACATCATCTTACTGTTGAATTTGCTAGATGTAACAGTTCTGTTCTAATAGAATTTTTCTCTTCCAGTTTTTTGTTTCTCTGCCATCTATAATCTAAATTTAGATACAATGTCAATCAGCACCTTCTATTTTCTTTAGCCTTTCTCCTCATTAGCATATTTTAATTCTCTTTCCCTCCCAGTAACCCCTTGCATCTTTGTGGCATTATTGCCTTACTTGGTGAGAAACGATTAAAAAAACATCAGAAACTTAATTACTTTTTTAAAGATTAAATCTGTCACTCTACATAAACAAATTTTTATTTATTTATTTATTTATTTTAATCATTTTATCCTAAACAAGGCAATAAAGCCACTAAGACATAAGGGGTTACTGAGTATTAAAGAAAATATGAAAATGATAGAGGATAATAAAAGAACAAGAATTAAGAAGAGAGAAGATAACAATTGGCATTATATTTCTATTTTTGAAGATGAAAGTTGACTGGGAAGTAAGAAGCGGGAAGAGTTTCACAAGTGAGAAGTGCAATTATGGAACCTGTTATCATAGAACTTATGGCTAAATTTACCCATTTCAACTCTAAAATGATGAGATGTTTCTGCCAATCTAGTATTGTCCTTAAATTAAGAAAGTCTAGGTACCACAGAGGAAAGTTTAGCCAAATAATTACTATAAAAGTATTTACAGAAAAGGCACAGGAAAGCTATGTTATGGTGATGGGAAAATGACTGAAGCTAAGATTCCAGGTCAGCTAAAAACGTTAGTCCAAGAAGGTGCAATAAGTCATTCTACTGGAGGTTAGCATCAGCCATGCTGATGAAAGGTAAAAAGGATTCTCGCAGATGATTAAAAGAGAGCAGTTTCATTTTGGAGGTATTAAAATTAACAAGCCACTCCTTGCCCTATTAAACAACAGATTGTAGGTAATTTATTAGATCGACTACCAGTTTGACCTTATCGGAGTAATCAGACTTACTATTAAATAAATAGTTGTGTTGATAGCATAGATACAGAGCTGAAAACTGATAACATCAGGAAGTATTTATTAACACAGTCAGTCAGTTAAGTGCCATACATGAAACACGCTTGGGCGATCATGTCTCAAAAGAGACATGACAGAAGATTATCCCGCAGTAGGTTGCCATTGCTTTCTGCGGGAGACTGGTTGCTTGCCAAGGCTATAGAACCCAAACTGTCCTGTTATTTAACCCATAACTGGAAGGAAGTGACGGATTAATACCTTTCCCAAGGGTATTTGCGCGTAAGTGAATGCAATGAATTCAACTGGAATTTGAACTTGGCTCCCCGATTTCTCGTTCCGAGCCGATATCCACTGCACCACAACGCACATTAACACAGTAGTTGCCAAAAAAGAAATACACATTTCCAGTTTTTGCTGGTTTAAAGTTATACTACATGGTAATTCTCATAAAATTGTCATTAGAAAGAAGTGTCAACACAAAACATGTGGTTGAATGCTGATCATGAGATAACAAATCTATCTAAACTTATTTATAAATGGAACTTTGTCTCTGTGTGTGTGTGTGTGTGTGTGTGTGTGTGTCCGTTACCTATAGACTCCGAAACGGCTGAACCGATTTTCTTGAAAATTTACACAGTTGTACCATAAGCATCTGCAAGTGTTCTTAGCTAGGTTTTGTGTCAAGGTACCCCCGATAAATATCAAAAATCGATAATCGAAAAAATCAGGTTATAGAAGGATTGGTCCGATTTGAATCAAATTTGATACACTCATAGACAAAGACATAAGAAACGATATTCATAAGTTTCAAGGTTGCAGTTCTTACAATAGTGCAGAAAATCGATAATATATATATATAAAAGGCAAGATGTTTGTGTGTGTGTCTGTCTGTTTATCTGCCTGTATGTCTGTATATTTTTCAGCCTTTTTATTTTAGTTTTTGCTTCGGGTTTGGCTCTAAGTAGGTATAATTGTAGTTCTTAGTCTCAGCCATGATACCATTTACTCAGAGGACTTATTTAGCCTTCAAAATTCACTTTACAACGAAAAAAACTTATTTGATATCGATACTAGGAAATCAAAATTTGACTTACATCCATTTATTTTTCTTTCAGTCTACGGTTTCGCTTTAACTGGAAACAACTATTGCTTTTTAGTTTTTTGTGCTAACGTCCAAAGGGTCTGAGCTCCAGGACCATGGATTAGTTTTAAAGCTTTCATTATACCTGAGCAACGCCGAGCTATACTGCTAGTATATGTATATACTAGGTGCGATTGGTAAATTGTCGCAATCATTTTATTATTTCAAATATTCTTTAGGCTGAGTTTGAGCTTCAGGACCATGGATTAGTTTTAAAGCTTTCATTACACCCGAGCAACACCGGGCTATACTGCTAGTTCTTATAAAATTGTCATTAGAAAGAAGTGTCAACACCAAAACATGTGGTTGAATGCTGATCACCAGATAACAAATAAAACTATAAGAATGGATTGTTCTACTGGGAACTATGTGACCATGATAATAACCTATACAAAGCACCAGACAGAAGTCTGGGTGGGTCAACTGAGGAGATCAACCATGCAGATCAATTGGATTACAAGTAGCAGCAACAGTCATACTAGTTACAGCTGAGTAGCAGAGTTCAGTATTCATAGTGTAGTATTGCTATTTAGTCCTTGAGTGGATTAACTCAGGAGGACTCCCAAGACAGGATACTATGTATTATCAGGAAGAACCTCTTAATACTGAACTATTTGCAAAATACATGAATAACTATCTTGCAATAGCAAGATACTGAATATCACCTCATAGTAAAAACTATTACTACAAATCCGTGAGTAACTGACGTAATATACCAAGACCCAAAACAATACAATATCACAACACATCAGCAACCGTGTGATACCACAACGCATCAGTAACCTTTTAGATCACAGCAATAACCAATGATTAATAATTCTAATGTTAGATTTTGTACATTTTTAGTATTTGTCTATATTTCTGAGATGAGGTAGTATTTACAGTATTTACACTATTCAAACTATTGTTCCCATCTTTGTTGCCATTTGTACGACATTTCAGCTGTTGTATGCTCTGGCCTTCTTTAGGTGCTAGAAATTTTGAACTGAACCCTTTATTACAATCACTGGGGTATATCATGACTTCCAGTCAAGGCATTACTATGCAAGGAATGAGAATGATATACCCCAGTGATTGTAATAGTTTGAATAATGTACAATAGTTTGAATAATGTAAATACTGTTTGTACATTTTTATTATTGTTAAATGTTTAGGTTCATGTTCTGTCTCTGTATTCACAGGTTGCATGAAAATTCATTTTTCATAAATATTCCTTCAAATGATATCTTGAAAATAATTTCATACTTTCGAAAAAAAGTATTGGTAAAGGTTTATCAAATTTACCTGCCAAAAAATAGTGTATCAAAAGGATAGGTTTTCTTTTGACACTGCTATTACTGTATAACCCCTCTGCATTTTTTTTTTGTTTTTAAAAATTTGTTTTTAGAATTTTAATAAAACCCAAACATACGTGAAAGTAGATTTATACATTTTTTTCCTTTAAGAATTGACAACAAAAATATAAACACTATTTATTAGACTGTTTATTTACAAGAATAACTTTATACAGGGTGTCTATAAAGTTCGTGTCCACTTTTAAAAATTTATAACTTTAAAGTGCACACGAACTTTATGGACACCCTGTATATACAAGATTATAAAATATGTTGATGAACTACACAGCAACGTTTATTATTTATCAAGAAATAACTATGATAACAAATAATAATGTTTAACATTTTCTTTTGTCACTTCCCAAGTAAAAATAATGTATAAATCCAATTTCATATGATTGGGTTTTATTAAAATTCTAAAAATATCTTTTTAAAACAATAAAAATTGCCAATGGAGTATATGGTGATAGCAGTGTCAAGAGCAAAACCATACTTTTTGACACAACATTTTTTGTTTGTTTGCTAAGGTATTTTTGTTGTTTAATTCATTTTCTATAATTATTACAGAATATGAGATTGTTATAATCATCCCCAAAATAGGAATCAAATTTACTTTACATCTTTAAACTTAATTTATAATATAGACAAATTACTGTTTAATTATTAATTCAGTGTGAACTATAGAACAAGCAAATTTAAATAAACATAATTTTTCCCAAACATTATACATATTTTCTCAGAATACTCTTTGTTTTATTTTTTCATTTTTTTATAATTGTGATCAAGGTTGTCTAATCAGTAGAAAAAAACCAAGGTCTGAAAACTCCTGCAATTATTCCTAATTTTTTTTGAAAAACATAATTTTAAAAAACATTTTAAATCATTGTTAATTTTTCTAAAAATTTGCATGAAGCATGCCTAGAAAATCTGCATACAGATTATCTATTGTCAGCCAAATGATGACTGATGAAATAATCTTAAATGAAGAAAAATCTAAGCACTTTGACCAAAACAATTGGCAAAACCAGCAAATTGTGTACTTTAGGATGGTTAGTAAACCATAGGCTCATTGCCAATGAATTTGAATATTCATATATTTTTATAATCTTGTAAATAAATAGTCTAACAACTAAATAGTGCGTAACATTTTTGTTATTAAAATTCTAAACATAGCTTTATTAAAATAGTAAACATTATATATTGATAGTGGTGTCAAGAGAAAAGTTGTCTTTTTGAAACACTTTCCATTTTTTTCTCTTTTTAGATATATAGGTTAAACTTTGCCTTATTTTTTAATATATTTTTTCTTCTTTTACAGCGAAGAAGTGGAGCTGAAATGATTAAGTTAATAAAAGAAGATGGCACTTACATGATGTCAAGCCCAGAAAGTTCACCCTCAGCTAAAGGTTCACCAAAAACCCATAAGGCTTTGAAAAACAGTCATGTATCAACTGGGTCTCCAATTCACTCTCGAATCCCAACCCCAAAGGGATCACCATCCACTAGAGGAAAAGATCAATTGAAAGTGTCTGGAGCAGAAGCTCTCAGCCACAAAAAAGCAAAGACTTCTAAAATTGCTAAAAGAACTCGTAAACCAGAGCCTGATGAAGAAGTGGATGAAGTCCTTACAATTTCTATTGTTGACTTGACACCAGAATCAGACAAAGAGAAATCAACATGGCTTGTAGCAAATCGACAACAGAACATTAATCTTCTTAAAAGGGTTAACAGCTCATATGAACCATTAACTGCAGAAGCAGCTCTTGTCCAAGCAAGGCCAAGAAGCCAGTCAATGGGTCAGGTGGAACAGTGTGTCCTAAAAGTCACAAGGAAACACAATTCATATCTAACTTCAATGTCTGATAACAAGCGCACACAAATCATTCCAATATTTAATGTTGTCTTTTTCAAACCTGATTCATAATCGTGTTTAAGGGTTAGGAATAAATAATTTCCCTCGTTCAATGGTTGCTTAAAATGGTGCATAGTTTCATAAACTTATTCCCTTTATACTATGTCAGACTGTATAATGCAAGTCAATGTTTTCACAATAAAATTGGTACTAACCAATTGGTAAAATTTCAGTATAAACTTAACATTTATATGATAAATATACTGTGTTCATTTCAGTTTTATGCTGTTGTAAGGTTTTATTATGCAACTTGAGGTTTGTTCATCAGATAGTAAATAAATATGATATTATAATTATTTATATTTATTTTTAAAATATGTAAAGATTTCCATAGTTCATTAGAAATATATAATCTCAAAAGAGAAATCAGATATTCAAAATTATTGAGCAATATGTACACTATTTAAAATTGTGAGAAAAATTGAATAGATTATAGAACAATAAAAAAGAAAAAACATTGAATATATTAAAGATAAAAAATGGATTAAAAATAGTCACAAAAATATTTTTTTAAATTAAATAAGCAAAAAAAAATTGAATTAATCAACAAGAAAATATTTGAAGAAGCTATGTTACAAACATAAACAAAGAGAAAAACACAGAATACTAAGGAATTTGGTTAAGGACACAAAAGCAGACAAAACTACCATCTTTGAGTAAACATCACAAAGAGAATGTAAGTTAGATTAAGGACATGAAAACTGATTTCTCAACATTAATTTTTTGTAGGGCTATATTAGATGGACCTGATATTTGTTTGCATAATAAAACTTGAGTTTTATTATGCAAAATTAATGATAACTCACTTGGAGAGTGAGTTATCATTAATTTTAATAAAATAGAAATTAGAAACTGAAATTAACATGGTATATTTATCATATAAATATAAGTATAGCCTGAAAATTTGACTATCGTGAAAATATTAACATACATAATAAAATTTGAGAGTATATATCAAGAATGTAAACCAGAAAAACATTTAAAGCTGCCAACAATGCATTTGATGAATTTCTTTTTGGGAAATCATTTTCAATCTTTTATTTTTACTCTGTGGTTATTGATTAAAAATAGGATTTTTTTTTCATTCATTTTTGTTGTCTTCAACTCTACATGATATTTATAATTTAAAGATTGAAAACAAAAATTAATTTCTGGAGTTTATACAAATTCTATTTTTTGCAGAAACTTTTGGATATTAAGATCCAACTAGAATTGATCAATCAGGTAAAATAATTATTTATTTTAGTGAAATTTTCTTTTATATGCTATATCACTTCAGTAAAATTTGGATAAAATAAAGATTATTAGAGAAATTAGGAGTGTCAGGTTAATGATATTTTACAGAGATCACAAAGGTTATTATCTCAATTATGTGTTATAATTATCATAAATATGGTATGGTTATTTTGAAAATTGATATGGTCATTAATAAAAATTATTATTAAATTTAAACATTTATAATAAAGTTGACTTTTGCTAAAATTTTAAAGATTTAAAAATTATTATATCAAATATTTATGAAAAAGTTGTTGGAAATAAAACTGAGGATTTTTATATTCTTTATTATGTTTTAAACTCACACTAATTATGTATAATTAATAAAAATTATAAAGATTATTTCAAAGAAATGATCCTTAATTTAGTAAACAATGTAACGGATATAAATCATGATTAATGTCATAAATATCATAAAATTTAGTATAAATGCTCTTTTAAGAATTACATTTATCAAGGTATTTAATAGATTATTATTGTCTTAATTATTTATAAGGTTAAATTTCAAATCTTAGTTTCTAAATTCAGCAAAGGTATATTATAAATAAATCTTGCTTTATAGCAGTATGACCTATTGCTTTTTTATATTTTGTATAATTTTGTCTACTAGTTGATTGCTCAGAATCTTATTAAAATTAGTTTTAACTTCTGAACATTTTTGGAAGTTTCCAGAGGTGAGGAATGGTTGAAAAATGTAAAATTTTAGATTTTTAAAAATTTATTCTGAAATTTTTTTACTTATAAATGTTAGTTTGATAATCTGTTTGTTATGAAAATATGTTGTTAATATTCCTAAATGTCCAAAAGTGTTTTTTTGTTGTTTTTATAGAAGTAACTGTCCAATGTACCAGGAATTAGATTTTATTTAACTTGTCTCAGTTTTAAAATATTTCTGGAAAAGTACATTTTTTTGTACTTATTTTTTCTGTTGATTTTGTTGTTTTCTTTTCTGCTGTGGGGGTAGCAAGTTTTTATTTGTTTCTATAACCAAGTAAAAAACATTTATTTTTCAAGAAAACTTATTTTGAGTTCTTTAATGGTTTAGTTTATAATTTACATTCCATGTAAACTTAATTGACAAAAAAATTTAACAAATTACCCATGATGTCTAATAAAGTTTACTGAATGCAAAGTCCCTCTCCCACACTCTCTCTTAAATGCTTTATATCAGTCTTACATTTTTATTTACATATATACACAGACACAGATTGGGTGAACTTAGTTTGCAATTTTTAATTTATGAGCTTTTGATTAAAAAAAAATATAACTAATGCTCCTTGTTGATTATCTTTTTTTATTTACTTTTTTAACATTTTAATAAATTTTTTGATTTCCAGTTCATATTTATAAATATATATCTTCTAATATTTTCAGCAAACATTAGTAATTTTTTAAAAACATTTTTGTTGTTCATTATTTTGTCAGTGAAACATGATATTTAAAAGAAAATTAAAGTAATGACACAACAAAAACATCCTTGAAAATAACTAGTGTTAGCTGAAAATACTTAGACATAGGAAGATATATTTACAAATATGAACTGGAAATCAAAAAAATATTTAGAAATATCAAAAGTGTAAATAAAAAATAATCAACAAGGAACTTTAGTTGTTTTTCATCAAACATGTGCGCGCACACACACACACACACACACACACACACACACACAAATACACAAATGTGTGGCCGAGTGATTAGAACATTTGCTTTCTGACCATGAAGCCTAAGTTCAAATCTCACCATGGTCGATTTGTCAGTAAGATGACTTCTTGAAGTTATTGGTCTAGAAGAGGTGATCCTAACATGTGGCACCTTTGAAAAATGCCCGAAAATCCTACTATGGGTTGACCCAAGCCTTGTGAGTGAAACTGGGTAGATGGCTCTCTTTGAGTAGCCATCGATGATTGTGCTAGCTCAAAGTCCCAAGTCATCCTGGCCTTGTTCAGACTATTGTTCATGCTAGATAATGTGCTCTCTCCCAGAAACTGCAACTAAGGTCTTCTCAGTATAGTTGCAGTATAAACCACAGGTGGACTCTGTGAGTGTTGAACAAACACAAGTGTGCCTGAGTAGGCGTCCGTAATGGGGATTAGTTAGCCACACTGGTAGAAAGGTATACAAGTGGCCAACCATTATATATCAGTTTTGTCAGACAATATTATATATACAAATGTCCTGAAGAAACCAAAAACGTCAAAATTGTAGTAGCATAATCAGCTGATCTTCCTAACTTAAATACCTAAAAGCTCTACATTTTAAATCTTTAATTTAATTCAAACATATATTGAGCACTTTCTAACATAACTGTTTACTGGTCGAATTTAAATCTGACCCATAACTGTTTAGTGTGTGTGTATATATATATAACAACTCATCAGTACAGTTAGACATCTGATTGCTTTTTACCCAGGATTGAAACCCGACCGAATTGGCGTCAGTCATCGATTCTACCTCTGAGCTATGGGCACTCAGTAGAAGGAGGCAGACTTTTTAGTATGTATATTATCATTATACATGCCCAATAGCTGAGAGTGTTTTAATTCATTGCTGAATGAATGATGTGTAACTGCTAGAGTAGCTACTGTTTTTCAAAGTTTACCATTCTTCCAGAGTGCTCAATCAGGGTGTGAGAGCGTAAATAGTCATCCGCAGACAGATCTGTTTTGCTGTATCACAGCTCATCAGTACGGTTAGACATCTGATTGCTTTTTACCCAGGATATATATATACACACACACACACACACACACACACACACACACATAGACAGTGTTCATTCAGTAATGAATATTCAATATATATATATATATATATAACCACTTTAAACATTATTTTTAATGGTTGCTCATATCTGAGTAGGCACTCCATTTATATTTTGGACAGTATATTTATTTATATTTGTCTACTGGCCTGAATGTTGGAGAAACCATATTACATAAAACTTTGTGCTCTCTCAGAATTTGAATCTTAGTGTTTCTTAGTGCAGAAGTAGACTCTCTTATTGTACACGATAAATGAGGGTCAGCAGTGGATAATGCCCTTTATTTTACACTTATGCATGGGATTTCTGTCCTGTATGCATTTATGTTGAACTATTAGTTTTCCAGCTGCACTAAGATTTGTTTAAAGTGGTCAGTTGCTGTGCAGCACAAAGTACACTTTCCATCAAAATAACATAGCCCATACAGGTGCACAGTGTGCCAGGCGTTAAGGGTTGGTGATGATCACATGTTATATTATCACAGTTCGACCTCCCCGGGGCCTTAAATACATTGGGTAGTGCATGGTAGATTTCAGACACACACACACACACACACACACACACACACACACACACATATCAAACATGAAATGGACTGTTGCCACTTTGTGTTGACCTCAGTGTCCACTTTTATATTTACATATACTCTATCCCTGATATTGAGCACTTTTACCCATAAATATGCCATAACTTAAAACTAAATTTTTGTCATATATATAAACCATCTGTAGACAGACCTGTTCTATCACAGCTCTTCAGTGTGGCTAGATTAACCGTTTTGCCTCAAGCCAGGACTGAAACCTGACTGATTTGACAGCAGTTGGATATTCATCGACCAGGCCATTAGCACAACATCAGAAAAAGGTCGATTTCATAGCGTGTAAGATATTTTACGAAATGCAAATGGTAGCAGTGAGAGTGTTCTATCTGATAACTGCTTTTAACATGCATTCTACACTGTAACCAGAGAACATAGCATAAAGTCATAAATAATTGCTGTTTATGAAATTTTCCCCTCTCTACAGGACTCAATCACAAGCGAGAGCATATATATATATATATATATCCAGAAACAAAAGTTGGATATTTTTACAAATTCATCCTCATCAGACCAAATTCATACAACAATGAATGGTTCAAATTCGAACCATTCATTGTTGTATGAATTTGGTCTAATGAGCAGTGAAAGCCACAAAATATGATATTACCTATGGATTTCTAAAAATATCCAACTTTTGTTTCTTGATTATAATATTTGTTAAATTTAACAATCAATTTTAACATTGAGTTCTATTTAGAGTTAGTCTCCATTGGAATTTACCTTACCAAATATTAAGGATTCTACTTTATATATATATATATATATATATATAATTACTAGTTCAAATCATATTTTAGTGGATACCTATATTTAAAATAGATGTCCCATTTTTAAACACTTTGCATTACATCTATTGATATGCACACTTGAGAATAATATGTATTGAGCTGAGTCACACACACACACACACACACACACACACACATATATATATATATATATATATATATATATATGTATATTGTTTACATTATTTATATTGTTCAGACTGTTGTCCACATCTTTATTACCATATTCACGATATTTCAGCTGTTGTACACTTTGATCTTCTTTAGGTGACTGTAATTTTGATCTTAATCTTTTATTTCAATCACTGGTGTAGATTGTTCTCATTCTATGAATCATGCCACTTTGTGCTCTCTCACAGGATTTGAATCTCCCTTTAACTCAGCTCTCTAAGTTTTCGTTTTAACCACTGCTGTAGCCAGGTATTGAACTCCTAACTCTTTAGGTCTTGTCACTGAATCTAACCAACGCTTTTATTCACTGGACTATGTTCCTTTGAGAACACATAGATCCAGTGACTTGATCCAAAAAGTTATGTGTTGGCTACAGCAGTGATGAACAAGTTGAGTTAAAAGGAGATAGCTGATCAGGTAGACATCGGGTAGAGGCCTGACTCATGAACCGAAAACAATCTATCTTGATTAACAAAATTTCAGTTCAACATTCCAGTTGCCTGAAGAAGGTCAGAGTGTACAACAGCCAAAACATTGTGAATATGGCAACAAAGATGAAGACAATACTCTGAACAATGTAAATAATTACAATACCTCATTTCAGAAATATAGACAAAAAAAAGTATATATATATATATATATATATATATATATATATATATATCTGTATAGATGAAAAAGTGTGAGAAGCCATGAATGTTTTGTTTAAAGGATAGATTTATTGTTACTATTATTAATAATATTATTTATCTTTTGTATAATACATTAAATATCCATGATGGTATTTGTGTTGCTACACATGTTTAGAGTCCAATGTTGACTCTCTTCAGGCAAATAAATTTCTTAATTTCATATCAAGATCTGTTTATCTCCATTTTATATATATATATATATATATATATATATATATATATATATATATAGTGGATACCTATATTTGGGTAGATGCCACATTTTTTAAATAGTGTGTATTATGTCTACCACCTTGCACACTGGAAAAAATATAAATCTATGAAGAAAATCTGACTCTCTTCAGGCAAATAAATTTCTTAATTTCATATCAAGATCTGTTTATCTCCATTTTATATATATATATATATATATAGTGGATACCTATATTTGGGTAGATGCCACATTTTTTAAATAGTGTGTATTATGTCTACCTTGCACACTAGAAAAAATATAAATCTATGAAGAAAATCTGACTCTCTTCAGGCAAATAAATTTCTTAATTTCATATCAAGATCTGATTATCTCCATTTTATATATATATATATATATATATATATATATGTGTATATATATATAGTGGATACCTATATTTTGGTAGATGCCACATTTTTTAAATAGTGTGTATTATGTCTACCACTTTGCACACTGGAAAAAATATAAATCTATGAAGAAAATCTGAATAAGGTGATGTGCATTCCTTAAAAGGCTAAATAGAATGTGTGTCATGGTTACTAATGGAAGTACATTCCACAGTTAGATATTTACTTTTAAAAAGTGCTCCATACAAAAGTAGAGCATTAATATATGGTAGTTATAATTATAATAATAATAGCATACTGCAACTAAATAGCTATGAAGTTTTGGTGTTAAAACACTATCATCAGGCAGTAAAATGTGGTTAATTTATTTGGTAATAATGCAGATAGAAAAACTAAAGAAGTTCAATAAAAAATAAAGACATAAGAATAAAGAGGTCAATGAGATAAATTAAGTGAGGTTGGGAGGTTATGATATTTTAAAGAAGTGTATGTGTATGACTCATAGACAGTTGTGTTTCAATGTTTTGCCATTGAAAGCCAGACATGTCAAAAATATTAAACCAGAAAAAAGAGAAACAGATAAAGAAAAAAAAGAAAAAAGAAGTGAGAAGAGACAATAGAGAAGAGAAAGAAATGGGAAAGACTAGCAAAGAAAAATTAAAACCTTGGAAAAGATATAATAAACTAAAATAAAGTAAATATAAAAAATAAAATCAAAACCAATATAAAAAATAGATGATGTAAAAAAATATAAAAATTAAAACATAAATAAAGAAAATTCTTAAGGGGATTTGTTCATAAGTACAAATAAAAGAATAATAGTAATTAAAAAATTCCCAGTTTAATAAGCTAAATTGTTCTTAAGTTATAAAAAGCAAATAGTGAAATATTGATATAAAAATGAGATAAATTCAGATATATTTAAGGGTATGGAAGATTCTATGGTGGCAAAAATTAGTGATTTTATTACATTAGTTCAATAAGTCAGTTTTGGGAAATTTTATTATATGGATTTTTTCTTGTAAGCAAAGGAAACATATTTCATGTAACAATTTACATGTTCTAGCTTTAGTTAATACTTTCCATTTAACTGTAGTTTTATTTGCATCTTTCGATTGCCAGTAGTATTTAGAGAGAGAAGTACAATTACTATATACTTTATTATTGAAAAATAAGTTATGTTGGTAAAATCAAGGCTTAAAATTATTCTTAGTACATCCTATATAATGTTTGATAAGATTAAGATTTTCAGTAGTTGAGATAGTAGCTTGGTATACAATGGAATCTGTAAGGCATTTATTTTGCAAAGGACATACATTAGGATTATGACAATTGCATGAACTAATGTTATTATCATTATTTATGGTAAGTTGGTTATAATTAATATCATAATGTTGTTGTTTTATGATTTTATTATCGTGTTTTTTATTATCTTACCAAGATTAAAATAAAAATCTCATTGGATGACCTCTTTATTCTTATGGGTTTTTTTTTTAATCTTCCAATCTATATAATTATCAAATAAATTAGCCACATTTTACTGCCTGATGATGGTGTTTTAACATCAAAATTTTATAGCTATTGAGTTGCAGTATGCTATAATAATAATAATAATAATAATAATAATAATAATAATAATAAAAATAATAATAATAATAATTACTGTGTGTGTGTAAATTAATGAGTAATATTAATATTGTTTCTTCTGAAACTGAATAAACAATATTTTAGATTCTTTTAACCCTTCTGTTATTCGTTTCCCTACACAGAAATCAGCCTCAACAGCTAAAAGAAAACATCAAAGAGACTTTCTTAAATTCACTTTAGAATTCTAATGTTGCTTTTTTCATTGTCTGCTATAGGATCATATCCAATTATGTGTGGCAAAAAGTCAAATGGATTCTATATTTGTTTTATTGAACAGCAATAAAGTCAGTTGTATGCAGTTGAAGTTTTACTATTGTGGCCATAAATTTTTTTTTTTTTTGACTTCAGTCAAGATCAAAGAGTCCATAACTCTGAGCCGCTGTTATGAATTCCCTAATCTTTTCAATGGCTGTATAGTATGTGCTTCATCAGGGGTTACATATGGTTTTAAATACAGTGTTGACTACATTGGCTAGCAAGCACAGTCTATCCTGTCATTTAACCCATGGTGGTCAGCATAAGAGATGGATTCACACCTTTTCCAAGAGGTTTTGTGTGAAAGTGAATGTAACAAACTTGTCCGGAATTCGAAATCTGTTTTCAATTTCTCTATTCTGAGTTGAAAACTATTACAGTATCCACATGTCAATCCATAAACAATAATGATTAATGAATTTGAGATTTCTATACTAATGCATATATGCTGGTTTTAACAGCTTTCTCTTAAGATTTTCATGGCCTTGTTACAGATATACATTTTGCTACAAGATTACAATTCTCTGATGGGGTGGGATAGGCTGTCTATGAAAAGATGTATCATTTAAAATTTTTCTCAATGAGTGTTTACCAGCAAAGTAAAGTGATGCAATATATTTAAATCTCAGAAAGCCAGCATATTTTCATTCATTGCTTCATCTTTAAGTCTAGCCTGTGATCTTTTCTTCTATCTGGTAAGATATTATTCAGTCTGACTGATTTATATTTTAATGTCATTTTAAAGAAAAATCATAACAAGCATAATTGATGTACTAAATTGGCTTTTGTTGCAAGCTAATATGGTATGTGTTTGGATATTGCATGGGTCATCTATAGGTATTAAAAGTCAACTCTGGTGGCAAATGAGGAAGAGTTTAACAATGATTTGGAGGGGTTTTATTTTGAATTGCCAAGCATAAGAACAAAATTAAAAGAAGAAATTAAAGGAAAAGCTGTTTATACCACATTTTTATTAAAAAGATTTTTTCATTTCACTTGAATTTGACTAAAAGTCAGACTTTTGGTATACTGTGCTGGTCTAGTTTATTGAAATAACTATTGACTCAATTTCAGTTTTTATAATATTCTTGGGCTTTTTGCTGTTTCAGAAAACAAATAACTGAACCAGTCAAAATTAAAACAAACAAATGCATTACATTTAATAATTTTTCTTTTCTTTTTTTTTTATTTATCTCTTTTTATCATCCTTAGATAATGCTATCATTCTAACTGCAAATATCAGAGACCATAAAAGACAATGGTCATTACTAAAACTGACTTGTTATAATGGATACCTATTAAATGTAAATTTTATTCTTACTTCAATTTTGTAGTAGGTATTTTTTTTTTATATTTATTTCTGGAAACATGAGAAACAAGAAAATTAAATTAATAATCCTACAAATATTATTGAATATTTTTTAAATAAAACTTGATAGACAATAGCAACATTTTAAAAAAATTGTTTGGATTTCACTTGATGTTTTAGTCATTAATTAAAAGATAATTTATTTTTAAAAATCAGTAAAGATGAGGATATTAGTTTTAATTAAACATGAATGATCTATAATATCATTGATGTGTTAGATTTTTTTTTCCTGAAACAGAAACTTGTCAAAAACAATATAATCTGGGGCTGAAATAAAACCGTTTTATTTGATTGCTTCACTGTGGCTTTAAATCCTCTTGTTAAAGGTGGTAAAATGTTCTATTAATTCAATTCAGGCTTTGTCAGTTATCAAATTTCTAACAAATGAGTATTTGTTTCTTGAGTCAATATATGTGCTTACTGACAAAATGACTGCTATAAACAGACCTATGCTTTTGGATTTATTTCTTGTGGCTGGTTTTTGTTTCTTCTCCTCAAAGATAAAAATATTCAAACTCTGCAATTGTGAAACTGCTGCTGTTGTTGTTGCTGAGATTTTAAAATTATATTTGATTAGAGTGTTAACATTGTCTGTCCCTGGTGCTAAAGAATAGTGATTATTTTTTGTTAACAAATTTGGAGTACAAAGAAAAATAACTTTGTTATATAGACACACATTTATATATTTCTTTCTGTACATATCCATCAGCTTTATACACACACACACATACATATGCACACACAAGGTGAGTACTGAAAATTTCTCAAAGCAGTCCACTTTTCAAAATATCGGTATTTCAATGAGCAAATATTAAAATAATGATTTCTTCCTTTTTTGAGAAGTTGGTCAGCATTTCCTTGTGTGTGTGTGTAAAATTTGAAATATAAATAAAAATATCTGTAAAAAGGACAATACGAATAAAGACAAAAGGAAAAATTTTTATTTACTGATGTGTTTTGTCTTCTAATCAAGGCAAATGTAAGAATTTTATCGTATAACATCCACCATAGTTTACTTTGATTTTTCCTGTTAGCCTGAAGAATACTTATGAACATTCTTAATTTTAAAAACTTTGAAAACCTAGCATTTTCACTTCTGTTTATAAATACTTGTTTCAAAATAAAATCCTTGCATATTCCTTGATAAAGTCTATGAGAGGATGAAGCATGTCAGTAAAGAAAGGTTTTTCTTTTGTCTTTATTCATTCACAAATATATATATATATATATATAGGGTATCAATAAAGTCCTTATACAGTTACTTATAATAAAAAAGATGAGCAGAATCAGGAAAAAAAGCAAACCAAATACACACGACACAGAAACAGGTTCTTTATCTACCATTTTATTGTTATTAATCAGAACCATTTTAATAAAGTTTCTGGGATGTTAATTGATTTCTTTGATTTAATTGTTACTCTAAGTAACTGTATTGTGACCTTATTGCCATCCTATATCATCTTCATGTATGTTGCTACAGAGTTTTTGCAATCCAACAACTTGCTTCTTTATTGCTGTTTGTTTATATAATCTATGCATACATTTTAAATAATATTAATTAGAGATGAATAATTCCTATAAAATTAACTTAAACTGTTTACATTTTGCCTTTAATTAATTTCTTATATTTTTATGGAGAGAATATTTAAATCTGAACATTATGACGCAATTAATTCCAATACTGAAAAGTAATTTTTTCATTTTATTTTCTGACAAAACATGAAATTTATAATTATTTAAATAATATAGTTGTATTAAATATCTTTTTTATATTCTGACATAGATGTGTAATTGACTTTCTTAATTATTTTATATTTTTCAATAATAGTTATTACAGTTCTATATGAATCATTTCATATTTTGTGATTCTTTTAGTTGTATATTACATTATTATTAACAATCAGTATTTCATTCTACATGATTAAATATAAAAATTTGTTGTCAGTTATGATATTATGTTGCCTATAAATGGCTATAAATGTATAGTTGTCAAATTCTATCCACCTTATTTAATACAAAAAATATGATTGCACATTGCATGATTGTGTGTGATTGTAATATAATCAATAATTCATACTAAAATGAAAGTTTGTAAATTACAGGATTTTTTTATGTATATTCTATAATTATGATTTGCAATAAATTATTGTTAAGACTTGTTTATTGAAATGATAGACAAGCTAAATTTTGCTGAACCAAATGTTTATAAATAAAATATAGCTCTAAATGATTCAAAATCATTTTAACTTTTGAAAAATTTGGAATTATTGTATCTTTTTTCTTCTTTCTGACAGCCATACAATTCAAGTATTTTTTTTTTTTATCCTCACTCAAATTGGCTTCTCTCATCAGCATATTTTTCATTTCAGACAAAAAACTGCTTTAACAGTTGTATATTTTTCCTCATATTTGTTTATATATATATATTTGATTGACTGGTACAGTCTATACCTATCACTGCATCCATATCTATGATATATAAAAAATACTAAAAATTATAAATCTGAAAAAATATGTTTGAATAATCAAGACAAGACACAAGAACAAAGAAATATAAAAATGATGATTTATATAAATATTTATATAGCTTTCTGTGGTTTTCCAGTAAGCATGATTCTCAGAATAACTATTGGGTTAACCAAAATGGTAATTTGGTTTATTAAGTAATTTTCCTACTTAATAAACACATAAACTTTTTAACTAACCCAATATATTATCAAATTATTAAATAAAAAGTTTAATGTTAGTGGGGAAAGCATTATCAAAAACTAAATCCTTATTGTGTATAACATTTATACATATCATTTTATTTCCTTTGCTTTTTATTGCAACTTTCAGTAAATATGAACAATATAGAAATGGGATACCTAAAGTAGGTAGTGGGAGCAGTAGGAGGTATTTAGAAAAAAGGGTGGTAAGGGAGCAGTGAGGGTGACATTAGAACAAAGTAAGTTTTTGAATCATTTCATTTAGTGAGGAGAAGTGATAAAAAAAATAGGATTCAGAAAAACAAGATGGCGATTGGCATGGCATTTAAATTTTTGAAAATTGTAGGTGGCAGGGAAGCAAAAGATTGGAAGGGAGTTCCACGTGCGAGAAGAAAAACTATTAAAATAGAACATAAGTTGCATCTAGCTAGTTCAACAGTAAAACAGTGGAAGCTAATTGCTAATCTAGTCAGTACCATATGTGATACATGCTTTGGGCAATCATGTCTCGAAAGAGATATGACTGACTGGGCAGAAGATTATCCTGCTGTAGGTTGCCATCACTTCTGCGGTAGACTGGTTGCCAGCCAAGGCTATAGAACCCATTCTGTTCTATTATTTAACCCATAACTAGAAGGAAGAGATGGATTAATACCTTTCCCAAGGGTATTTGTGCATAAGTGAATGCAATGAATTCAACTGGAATTCAAACTTGGCTCCCCAATTTGTCATTCTGAGCTGATATCCACTGCACCACAATGCATATGCTAATCTAGTAGCATGCTTAAATTCATGCAATCAAGGTACTATAGAGGAAAACTCAACAGAACAATTACCATAAAAATATTTGTAGAAAGGACAGAGGGAAGCCACATAATGTCGATGGGGAAACTGTTTGCAATCAAGATATCAGGTCAGGATAGATTAAATTACAGACATGTTTTTTTTATTTTTCTTAAGAATCTTGTAATATATAGTAGTAGCACTGAACTAGATATTGTAGCAATATTCAATGCACAGACAATGGTAAATTTATCAATGTTCAAAATGGATTCTGATAAGAAAACTTGGTAATGTACCAATATTTTTAGTAGTAGAATTAAAAATTGATTCAATATAATCCCACTACTTCATGTCAGTGAGAAATGTGAGTCCAAGAAGGTGCAAAGAGTTGCTTCCTGGGGGTTAGAATCAGTTATACTGATAGGCAGACAAAAAAGGTTCTATATGATGATTAAATGAAAGCAGTTTATTTTTTTTTTTTTAGAGGAGTTAAAATTTACAAACCATTCCTTGCCCCTGTTAATCACAGATTGGAGATCATTTGTGAAAGCAGTTGCCAGTTTTACTTTGTCAAACCTGTCAGACTTGCTACTAAAACAGGAATAAATAATTGTACCATCAGTATAAATTCCTAGTTGGGAACTGATAACATTGGGAAGGTTATTAATGAAGATAAGAAACAACATAGGTTAAAAAAAAAAAATAGAGCCCTGGTAACTCCACATTAATACAAAATGGACTAGAAGCATGTCCATTCAACAAGACCCTATTAACAAGATTTGTTAGGTATGATTGGATTAAGCCAAATATTTGTCCCTTCACACCATAGCCCTTGAGCTTGTGGAGAAGACTGGCATACCAAACCCTGTCAAACACCTTTGAGATATCTAGAGCCACAGCACAAACCTTGACATTCTTATCTAAAGCTTGACAGACAAATTCAGTGATATCTGTTAGCATATCAGATGTAAGCATGGAGAAACAGAAACCATATTGTTTATCCAAAAGGAGGCCATGTGAATTGCAATGCTTAACCAATTCAGCATTGATTAGAGTCTCTTGTACTTTGATAAAGATTGAAAGAGTTCCTTTAAAAAATCTATATGACATTTACACATAAGCTTTCCAAAGAATAAAATTAATAGTTATACATGACATGAACACATGGTTTTATTTTATTTTGTTGTCTGAAAATAAAAGTCCAGACATTTCTTTGTATCTTGCTGTTGTTATCTGGACAGGATGTAATTCCCATTAGCTAGGTCAGACTGCTGATTTTTGGATTGACCAATGTTCTAGACACTGTAGCCATGGATGCTCATCTGGCAGTATACATATGTGGGTTTAAAGTGTTAGATTAGTTGCTTCTAATTTGCAATTTTATTAAATGCCAAGTGGAAGAGGGGTATTAGAGATGTAGATTGGGAGCTAAAGGGCAGCAGCTAGAATAAGTTAAGGAACCACTGATAGAGAATGACAGTCTGAGAGTTGTGATAAAAAGCAGAAAATGATAGAAATACTAACAAAACATCATCTAAGAAAGTGAAAAACAAAAAAAAAAGACAATTTTTAAAATAAAAAGGTTTTGGATAAGTTTTTTTTTTTTTTTTTGATTTCTTTTCAGATTATTTACATTGTTCAAACTGTTGTCCTCATTTTTGTTGCCATATTCATGACATTTCATTGTATGCTCCAACCTTCTTCAGGTGACTGGAATTTTGAACAGAATTTTTTATTTCAATCTCTAGGATAGATTGTTCTTGTTCCATGAGTCATGCTACTTCTGGATGTCATAGTTATCTCCAATTCTCTCTTGTTCACGACTGCTGTAGTCAGGTATTGAATTCACAACTCTTTGGGTCAAGATCCACTGGGCTATGTGTCTACAAAGTAATACAATTTAAACATTTCCTTCTTCATAATAAACAATTTAACAAATCCAGGTGAATTCTGATATTTAAAAGTAACTTTGACATGTTATTTGACGTACAGTGTAATCCTGATATAAAAGAGTTGTTGGGACCCAGATAAAGGTTCTCTTATATCCGGGTTTCTCTTATATCCGAGTTTGGTCTATTTTATATACATTACCAAAGGCTCTAATTTGGGACCATAGGAAATATCTCTTATATCCAGGTTTATCTTATATCGGGGTTATACTGTATTAAAAATCCCGGTGCATATTAGTTTAAGCCCTTCTCAAGGCAAATTAAATTTTTGGTTCTCTTTTCCATTATTGAATGTTAACTTTTGTTTCTTCGCCCATTACTAATATTCTTTAGTGTTTGTTTCTCACTCATATAAAAGATAATATATTACAGTAAGTAACAGTGAACAAAGGTAAGTAAGTAATAATCATAGGTAATCATTCCTAAGTAAGTAATAATCATAGGTAATCATTCCTAAGTAAGTAATAATCATAGGTAATCATTCATAAGTAAGTAATAATCATAGGTAATCATTCTATACTGTATTGCAGCATTAATGAAATGAATTATAAAATCAAGAGTAAAACTGGAAAAGATGTTTTGGCAGGAATTGTTGGTGTTCGCTTATTTTATTTGCTTACTCAACTATAGGTTTTGGTAGTTAAAATAGAAAAACTAACATGTAATCTTTGTTTTATAATGGAGACAAGATTACATCTCAGTCTGAAGTAATTCTCTTCAGTTTTCTGTCACTAATTGTTAACTGTATTTTTATTAAAAATCTAAATACAAATTAACACTCTTGCTCTAATGGGTCTACTTATATGTCTACAAAACTTACATTGCCAGCTGTCATATATATATATATATATATATATATATATATATATATATATATATACACACACATTCATGTATGTATATATGTATATATACACATATATATATGCATACATGTACATATATGTACACATGTATGTATGTATATATATATATACACACACATATTCATGTATGTATATATACATATATATATACGCATACATGTACATATATATATATATATATATATATATATACAGTTAATTTAACAGGAACAACACATTTTTTCAATTCCAATGATTGTTAAATAATAAGCTGATTCATCACACTTTCCTTTGATATAAAAATTACATTTTAAAAATTTCACACTGATTCTTAATATCATATAACTTAGAAAAATGTCTTTGCAAAAGTCTACACCCCATCCCCGATATAATACTGTGTTATCACGTAATTTATCAATAGACTGTTTTTATGCTAGATAACACACTCTCTTCTAGAATCTATAACTAAAGTTCTCTCAGCAAAGTTGCAGTATAAACTGTAGGTGGGCTCTGTGGGTGTTGAACAAACACAAGTGTGTTTGAGCAGGCGTCTACAAATGGTATTAGCTAGTTGTCCCGATAGATGGGTATCCTTGAATATGCGTGGCCAGCCATGATTATTATGTATATGTATATGTATATGTATGCATATATATATGCATGTATGTGTATGTATGCATATATGTCTATATATTTATGCATACATGTATGTGTGCATGTATGTGTGCCTGTATGTGTATATATATATATGTGTGTGTGTGTGTGTATATATATATATGTGTATGTGTATATATATATATATGTGTGTGTGTGTGTATATATATATATATATATATATATATATATATGCTCATTAAAAGTGAAAAAACATTGCTTAGTAATTAGATAGCATAGTTTTATGATTCCAATAGATAAATGCTGAAATCAATTAAAAACACACTTAACAAAAACAAAAATAAAATTACCTCTACCTACACAGAAAATCATAAAACTACGCTATCTAATTACTAAGCATAAGCAAGAATTGTGTATATGCATACATGTATGCATATACATGTATGCATGTATATATGTATAAATATGCGAGAATGTATGTATGTATGTATATATATATTATGTATGCATATATATGGAGGTGGGGAGACAGAAAATTTAGGCCTTATGGGTGTGTTTAATTTAACTAATCAGAATGAAGGCTGACTTTGAAAATTCAAAATTTGGGTTAGATGTAGGGGATGTGGGGTATTCATCCATGTCTGAGAAAAAATGTCATATTCACTTCTGCTTATTTCCTACAAGATACATACATTTTACTTCTGAAGAAATGCTCTTAGACTTATATGTAACATAGAAATTCCATATCACAATATGAATTAATCTTAAATAAAAATCAAATTTAATTATATTACACTCTTTGTTATACTGAGCATTTTTTCAAAAAGTAAATGCCAGAGAACTCTGGATTTTAAACCCGTTAGTTCTCTTCATCTGAATATATATATATATATATATATGTAAGGAAAATTAAGGCAGACATGTTATTTCATGGTGAATCGGAAGTATAGGCCTATTTCCTTCCGATTCACCATGAAATAACGTGTCTGCCTTAATTTTTCTTATATTTGCTCTATATGTATTTATATGCATATATGTTTAGAGAGTTATCCTACCACTGTATGTACAGGATACTCCTTTGGATTCTTCTATAACCATACTGCATGCTGATATATATATATATATATTGAGAGAAAAATTCTACACATATTTAGACAGTTATGAGTCAAGATTTATTTCCACAGTATAAATTTACTGACTTTGTTTTGTTCAGACTGTTGTCAATGGTCTGAACAAGACAATGTATGTAAATTTACAATGTCAAAATAAATCTTGATTCATAACCATCTAAATATGTGTTGAGATTTCCTCTCAATATTTTATAATGCTTTGGATAATATCCAATGAGCTCTCTATTTTTATCTAATTAATAATTTATATTAATTGAATAAAATATTTTGGATTATCCTCTCTGTCTTTTTGGGTCTGCCATTCTCTTTGTGTGTGTGTGTGTGTGTGTGTGAACAATACCTTCCTTAATCATCTTATTGTTTGCCATATTATACTTTCTTTCAAACCTGACCAATAACAACAACACAGAAAAAGCAATAACATTAATATTTTCTACAAAAACCAGTTGCATAGCACTTATAAACAAGATGAATCTTCACTTCGAAACATCCAAAAATATGCAACTCAAATTGACTTAAACAAAAAATTAACTTAATTACCAATTACACAAAATTTAAAACTGCTAATCTCATTGTCAAAAATAACAATTCACCTGCAAGATCTAAACTACAGCAAACCAATATCATTTACAAATTTATATGTCCTTTGAAGAATTGTGTTCTTAATCAATCCAAATTTGTAAATAATTACATTGGCCACACAACCACGTGGTTGAATAGAAGGTGAACTTTGCACCTCTCAGACCATAGCTCAATTCAGTTTCATTTAAATATATACAGACCTGCCAAACTCTATCCATAACATACTTGTTTATAATATAAATATCATAACATCATTCACATGCAAAAAAGGTAAAAAATAATGAAAGTATTATTAATAGAAAAGAAAAATGTAACACTTAATAATATCAACTACAAACATGGCAACAATATGCTTACCATGTTCAGAACACATGACTCTGCACACACACACACACACACACACACACATATTCAGTCACACTTAACATGCATGTATGATAATGGCTAAAATTATAGCCAAAAGATCTCCGAAAAACAATATAATTTTTTTTTATTAGTAATACCGCCATTATTTTTAATCATCCACATGCAAAAAAGATAAAAAATAATGGAAGAATTACTAATCCTACAGTTAATAATGTCAATTATGAACACAGTAACAATGTGCTTACCGTATTCAGAACATAACATACAACTGACTCTATATTCATAAACTTTACACATACTCATTCACAAGTAAAACAATTCATTCTTAATAATGGCTAAAAGTATAAAAATTCACAAAAGTGATCTAAAATACAAAACCTTTGGACAATTCTTATGTAATTTGAGTACTGAAAAGAAAAAAAATAAGGGAACACATGAAAAATTATATAAAAAACTTAATGATAATAGCTTGTATGTCATTTTTAATGAAACTTGCATGTATATCTATCTATCTATCTATATATATATATACACACATATATATATATATATATGAATATATATTTGTATATATGTATATGTATATATATATATATATATATATATATACATGTATATATATATGAATATATATATTTGTATATATGTATGTATATATATATATGAATATATGTATTTGTATATATGTATGTATATATATATATGAATATATATATTTGTATATATGTATGTATATGTATATGAATATATATATTTGTATATATATATATTTGTATATATGTATGTATATGTATATGAATATATATATTTGTATATATATATATATATTTGTATACATGTGTATATATATATATATATATATATATATATAGAATATATATTTGGATATATATATATATATATATATAATATATATATATGGATATATATATATACATATATATATATATATGTATATATATATATATGAATATATATTTGGATATATATATATATATATATATATATATATATATATATATATATATATATATATATATATGTATATATATATATATATGAATATATATTTGGATATATATATATATATGAATATATATATATATATGAATATATATTTGTATATATGTATATATATATATATGAATATATATTTGTATATATGTATATATATATATATATGAATATATTTATTTGTATATATGTATATATATATATATGTATATATACATATATATATGCGTATACATACATATATGTATGTATATGCATGTGTGCATATACATATATGTATGGAAATTAGCAAAGATTAACAAAATTTGGTTATAAACAATCGACAATTTGCATTGATTTGTTTGAACATTATTTTTGATCGATACTTGTATTTAAGTAGATATTCTGTTTATAATCAAACAGTATTATATATTTATTTCTACGGGATTGATTATTTACGATAAATTTTTATTACGAAAAATCTGTCCACATAGGGGAAGCCACCATGTGATCTGGCACGTCTTAGACCTCTCGACCACAAATGACGATCAGTCTAAATGAAGTCAAATTAAGCCTATAACAC
The DNA here is from genome assembly GCA_037127315.1 of Ascarosepion bandense. Classification (NCBI taxonomy): domain Eukaryota; kingdom Metazoa; phylum Mollusca; class Cephalopoda; order Sepiida; family Sepiidae; genus Ascarosepion; species Ascarosepion bandense. The sequence continues at coordinate 460,502 of JBBBDQ010000524.1, read as the reverse complement.
AATTTAAAAAATTCATTGTAATAACCATCTCTGCTCTGAATTCTGCCGAATGACACACATTTTCGTAACAAAAATTTATCATAAATAATCAGGCCGGTAGAAATAAATATATAATACTGTTTGAATATCTACTTAAATACGAGTATCGATCAAAAATAATGTTCAAACAAATCATTTCACATATATCTACGTATGTGGGTCTGTTTGTATGTATACATACATACATACATACATATATATACTGCGTTTCAAATTATTAACATAGTGACACATTTCCTTCTTATTCAAAAACCACTGGTTGAAACTTAACAAAGTTATCAGAGAATGAGGATAACATGTATATACACCTGCTCTGTAAAAATTGTATGCTAATAGGAAAAGAAACAGAAGTTAGGGTCATTTAAATTATTAGTGTCAAATTAGTAACAAGGTCTAATAAAAGCCTCTGTAAAAAAAAGAAAATAATGCTTTAATTGTTTCATTTACAGATTTTTATGGATACATACAGTAACTAAGATGAAATTAAATTGAAATAAAAAAATAAAACGTTCAAAAAGATAGTCGATGTGGTTAATATATGTGATCCTTTTTTTTTTTATATGACTTGAAAAAGGTGCTGGTCTATTAAACATGTCAATTTCTGGAACTCCTCTGATGTAATTTCACATGATACATTGACTATTTCCTGCTGTAAGTCATCCTTGCTTCTAAATTGTCATCTATTCTCATAAACACGTCACTTCAGAATACTCCACAAGTTTTCAATTGGGTTTAAGTTTGGAGAATTGACCAGCAATTCATCTTCTGAGGTCCACAGAAGCTTAATTTCTGCAGGTACTCTGAAGTTTTATGCACTGAATGCAATGGAGCATTATTTTGCATAAATACAATGGTTCTCCTGAAGGTGGTTCTTTGTTTTTTTAGCCAAGATTCCATGTGCTCTTTGAGGAAGTTATTTCTGCAGTTATTTTTGTACCGTCAGGCACTCACCACAAACTGACAATGCTATCTCCAATAATACCAGCCAGTTCAAATCATAATACAACCTCCTCTTTGTTGGCATGTCAAGCATTGATGACAATCTAGTCTATGATATGATTCAACCTTTGCTCCAACTATCAGACCCATCAAGTGTTGCATGACTTTCATCTGTGAAATCAGCCATGTTCTTTGCCCATTTTAGACACATTTCTATGTGTACTTTTGTCAACCAAGGCTTTGTCATTGGTATCACTGATATCCTGACCTTTTTCAGAAGACAATACCAAGTGCTTCTGGACAATGCTGTTACTCCAATGCTCCTGAAAAGTGTTCCACTGATCAGGACTTGATTATTTACAATTTTGTTTCATTCATGACAAAGAACATTGGCAAACAACTCATGAGTGACTCTTATCGGCTCTCAACAAATACTTTCACAATTTGGTGACATCTTCTAATTGTTTTGGATATTTCTAATGTAGATTTGTCTTTGGAGAATTCAGATGCTATAATATCTTTTACAGAAGAGGTCAAGTCACATTTGCAACCCATAATTGCACAATTATAATGATACTTGTTAATAGGGTGAAACACTTCTGTATTGTGTTAATATTGCAAATGGTCACTGTTTGTTTCCTCTTGCACAGAACAATACAGATTTTATACAGTCTGCGCATATACCTGTGAAAATTTTATTAAATTCTAACTGGTAGTTTTTGAACAAAATGAAAAAAATGTTACTTTGTTTGTAATTGAAACACTGTGTATATATGTGTGCATGTATGCATACATACATACATACATACATACATACATATATATATATATATATATATATATAAGCACAAAGAGTTTGTCACTTCAACTGAGCAGGTTCATGCCAACTTCAAAGTTTTGTGAGAACACCGTTATAATGTTTTCACTTGTCAGGTCTGGTTTACCATGAAACTTCGAAGTCAGCATGAACCTGCTCAGTTAAAAGGACAAACTCTTTGTGCTTATCAACACTCTATCTCCACACTGATATCGAGCACTTTATGATAAAAAACCTGCTTGCCAAAGTATGTTTTATCATTATCACAATTAAACACAATATATATGTATGTGTGAGCATATATATGCATGCATATAAATGTGTGTGCATGTGTATGTATATATATGTGTGTGTGTGTTTATATATATATATATCATATAATTAAATTTGTTTTTTAATTAAAAATACATTGCGACAGAAATTTCTATGTTTCAAGATTTCTATCTCCTCATCAGGCAATGTTCTATAATCTAACATTGCCTGATGAGGAGATAGAAATCTCGAAACATAGAAATTTCTGTCGCAATGTATTTTTAATTAAAAAACAAATTTAATTATATGATTATATTATGCTCTACAATATTTATTGCATTGAGCACTTTTTTAAAAAAAAGTAAATACCAGAGAACTCAAAATTGTAAAACTGTTGGTTTTGTTTACCTGGATTTTTATATATATATATATATATATATATATATATATATATATATATTGGTAATCACTTTCCAACAGATTGGTTGGTTTCAACACCCCTGTGTTTTTTAACACTTTGTACTAATCTGGGGTATAATAATAATTGCTCTGAGAAAATTTTAACCTGGTATTCCGGCAGCCACTTACGTTGGGGCACGGATGGTTTCAGGTTTTTAGGAACGATCAAGATATAATTATAATAATATTTAGCTCTAGCACATTGTGTGGCATTGAGCACTTTGTATCTTGGTGTACCTTTAGTAGTTTTTTAACTACAAGTTCCTCTTCTGTATATATATATATATATATATATATGGGAGGGTGTTTAAGAAGACACCAGAGATATTTTTTATGTGATGGGCAGATTGTTCCAATGAGTGCTATTAAGATTTTGCTTATCTTGCCGGCTAGTTTACGTGGGGTGTTGCATATTTCTGATATGATTGGTCTCACTGTTATGTCTGGTTTATGTGTTTTTGGTAGTCCATATAATGTGGGTGTTTTTTTAATGGTGTACAACAAGTTTTATCCAGTAGGTGTCTTCTTTATTTAGTAATTTTTTGATGTCACTTATGAATTTTTGTGTCTCTTTTGTAGTTTTGTTTTCTATTACTTATATATGTATGTATATATCTGTGTGTGTTTATACACACATATATGTATGTGTATATGTATGTGTGTGTATATATACATATATGTATGTATTTATGTGTGTGTGTATATATATATATATATATGTATGTATGTATATATATATATATAGTGTATTGAGGCAGCAGATAATTTTCTAAACATATACTGTTAAATATAAGAGACAATGAATGTTTATTATGTTTAATCATGGGCCGTTCTAAACATCGTATTTTGGCTTTAATTTCAGGTGAAAATAAAGACAAAAATTCTCCAACATTTGGATAATTTTTTATTAAGTTGGTTCTAAGTTCATAATAATTTTTTATTAAGTTAATAAGTTCATGTGAGCTGAAAGCTTAGAACCAACTTAATAAAAAATTATCCAAATGCTGGAGAATTTTTGTCTTTATTTTCACCTGAAATTAAAGCCAAAATACAATGTTTAGAACGCTCATGATTAAACATAAGAGACATTCATTGTCTCTTATATTTAACAGTATATGTTTAGAAAATATATATGTGTGTGTATATATATATATGTGTGTGTGTGTGTGTGTGTTTGTATGTATATATGTATTTTTATGTGTGTATGTATATCTGTATATAGTATTTATAATTTCAATATTAACTAGCTCTACACTCTCAATTTTCTGAACTGTATATTGACATTTTTTACATGTAACCATTACCTGGACAAGATAAACCTCGTCTGTAAAACTGTTTTAGTATATATATATATATAAGAAATTCTGAGTTGCAATTTGAACTTTGTCTCATTTTTGTGCAGTATCATTGGTTAGATCGTTTACTCTGTTTTGGTCATTTTGATTTAGATATTTGTTATGGTATATTATCTCCCATTTGGTCTGATTTTTTTTTCTTTCTTGTTTATATTTTCTTTTCCTATTTTTGTTGTTTTTTCTGTTGATTTCTTTGTTCATTGGTTCTTGGTTTTTCTTTTAATTCACTTTTGTCACTTCAAGTTTATTAATTTGGCAGGCTTTGCGTTAGTAGAGCTGCAAGTGCAGGTTTTACCAATTGGTTTGTTGTTGTTTTGTTATATAATTTATAGATAAACAAAAGTTCAAAAGATTTATTTCCTGACTTCAGGTTTTCATAAATGCATCAGTCATCAGAGTATGATAAGTCTATGAATAAATAAATAAAATCTTATCAATTGATTTACCTTATTCTGATGAGCAGTGTATCTGTGAAACTTGAACTTGAAAGATAAGTTTTTTTTTAACTTTTCTTTAGCTATTAACTATTGTTGCTTTATTGTTTTAATATTGAGCACTTTGTTTACAAAAATCTGTTTGCCTTTAAATACGCTAATCTCTAGTATTTTACTGGACGACTTGATTTGTTAAGTGTTATTAAGTGTCTGCATTATTATCATTATAGTTTTTATATATGTATGTATGTAAAAAAAAAATTAAAGTTAATGATGTTAAATGCAAGAATATGGATAAGTAATAGTTGAAAATAAACAAAAAAATCAAACTTCTCTAATCATTTGAAGTACTTAAAAAATATGAACGTTTTTTTAAATAAGATTTTGTGATGGAAAATTAATAACTTACATATACAATGTAATGAAGTGCACTTTTAAGCCATATTGTTAAAAAACAAAAATAACATTTATTCTAAAAATGTTCTTTGTATTTTTAACATTAAAAAAAGACAATGAGTAGTACATTAACCCAGATGTTTTAACTAGAACATTATAGAAGTTAATGTCTCATTTCTTACAATTGGGTTTAGAGGGAAAATTTTTTCTGTCAATCATTTGACAGGCTTGAAATGATTTATCATTTTGTTATTCTGCTGCTTATGCAATGGCTAATGTTCTTCATATCTATGTACATAGGAGAACACAGCATGCTTGCTTTTGTGAAAAAATTTAACTTGAATATTTAATGTTCAATTCACTTTTGATCTGTGTTGTCAATCAATTTTCTACATTGCAAAATTAGTAAATAAGAATTCTTCATCTCTTTCCACAATCTGGAAAATCATTTTTACTTTTTCATCATGTTAAGATATATTTTCATTCTATATGATTTTATACATTTTCTTTTCAATTATCATTATCTGGTGATTTTTTTTTTAACCTGTGCTATAAATATTGAATATTCATGACGCTATGTTGTATAGTTGCTCAGTTAGACTGTTTTCTCTTGACATTTGAAGCAGCCATCTTTTGTTTCAACTAAGAATTATTACCTCAGTGTTAATGATTCCTAATTTCATATTTTGTAAAAATCTTTTTATCATTAAAAAAAAAACAAACAATTTTATGTTTTCTAAAGTGAGCTAATATTTGTAATTAGGAAACTGTTTAGACTAATATCCTCATCTTTATTATGCATATTTTTTCTTTCCAGAACAAATTATAAATAAATATTTTTGACTCTCTTAATTTTTTTTTATCATGTTCTATCTAAAAATAGAAAAATAATCCAAAACTAAAATATTTCATAGATTAAGATTCTTTTTAGTTTCAATTCCCAAATGCTAGAATATTTTTGAATCTCAGTTTCTTACTTTCTTCATCTTTCTTTCCCTACTAAAAATAATTTGCAAAGTTCCGTCAGTGCCTTGAATTCAAATAGACCATTTTATTTTTATTCTCTCAGTTTACCTCTTAATGTTCACCATGAAATCTTGTATGAATAATAATAAATCTTTAACAAATCCAGTGTAAGCCATTAGTGCTCATTGTCTCATTTTTGGGATGGTATGCATTAGTGGGTTAATGAAATAATGTTAGTATACCTTATCTTGTTTTTTTTTTAGGTGGGGGTGAAAGAAACATCTTCATATCACTTAATAGTGCAGAGGGAAAAAATAAGAAGCTCACTAAAACAATTTAAAATTAACCATAAAGAAATGTTTAAAAATTTTACAGATATTGTACAAATTACAATAATGAGACATTCACAGATGGTGATCTTCAAAACAAAAACAAAAAACTTTTATTTGAAATTTTTGTTTGTAATTTTAAAATATTTTGGTTCTCTGAATTTTTAAAAGAAAAATTATCAAAATGTTACACTATATAATATATAGAAATTACTTTTAAAAAATCACTAGCAAAATATAGTGTAAATTATCAATAACATTGTATTGTAGACATATTAGAAATTCAGATCTGAAAATAACTTTTTGAAAATTGAATTGATAAAGATAAGTCAGTCATGATTTACATTTACAAATTCTGAAAAAACCTTTCAACAAATATTGTTCTTGTTGTAAATGTCATTTTGTGTAATTTGTGGCTGTAACAATGGAAGCAGGCTTGTTGAATATGATCAAATGTATATATTGTTATTTTATAAAAGATTTCTTTTTTTTTTTTTGAGGGGGTCAATTATTAGCTTGTTGGAAATATTAGTTTCTATATCATCATCACCTCTTATGAATGAAAGACTTTCATTCCTATCAAAATTGAGTTTTCAAAAAATGGTGCAACATTGAACTTTAAATTAGTCTTTAGATGCAATATTTATTAATATTAGTTTCCTAACACAACATATGAGAGGAGTACTTTACTGCAGTATAATAGATTAACTATTATTTAGTAGTGAGTTAGATACTTATTGGGTGTTCCCACATGTGGCATTATGCCAAACTAAGTTTAATAAATAACAATACAACCTACAACAGTGACAGGCAATGTTTTCAAAGTGAGAGCTAACTGAGACTTCTGGAATGACAAACAAAACACCCCAAAGTGAATATACTGTATTAAAACATATATATAATGAAAAAAATTTAGAGCATGTCCTTAACCAGAAACAATGTAAACTAGTATAATATTAGACAATACATACGTATGTAAGAATTTTATTGAAAGAACATGTTACACTTAACCAAATGTAGATGATTTACATTTCCCAAGAAGCCCTTCATTTAATAACACATTTTTCATACAAAATTTAAATTTAATTTCTTGAAATTTTATGAATTTATGTGGAAGTGTGTGAGGGGTAGGGGTAGGGATTGTCAGTCAGTTAAGTGCCATACGTGATACACACTTGGGCGATCATGTCTCGAAAGAGACATGACTGACTGGGCAGAAGATTATCCCGCAGTAGGTTGCCATTGCTTTCTGCAGTAGACTGGTTGCCGACCAAGGCTATAGAACCCAATCTTTCCTATTATTTAACCCATAACTGGAGGGAAGACGTGGATTAATACCTTTCCCAAGAGTATTTGCGCATAAGTGAATGCAATGACTTCAACTGGAATTCGAACTCGGTTCCCCCGATTTCTCGTTCTGAGCCGATATCCACTGCGCCACAACACACATCCGGTAGGGGGTGTAACAGGTGTAAAAAAAAAAAAAAAAACTATTTTTACCAAGATATACCAGAAAATGTAGTGATATTTACCATACTACAACTGAAAGAAAAATCTACTTCTACAAAGAAAATGATTTAAAATTTCATATAACCTTAATATGAAACAAAGGTTAATAAAAATGCTAGCAATTGATTTTTCATTTGTTTCTCAAAATGCACTTTAAATTTCTTTAAAATAGAGTTAAAAGAAAAATACACTTACAATTATGTTGGTTTTTCTTTGGTTTTACATTTTTTAATCTGAAAGAAGTTGACTAGTCATGAGAATAAAAATGTAACTGTTTTACTAATAACCAAAAAGTAGTCTTTGATTTTATTGCATTCTATCTCCACACACACACCCTTTAAATCTTTTGAACTTTCCTTTCACTACCAGTTCACAGACATGAAAAATCAAAATGAAAAAACTTGGACTTCTCACATAGGTGTGAAAAACTCTGGAATCAAGTAGTAGATGCTCACAAAAACTAAGGGGTAGTTTTGCATGTGGGTTGCTTTGTAAAATATCAAGCAGGGTGGAGGGCCAGATTGCCTTGTAAATATTGATCAGGGCCCACAATGTTAGGCCATCAAAGTGCCCGGAGGTTGCCAAACCCTTGCCTACAAGTACTGATAAAAAATCTTTTGAAAATTCTTGCAGTTGTGAAGTTTTCTAGTGACAGTTATATTCACACTGTAAAAAATTGGGAATTTTTAAAAATATTTTCTGAAATTCTGATTCAGGCTGATATTTAATAAGGATGAAAATAGTACTGAGATAAATTAGTAAATAATCTTTTAAATTGATCATTGCACAAATATGGGCCTACATTAAAATACTGGAATCTCTAAATAAAAACGGGATACTTTGTTTCAATTTAAAGATAAATAGTTGCATCAGCCATTTGTTTTACTTATCTGATACTTGTACAACTTAAAATGAGTGATTTTGGCATAATTACTTTCAATTTTTCTGAATATATGTAAAAAAAAAGAAGATTTTAATCTGCTACTATAAAGAATCAGATTCCAAAGTTTGCTTTTTTTCTTGGTAAATTCCTTTTAATAAATTAAAAATATTAATGAACTTAGTAAAACTTTATCTAAGATTAATTTTAAGAAACTGATGACAAATTGTGCTCACCAATATTCTCAATTATTTTTTTTAATCTTAATGTTCCAAAAATCAAGTCACTTTAGATTACATCTTTTAAAAACAATATTATTTCTAATTTTGCATCAGAAATATTTCTGTGTAAACAATGAAAAAAAATAGATTTTTTTATAATCATTATTTAAAATTTTATTTATTTTGTAATTCATTATCAAATAAATCAAAACTCTAAATTGTTGCTTTGTTGACATTTTTCTGCAAAGAAAGAAGAAAAAGGTCTCTGCTGAAACAAAGTATTGTTGGTTGTTTTTCATTTTTTTAAATTAAATTTTTTTTTTACAGCTGGTCTCATCTTTAAAAATAAAAATGAATTATTGCTTTCAATTGTAATTTGATCTAAAATCTTTACGATGTTTGTATATTGAGTGTTAAGCCTAAATGATTAATTTTTTTTGTGTGTGTTCATTTCTGTATAAATAAAATACAGTAGAGATCCTTCAATATTGTCTTGAAGTTTCTTTTTCATTTATTTTGCATGTCCAAAAACATACTTGACCTCCATTAATTCTCTGACACTTTGTTGGGAGCAAATGTGTTTATGTACTGTAGTGTCTATTATTATTGTTAGAAAATAAAAGCTTAAAGGGTCAAAAATTGAACAATTCTAGAGATTCAGTCAGAATAGAAATTGCAGTCGGCTTAAAACCTTGTTCTATACTTTAGTTCATTTTATGTCAATTTGCAAATTAAAGAAAATTATGGAATAATGTTGGAGGGGAGATTTTTTTTATTAAAGCTTTAAAATGATCATTTTAAAAGTAATATATGTGAAAACTTTGCATTACACATTTCACATGAATATGGTTTTATACCAGTATGTCTTTTTGAACTTGAATTCTCAAAAAATACTGAACCAGTCCCATAAACTTGAGCTGCCAGAAAATGTGAAGTATGTGGTTCAGTATTTTCTGAGAACAGAAGTTTAAAAAGGCACATGCGAATACACACTGGTGAAAAAGTATATTCATATGAAATGTATAATGCAATGTTTTCATCAAGTTCAAAATTAAAAAGTCACAGGGATATATATCTATATATATCCCTGTGATATAGGTCCACTAAATGGTAACAACCATTCCCACTTCATCGCATTCTTTCAACTGACTGGCAGCAAGCATGGAATCATGACTTGAATCGTAAAAAGTAAGCCATGTTTGTTTTTTGTTCGCTTATGCCTAATTTGTTTTACTTAATTTTAAAACTTCATGCCTAATTGAAGGATTGATTTTGTTTTTAGCAGAAATTTCTTTTGACTGGACTTTAACTAACTTAGTAAAAGTTACTTTTTATTTTTTACAATTGGAGTAGATAGATCTATCTATTGCCTGGTTCACACTGCACCCACGTCTATTGAACAGGTGAAGAGGCTCATCCCTTGTTTCCTGTTTAGGATGTGGTTTCCGGCTTTCTCTTTTCAAATCTTTTCACTCGTACATAGCCCCCTGCACATCAGTGGCGTTACCGCCTTGCTCGGGGTGATATGATTAAAAAAAAAAAAATCCTACTCCTTCCCTCCCTATATACATTTCCTTATTTCCCCCCCCGCCCCGAAGGAAAAAATCCAGCCATTAAGCTATAAAAAACTATACCTAATCTTTTAATGTTAAATCTGTCTACAAAATTTTCAACATGTTCATTAATCAATTCCATCCTCGACCCGTTCCCTCTTTTCACTCAAAGTTCTAATGGATAATATACAAGACTTATTCCCTTGTCACTAACCCCACCTACATCTCACACACAACTCTCCAAATATAAGAAAAGAGACTTTACATTCCTTTCCACATGACCTGATGAGATATTATCATTTCAATGTCGAAACAAAATGTACACTTTGTAGTGGATAATAATTTGTACATGTTCTAAACTATAATTTGTCATGAATATTCACAGTTCTATATTGTATATCGAGCACTGTTTTAAATTAATGTTTTGAACATTGTAAATTTTTCTTCATTCCTTATTCACTCACACACACACACATATATATATATATATATATATATATATATATATATATATATATATTTAATTTAACATTTTTGCAAGAGAATTTACCATGTGTCAGAATCATATTCTTACTATGACTCCATCTTCAAGCGATCATTTTTGGGGTGACTAACAGCAAGATTTTTTCCAAAAGACACAGTATTACAATAATATTTAGCTCTACTTTTGTATACTGCAAAATTAAAAATAAACATTAAGGTACAGTAAATTTCTTATTGTTCTTCCGATATATATATATATATATAATGATTTGCAGACAAGCCTGTTTCGCTGTATCACAACTCTTCAGTGCAATTAGATTATACATATTGCTTTAAGCTGGGATTGAAAACCAACTGACTTGTCATCAGGCAAATATATTTCTACAGTGCTATAAGCATAATGGCAGAGACAGGTTATTCACAGAATGTAAACAATATATATATATATATATTAGATTTATTCTCTAAGAGAAAGAAATAAGAAATTTTATGTCTTAGAAGAATAAATATAGATATATTTCATTGTTGCTCATACTTGTACAATAATTAAAACCAACATTAACATAAAGTAATTTCAATTTTAATTAAAGTTAATTCATATTTTCTTTTCATCAAAGAAACCACCACAAGCCTTTATTACTGCAGAGCAAATTTTTGGCATTCTTTCTAATAACTTATAAAAATAAGTTGGTGAAGTGATTTCCAAGCATCCTGCAAGCATTTAAACATTTGTTCATTTTTAGGAAGTTCATTTTGAACTGTACAAGCAATTTCATCCCTTATTCTCTTTCTTTAATCGTGGTTTCTTAACTGCTACACAGCCTTTAAGCCCAGCAGAATGAATTTGTCTAGTAATAGTAGTAACAGATACTGGATGTTGCTGAGTAGAATTCATTTCAATTGTTAATTCCAGAGTGGTTTTTCTTCTATTCCTCTTGCTAGATATGATCAAGTGCCTATCCTCTACAATAAATGTTACTCTTGGCCTACCAGATCTTTTTCTGTCAATATTTAACTCAGTTTCACGAAGTCATTGAAGGCAGTAATGCATGCCATTTTTTGATAGGCTTAATTTTTTAGTGATAACACATTCAGAATATCCTTCTTTTGAAAGAATTTCAACCTGAGCTCTTTTTTCAATGCTTATCAGTTTCTTCCTTGCCATTTACACCATAATAATATGGTTTACAAAAATAAATTATACTGTAATAATAATATCTGAATAAATCCGAATTTTTGGCAAAAACTTGATCACAATAAGAGAAGTAGCAAACTGAGTTAATGTTTACTTTAAAGTTGAAAAGAATACTTTTTTTTACTTGACATCTGCTTAAGAATAACAAAAAATAAAAACTCAGCGAATTTGATTCTGCTAAAAGTTTGGGTGGTCCCAAACTTATGGTCGGTAGTGTGTGTGTGTGTGTGTATATATATATATATATATATATATATATATATATATATATATTATATAGTCATGTATCAATTTTATATTTCGACATGGAAATTTCTGTTTTGAGATAGGTTCTCATCATCAATAATCCTCACTCATACACACAGTAAAAAGAACCTTCAGATATTGGAGGCCATCTACATTAAATCCAAACAACCCACACTTAATAAAATCACGTTTAAATCTGGTCATGACACATTACATTGCATTTGAATATATGGTTCTGTAGTCATTTAGCGCTATCACACGGTGTGACGTCATAGAACCACATTGAAATTTGCAAACTGCGTTTGTTATTTTTAGTAACTATTGCCATTGCTTAGCGAAGATAAAATCGTCACTGGTGGTGGATGTTTTTGTGTTACCATCCTTATAACCTCTCTGAAGATGGCTCATGTAAGCTGAAAGCTTAGAATCAACTTTCAAAATTATCCAAATGTTGGAGAATTTTTGTCTTTATTTACAACTGAAATTAAAGCCAAATAATGATGTTTAGAACAGTACATGATTAGCCATAATAGACATTCATTGTCTCTTATATTTAACAGTATATGTTTAGAAAATTATTTGGTCCCTCGATACACTATATATATATATATATGAGATAGATATCTATCAGCATGCAATGTGGGTATAGAAGATTCCAAAGGAGTATCCTGTACATACAGTGGTAGGATAACTCTCTAAGAGAGTTCTAAACATATATGCATATAAATACATATAGAGCAAATATAAGAAAAATTAATACAGACACGTTATTTCATGGTGAATCGGAAGTATAGGCCTATTTCAGGTGAACCATCATCAGCTTCTGTCTTTATTTAACAAAGGATTTTCATGTAAAATCCTTTGTTAAATAAAGACAGAAGCTGATGATGGTTCACCTGAAATAGGCCTATACTTCCGATTCACCATGAAATAACGTGTCTGTATTAATTTTTTTTACCTATATATATATATATATATATATATAAATATATATATATCAACCACAATTTCGATTTTAAAAATGCCACACTAATAAAAAGAGTAAACAATTGATTCAGAAGAAAAGTTCTCGAGAGTGCTGCCATCCAGTACTACCAAAACATCAATTTGCACCCCGGATTTTTCCCAATCTCACCATTACTTATGGAAACATAACATAACAGTACATTTTTTTTTTTTTAATCATCTCACCCCAAGCAAGGCATTCCACTGCCACTATTGCGCATGGGGTTACATAGGGGAAGGTAAAGAGAAGGAGTGGTTAGACATAGGGAATGTCAGGAGGAAGGTGACAGATGAGCAAGGATACCGAGGATGAGGGTTGGGCAGATGGGAAGAGTGTTTGATAGAATGGGAGCAGGTTAGTGTGTTAGGAGGTGTCTATTGACCTTACATTTAAACTCCTGGAGATTGTAGCCGTCGGGGAAGCAATCGTTTGGTAGAGAATTCCACAGTCGGGAAGTGCGAGGAAAGAAACTGTTGGAGTAGAAGTTATGGCTGCATTTTATCGGGTGGGATCTAGTTGCTAATCTAGTATCTCGTTCAAATACGTATTTAGGGGGCACTAGTGATCTAAGTTCATCGGAGCAGAAGCCGTGAAAGTATTTATAGAAGAGACACAGGGAAGCCACGTCACGCCGGTGGGAGAGAGACTGCAAGCGGTCTGCCAAGTCAGTATCTGTCACATTACAGACCCTCCTCTGAACCTTATTGAGAAGCCCGAGGAGAACAGCAGGGGCACCCGACCAGATATGGCAGCAGTATTCAATGCACGGGCGGATGGTAGATTTATAAATGTGCAGGATAGATTCAGACGGAAAAAAACTTCCGGGCTCTACACAGAGAACCAACTTTCATAGCAGCGGATTTAGCAATGGATTCGATATATTCATTCCATTTGAGGTCCGCTGAAAGTGTGAGACCAAGGAGGCGCAGTGTTTTACTCTCTGGGAGGCAAGCCTGGTCCATGCTAATGGGAGGTAGGTGAGATTGTCGATGATGGTTAATTTTGAGTAGCTTCGTTTTAGAAGCATTAAAATTTACTAACCATTTCTTACCCCAGTCCAATATGGATTGGAGGTCTTTTTCAATCTCGGCTGCGAGGTTAGCTTTGACGTCTACACCAGATTTTTGTAGGAGGCGAGAATAAACTGTGGTGTCATCGGCGTACAAACCTATTTGGGCTCTTATGGAATCAGGGAGATCATTAATGTATATCAGGAAGAGTGTAGGACCTAAGATGGAGCCTTGGGGGACACCTGCATTTGTATGGTAGTTCTGGGAGGCATGTCCGTTTAATACCACCTTCATTGTGCGGTTAGAGAGGAATGACTGGATTAGTTCAAACAAATGTCCAGTTATACCATAGCTCCGCAGTTTACATAGAAGGCCAGCATGCCAAACTCTGTCGAACGCCTTAGATATATCTAATGCAACGGTTCGGGCTTCGCCATTCCTGTCGAGTGCCTGGTATATGTACTCGGTGATGGTCGTTAGCATATCAGCAGTAGACATGGTGAAGCGGAAACCATATTGCTTGTCTGAGAGGAGCCTGTGTGCTGTGAGATGCTGAACCACCTCGGCGTTGATAATGGCTTCGAACACTTTGCCAAAGATCGGAAGAAGGCTGATAGGGCGGTAATTTGCAGGGTCAGAGGGTTCTCCAGTGTTTTTAAATATAGGAACTACAGAGGAAGATTTCCAACAGGCAGGAAAGCAGGAAGCAGATAGGCAGAGGTTGTAGAGCTTAGAAAGGACAGAGGAGAGTTCAGGGGCACATTTCTTTAAGACTATGGTTGGGATTCCGTCACCACCGCTCGCTTTGTGAGGGTCAAGTTTTAAGATTATCTTAGAGACAAGTGAAGGTGTAATGTGGACATCATTCAGTTGTGTCTCGGTTCTAGGTGAGAAGTCGGGTGTCAAAACTCCAGACGAGTCCAGACTCGAATTGTTCGAGAATCTACGGGCAAAGCATTCAGCCTTATCTGCTGGGGAGGTGAGGACCTCAAATTTGTTGATTAGCGGGGGTATTGTGGACTTGCTATTGTTAAGTACTCTTTTACAGAGTCGCCAATAGTCTTTAGAGCCAAATTTAGAGCATGCTATGCGTTGCTTCATTCTGGCAGCAAACAACATCTTAGCTTCGTTAAGTATCCTTTTACACTTATTACGAGCTGAAGTGAAAAGGCGCCTGTTTTGGTCCGACGCGTAGTTACGATAGAGTCGGAAGAAATGATTCCGGTGGGCAATGGCAGCCGAGCAAGCGGGTGAGAACCATGGAGACGAATGAGATTTAAGCTGGAATTTCCTAGCACGGATGAAGGCATCGATGCCAGCCTTAACCCAGGAGGAGACCTCAGATGCACATTCTTCGATGGGAAGACTAAAGACGTTGTTCCAAGGGATGTCACAGAGGAAGTCTCGGAACGAATCCCAGTCTGCTCTTTGATAGCAGTAGGATATTCTACTTGTCTGGGTTTCATGGGTCGGGCGGGAGTGGAGTGAAATATTGACGGACACTACAGTGTGGTCAGAGTTTCCGAGTGGGCAGAGCTGTCTGGTAGTGCAAGAGTCTGGGATGGAAGTGAAGCAGAGGTCTAGAAGTGAGTCCCTTCCGTTAGGGTTGTCGGAGAAACGCATGGGGAAGTCCACTACTTGCGTAAGGGATTGGGTGATTGAAAAGTTCATGGCGTGGACACCAGCAGGGTCAGTGACAGCGTTCTTCAGCCACTTGGTGTGGTGGGCGTTAAAGTCACCAAACACGAATACATGGGCAGAGGGATGGGAAGAAATGGCTTTGTCAATATTGTCAGAAATGATGTCAAGTAACGAACAGTCAGGGGAGGAAGGAGAGCGGTAGAGAAAGAAGAGATAGCTAATCGAGCTGAGAAGTGAGAGGCGGAAGCACATGAAAGAATGATCTGGGGATTCAAAAGATGACACCCTAGTTAAGGGAAGGTGTTCGCTGACATAGACACCAAGCCCATACATATAAACATTGGAGTCCTTCCTGAAGAGGGGAAGGTAGCCAGGAACGTAGAACTCAGATGAAGGGATAGAAGGGTTAAGATTAGTTTCACATAGGGCTAATATATCAGGTGAGTTATTATGGAGGAAAGAATCTACGCTGGGGAAGTTGGTGCGGATGCCGCGTATGTTAGTGAAAGAGATGCCGACAGGTTTGGGCGTTTTCAAATGAACTGGTTTAGTTTTGCTATTATGTTTGCATTTTTCCATAGTGATTCAGTTAAGGAGAGGTCTTAGAATAGAATCAGTCGGTCAATCGTTTGCAACTTGTGAAGGATGGAGACTGGCTAGGCCTACAACATAATGTGGCCTCGGGGTTGCCCACCGAACGTTCATGAAGGGACGCCCGTCCATGCGCGATATGGCACTACAAGAACCCCGGTATTATTCAACTGTTGATCAGAGCAGCCTCTCAAGATGCTACGCAAGAGTTCGGGCTTCTAACTACCAGTCGGAAGCAGCAACCAGGAAACTGCCAACCCGGTACCCTCAGAATGTAAAGATGTTGCCACCATACTCCGTAACTGCAAAGAGCTTCCAGCTGAACTAACACTAAGACCGGAGAAAGGGGATGAACCGGGAACCCCTTCCTAAACAAGAAACAAGGCGATCACCTCTAAACTCATTCAAAAGAAGGGGGTGGAGTGTGAGACCGGGCGATAGTAGAAACTATCTACTCCAATTTAAAAAAAAAGAAAGAAAAAAAAAGTGACTGAAGTTTACAAAATTTTAACTTAGTAAAAGTCAAAAATACCCTTGAATTGCAAAATAATTTACACAAATTAAGTGACGAAAATAAATAAAATAATTTCCAAAAAATTACACAAAAAACAGACTGAAAAATGGACTGAATCCCAGTTGACTTACCACAAGCAGCTAATACTGGAAAGTTGATTTAATTCAAATGTCCAAAAGTATTGTTTATCATTCATTCGGATGATAATGATGTTAAATTTTACTTTGAAAGTAATTCGAACAGGTGAAAGATAAGATTTAACAATCACAGGTTGTCTTTAAACAACAGTAAATACAGAAAAAGTACTGCATTATCCATACATTATTGGAAATTAAAAAACATCAGTAAGAACCCAATGATTACCTGGAATATCCTAGCTAAATCCAAACATTATAATGGAAAAGGAGATAAATGTAATCTATGCCTTTTAGAAAAACTTGACTTCTTAAAGCATATCAAGAATATATAGGATACAAATCCTATATCAGCCATCAACTAACTAAAAAACACAAAATAAATTCCACACCCGCAAAATCAAATTCAAATGACTACAACATTTGGGAAAAACCCAAAGTAAAATTGCATCCCCGCAAAAGTGGATCCAAATGGCTAAAAGCTTTTTTCTCACAAGTCAGTGTGAAAAGCGATACTCTGGATCCTTGGTTGACAAATCGAGAAATTCAAAATACCTCAGCAAAACGTTTTTTTTCACAGCTAAAGAAAAAATCGTTTTGGGATCCTCCCATGTGACCAGAATTCAATATTTAAGGAGGTCCCCTGAACTGTCACAGTCAGTCAGTCAAGAGGCTCACTGAGAGACAGCAGTTGGTCGATCCGTCAGTCAAGTGGTTAATCCGTCACTCAAGCGAGCAGTTGATCTGTCAGTCACACCAGTCAATCCTGAGAAGCGCAGTGTCAGATACACACAATCCGATAGGCACTGACATCAAAGAAACCAGTGCAGACAAACTAATTCTTTGCCCACTCAACCGTTACGAACTGAAAGAAGAGAAGAAACATCTGCAATAGCCATAAAACTTTTCACAGCTCTCAGCAACCAGAAAGGAGAAGTAACACAGACTTACTAAGTTAAGTAGACTGATTCATTGTTTTACACATTCTAGCAATTACGACTATCTCTGTTTAACTCTCTCTCTCTCCCTCCTCGGAAATTCTCATTCAAATACAACAGACACTTTCATACTCAACCAACTTTCGTTTCAAATACAACCAAGAAACAACTTTCATACTCAACCAACTTTCGTTCAAATACAACAGACACTTTCATACTCAACCAACTTTCGTTCAAATACAACAGACACTTTCATACTCAACCAACTTTCGTTCAAATACAACAGACACTTTCATACTCAACCAACTTTCGTTCAAATACAACAGACACTTTCATACTCAACCAACTTTCGTTCAAATACAACAGACACTTTCATACTCAACCAACTTTCGTTCAAATACAACAGACACTTTCATACTCAACCAACTTTCGTTCAAATACAACAGACACTTTCATACTTTCAACCAACTTTCGTTCAAATACAACAGACACTTTCATACTCAACCAACTTTCGTTCAAATACAACAGACACTTTCATACTCAACCAACTTTCGTTCAAATACAACAGACACTTTCATAACTTTCAACCAACTTTCGTTCAAATACAACAGACACTTTCATACTCAACCAACTTTCGTTCAAATACAACAGACACTTTCATACTCAACCAACTTTCGTTCAAATACAACAGACACTTTCATACTCAACCAACTTTCGTTCAAATACAACAGACACTTTCATACTCAACCAACTTTCGTTCAAATACAACAGACACTTTTATATTCAAACAAACGTTCACACCAATATAAAAGACACTTTTCTATCAACCAAAAATAGACAGAATTGTACAAATTGTTTATATTGTATATATATTGTCAAATACAAAATTTTCATATTTTTATACAACATTTCTTATTGTGTTGTCTTTTCTCAAAATTTGTGTTGTATTTTTTGTGGACCAGAATTCTTGCATTAGAATCTTCCTTTTTAATCCAGATTTTCTGGGATCCCACAAATACAAATTTACTTAATAAAGTGATTTAATGACCACATGCTGTCATATTACTTTTAACAATTAAACCCCTTTGATTTTTGTTCCTTACATTTTTAATTCTTAATTTTACCGCTTTATTTTTCTTTTCATTTTTCTTTTATCTTATTTTTATGTACATGTAATATTTGAATATCTAAATTTTTAAGACTCATGATTTACACCCCTTTGATTTCTTCTCCTTGCATTTTATTATTTTAGTTTTAATTTTAATTTTTATCCACAAATAACCATAGAATATTTAGATTTTTAATCTTGTTATTAAAAAAGCAGTAGCTTAACTTTATAAGATTGAATTCCCATGAACATTGAATGAATTTACATTAAAATCTATTAAACTGTCAGTTTGAAATATGCACATGAAGATTGCATAATGCATGAAACTCCGAATTGTGTCATAGATGGAATATATATATATATATATATATATATATGCATTTAGACATGGTTCTGTTAACATTTCAGTCTCTCACATGGTTTGACGTCATAGAACTGCATTACAAATTTACGACCTGCATCTGCTATTCAGTGACTTATCATCGCATAGCAATGTTTTATGTCAACACAAGATAATATCATCTTTGATGGTGGATGTCTTTATGCTAATGCTCATGTAACCTCTCTGAAGATGGCTCATGTGAGCCGAAAGCTTAGAATCAGCATAGTAAAAAAAAATATCCAAATGTTGAACAATTTTTGTCTTTATTTTCACCTGAAATTAAAGCTAAAATACAATGTTTAGAACAGCTCATGATTAAACATAATAGACATTTGTTGCCTGTTATATCTAACAATATATGTTTAGAAAATATATATATATATATATATATATATATACGTATATATATATGTAAAATATTGAATATATATATATATATATATATATATATACACATTCAATATTTTACATTAGAGGAATAGCCATTTCTACAGGCTCTCAGAGCCCAGCAGGACACATAATGGAGAAATTCTACTGTGATTGAAAATAAAGGTTTGTTTAGAAAAGGAAAAAGACAAATATAGGGGAGAGAGTGAATAGTAGCACTAGTTTAGTTGATAGGAGTGGAGGGATGTTATCTTGCCCAAGGGGTCAAGAGTTGACACTAGAAATAAACTTAAGGTTTATCAAGTATATAAAATTAAATTCTAACTAGTATCAATAAACTTAGGTTCAAAATTATTAGAAAGATTAAATAGGAAGGAAGGGAATTAGACCATTTTAAAATAGAGATCAGCATTATTAATCAACTATTAGATTTACTTTATATTACTTTATTTTTATTCTCCTACAAAATTTTCCATTACTTTACACACTGCCTGATGAGACATTGAAGTTTCAATGTCGAAACAATCATACTTTTGTAGCGGATATATATAGAATGATTATGTCAGTCAGTTAAGTGCCATACGTGAAACACGCTTGGGCAATCATGTCTTGAAAGAGACATGACTGACTGGGCAGAAGATTATCCTGCAGTAGGTTGCCATTGCTTTCTGCGGTAGACTGGTTGCCGACCAAGGCTCTAGAACCCAATCTGTCCTGTTATTTAACCCATAACTGGAAGGAATAGACGGATTAATACCTTTCCCAAGGGTATTTGCGCGTAAGTGAATATAATGAATTTGGCTGGAATTCGAACTCAGCTCTCCGATTTCTCGTTCCGAGCTGATATCCACTGCACCACATGCTCATGGGGAGAGAGATAATAGTGAGACAGTATCAGTTCATTTCATTTGCTTTACTACCAGTTATGAAAGCTCTTGCTGTGTGTTTGTTCTTTAACAGTGGTTTATTTTATTTTTTTGCAATAATTATCTCATCAGGTAGTGAAGAATATATATATCCTCTCTATTATAATAAAGACCATTGTGCATATATATATATATATATATATATATATATATATATCCTCTATTATAATAAAGACCATTGTGCATATATATATATATAAGTACAAAAAGTTTATTTCTTTAGTTGAGCAGATTTCTGCCAACTTTAAAGTTTTGTGAGGACAACGTCATGATGTTCACAAAAATTCAAAGTTGGCATGAATCTGCTCAACTAAAAAGATAAACTCTTTGTACCTATCTACGTTCTATCTATATCCCAGTATGAAGCACTTTATGATAAATAACCTGCATGCCAAAATACATTTAACAGTAACAACTACTGAAAAATAACAACCTCAACGCTAAATCTTATCACAATTAAACACATACACATTATATATATATATAGTCATCTGCAGACAGATCTGTTTCGCTGTATCACAGCTCATCAGTACGGTTAGACTCCGATTGCTTTTTAACCCAGGATTGAAACCCGACCGAATTGGCATCAGTCGGCGATTCTACTTCTGGGCTATGAGCGCTCGGTAGAAGAAGGTAGACTTTTTAGCATATTATATTATAGCATAGTATCAAAAGTTTGAAAATAAATATTGTCATTTTTTAGGCAATTTCAAAAAAAAAAAAAAAAAAAAAAAAAAAATTTTTTTCTAAAGAAATTTGGTAACATTTCAATCTTAAATTGTTCTTTATTTGCATACATTTTTTCCGAATTTATCATAATGGTAAATAATCCATTCTTGACAGCATCTTCAACAATACTGACAAGGCCATTTCATCCCACCTGTTTGCCCATATATTTGTGTTTGGCGACTTTAACGCCCATCATGCTGAGTGGCTGGATAACTATCACAGATCTTGCTGGTGTACACACCATGAATTTTTCTATCACTCAATCCCTTACACAGGTGGTGGAGTTCCCCACGCGTTTCTGTAATAACTCTAACAGACACGACTCACTACTAGATCTGTGCTTTACCTCCACCCCTGACTTTTGCAATGTCAAGCAACTCTGCCCTCTCACAAACTGATCATGTGTTAGTTTCCGTCAGCATCTCCTTCCACCTCCACCAAGAACCTCAGACCAGCAGAATATCTTACTGCTACCAAAGAGCTGATTGAGACTTGTACTGATTTCCTGAGTGACGTCCCTTGGAGTAAAGTATTTAGCCTTCCTGTTGAAGACTGTGCGGCTGAGGTTTCCTCTTGGATTAAGGCTGGCATCGATGCTTTCATCCCTGCCAGAAAGTTGAGACTTAAATCCCACTCATCCCCCTGGTTCTCCCCTGCCTGCTCAACTGCCATCACCCACCAAAATCACTTCTTTCAGCTTTACTGGAGTCACGCGTCAGACCATAACAGGCGCCTTTTTGCCTCAGCTCGCAATGAGTGCAAGAAGGTACTTAAAGGAGCTAAGCTGATGTTTGCAGCCAGAATGAAGCAGCACATAGCATCCTGTAAGTTCGGCTCCAATGACTACTGGAGGCCCTGTAAAAGTGCACTGAACAGCAGTAAGCCCTCAATCCTCCCTCTAATCAACGAATTTGAGGTCCTCACCTCTTCAACAGACAAGGCTGAGTGCTTCGCTTGCAGATTCTCCACTAACTCGACACTGGACTCGTCTGGAGTATCTGTACCTGATTTCCCTTGTCTCTTTTTGATTCTAAGTAGAAAATGAGTAGCAATGTAAAATGAAGAACTCGGCTATTCAAAGACTTTCCATAGTGACACAGCAGTGGGTATTGCTAATCAGGCATCTAAAGAATTTGGCATAAAAGAGTCTTGGCAAATAGTGCCACATTGTTTATGTGAAGCAAGGTTTCATCTACATTTTCTGCCTATCAATTTCTTTCATCAGCAAAAAATCAAAATGCTAGACATTGTATGGATAGTGGAAAATTGGGGATGTGTACTTTTTAGCAATGAAAAAAAATAAATAAATAAATAAAAAAAGATTAATTTGGTTGGATCTGGTAAATGCTATGTCAGTATAAAGGTCAGATATTACTTCCTAAATATGCAAAAAAAAAAACAAAAAAAAAAAACAGTTAAATTCAGAGATAACAACATATTGGGGGTGAATGAATGTTCTCTGGCACTAAGAGTGGTTCTCTTATGCTTAAGTGCCTAACAGAAGAAAGAGGAGGACATTTTTTTGGAGAAAATTTTCTGACCCACATTGAGCTTTAAAGACCATCCTGTTTATAAATGTTGCACTTTCCCCACCACAAAAGCTCAAACACGAAACAATATTTATTCTGGTGGATTAAACTTTTTATTTGGACCCTTTCATGATATGACATGTAAAGAGTCTATTCCACTGCATTATTTAAAAAAAATGTTCCATTGTTCTTTTTTTATTCTTTCTAAAATTACCACGTTCCATTTTATGATAAACTTAATTTGAATCTTTATTTTTGTTAATGCACAAGTTCAACCTATCGTCCAGTTCACACTCCTCCTCGGTCTTTTGAACTGGAGTAAAGGTTTATCATTTGTTTCATGTTTAGGAATGGATTTCCAGTTCCTTTCTCCTAATGCTTGGCCTTTCCTATGCTAATATAACACCACACAATAACCTGCTACTTTGAGTGGCTCTTGCACCTTGTATTGGATGAGTATTAGTAAAAAATAAAATAAAATTACATTTTGCAGCATCAGCAAATCAAAAAAGTTGAGATACATTCCCAACATGCAGAAGCTATCTATAGGGATATAATGTAAGTCCCTTACAGTATATTCGCCATGCTTTCTTGGCCTTTTACATAGAAGTTTGAAAAAAAATTAACATTAACCAGTGGTAAAGGCATTGTTCAGGTATCTACTTGTAAAAAAATGCATTAAAACTATTTCTATGCATAAAATAATAATTTTTTCTTAAACTTTAGATATTAATTATGAAACTTAAAAAAAAATGTATAATTTTTTTTTCTCAATATGCAACAGGGGTGGGTCAAAAAATAATTCAAAGCATCAAAAATGTCAATGAATCACTACACATAAATACACAACTCCAGTATTAGATTTGAAAGTCAAAAAAAGTTTAATCTCTGAAACCAAGCAATAAGCAGATCAATGTTGTGTGTAGATTGTAGTATTGGATGAATATTAGTAAAAACAAAAATAACAGCATGTTGGAAATGTATCTGAACTTTTTTGATTTGCTGATGCTGCAAAATGTAATTTTATTTTTGTTTTTACTAATATTCATCCAATACAACAGCATTCAGACACCATACACTATTCTCTCCTCTGATGCTAACACAGGCCTACACTTTCAATCAAATATAGCATATACTATCCTGTGATATTATTTTCATTTTACCTGCACTTGTTAACTGCAAAAGTTACAGGTCAATTCATTGAATAGGTCAAGGGTTGTCCCAAACGTATTCAATGGGATGCCAAGTCTGGCATTAGTGCTGGACAGAGAAATTGACAAAGAACTTCATGCACATGAAGAGTAGAATGGGCATAAAGTAAGCAGGCATTATCCTGCTAGAACAGGACATTGACTAAGGGTTATGCAACAGAAAGGCAAAGTGATTGAACAATATTCTGGACTTACATGGTACTATTCAACATTCCCTCCACAAATACAAAAAACAAGCAAGTTTGTGGTGCTCCTCACACCCTGATACCCAAGGTAAATACATTCTGGAAGATGTTACTTCTCAGGTTTACATAGCACATGCAAAAAATTATTCACTAGCATGAAGGCAAAATTTGATGCATGTAAATTAATTTTCATATTTGATTTGATCTGTGCAATGTTATACAGTTTGCCACTACAAACCTTACAATGTATCAATCTTGACAAATTGCCTGTATTAAATGGCCTTCCAGAACCTGGTGTGAGAATGTTAATTATACCAGATACAAATAAAAGCATCAACAATGTGTCATGTTCAACAATTGTCTGAAATGACCATCCAATTCCTCAAAGCCTTACAATCTGACACTTCTCAAGCATAAAATAAAATTGAATAAAAGCAGCCCAAGTGCTTTTAAGGCACAACTGTTTGCAGTGACTTTCAATGCAAGTAAGCTTTATTGAAATGTGTGTTACAAATGATACCAAGGTGTGGGAGTCTAAGATAAATTCATATCAAACTCTTGCATGTCAAATTAAATCCTTGTATATTAGACAATTTAAAGAAACCTTTTTGCTTTTTGCAGCGGGGGGTGCCTTGATATACAAGAGTTCTAAGAGGATTCAGAATTGAAAGCTTTGCAAAGAGTAAGTAAAGCAATTTACAATCACATAATTAGAATCATTTTTTATTTACAAATAACATATGAACAAAATTGAACTGTAGTCAGCCAATAATGTCCCTCCCAATTTCCAGTGGCACAAGACAGAATGATTTTTTAGTTATTTTTTCTTCTTTTTGTTGCTTTCAACATATCAGTGAGGATCAAAAAAGGATTTTCCATGGAATCATTTTATCACAGTTGTTTATTGTCTGTTGACCACTCAAAGAAGAAGGGCCAGTGTGCGGGAAGTCAGTGGTCAGCTGGTCACTCACTGACTGGTCCATTGTGGCCAGCAATGAGGAAACATTTTTAAACCAGACATAAAACACTTTCTAAGTCTTTTAAAACTTCTTTCATCTCATTTGGGACATTTAGAAGCAAACCTAAAAACAAAAATAAATTTTATTCAATAAAAAGCAAAATTACTCATGGCAGAAGATTAAAAATAAGACTATCTTAAATGAATATTATTTTGAATAAAAGAACAGCAAAAAATAATCAGCTGCATTATACTTATATATCGTTTCTTTGTGTAAGTACGACATGGTTTCATTGTAATTATTATTTCTTTTGTGGTCACTTGTATTAAGCTGGTTACAAAAAATAAAGATCCAAATAAAAAATTTTTATTCACTTATAAACTAATTTTTATTCTTTTTGCATGCAAAAAATACAAACTCATTCTCTGGTATATAACAATAACATTTGAGTATTTGAATATATATATTAAAACTGGTAAATAGTGAGATTTTTTTTCCCTGATTGTCATTTTAGAGGCATAAAAAAGTAATAAAAAGCAACAGAAATATATAAGAAACACGAGTCAAAAATTGCCAATGTTTATGCCAAAAAGGATCTTACATCTAAGAATACTCATGTATAATGGGCTAACAATGTTAACTATAATAGTCTAGCATGTCATTAAAAATCTAGTTTAAACTAATAATATTCTATGAAATTAGCCAATGACTTTTCAAGCCTACTATGTTCCCCAGCCCTAACATTTCAAACAATGATAGCCAATTTGGTAAAAGCAAAATGAAACATTTGAAGATCATTGGTCAATTTCATATAGATTAACTGCCAAGGGGGTTAGCTAATTAACTATTTTTATTGCTTCAGATATGTGACAAATAAGCACACACACACAAAAAAAAAAAAAAAAAAAAAAAAAATTTCATTATATTCATGTGAAGCAATCTGTAATATAAAATGTTGCCAACTATAATTGCATTGTATAACACAAACACAATGCAATTATAGTTGGCAACATTTTATATTACAGATTTTCAAACACCACGAACTTGAGAAGAGTGTAAACCCTAATTATATTTCTGTAAACTAAATTACTAAATGTTTTTATTGCACACTTACCTGTGTTGGCTGATATAGAAGCAACTAATGTGATCAAGAAGGGCAGATAATTGATTTGGATTATCTGAAAATTAAGAAAAATAAAAATTTAAAAATTAAAATAAATAAGAATTAAACCAAAAACATTGTGAGCAAATTCTGAATAGATATAAAATTTAGGCAAAAATCACAACATAAAATTTTACAATTTTGGCAACAGATATTATCGTTTCAGTTAAGAACAAATAATCTGAAAATCATTTAATTTTCTGTTTATTGAAAATTTTTATTGTACCTTGCATGACAAATTCAAATAGTTTTTTTTTAGGCTTTTCACATGAAGCAATGTTAATTATTACCTAGCATCTCTTTTTAATTTCATTTGTTGTTATTGCAAGTTCTTGTGGAAAATAACATTTTTATATGTGGTCAGATTGATTCTTTAAGTGAATTTCATAGCATAACTGGTAAGGTATCCACATCATGCCAAGAAAGACTTCTGAAATTGAAACTAAACAGGATTTTTTTTTATTTCTAATTCACACTTTTTGTAAATTCTGTGAAGTTGCAATGAAAAGATCAACTGAAATTAAAATGAAAGAAACACTCCCAAAATTAAAACATTTTTATATATTTACACTATATACATTGTTTGGAATGTTATCCTTATCTTTGTTGCTGTAATCATGACATTTCAACTGTTGAATGCTCTAGCCTTCTTTAGGTGTTTGGAATCTTGAACCAATTCCTTTATTCCTCCACTAGGGTAGATTGTTCTAGTTTCATGTGTCATGCCATTTTTATATATTGTCTTATCAGTAACACTTTGTTTTATTTTATGTGTGTGTGTGTGTGTTATATGTGTGTACACAATTTGTCAGATATCTAAATAAAATTTAAAAAGTGATATTTTCCTTTGATTATAGAGTACAAAAAAGGTATACAGAAAATGATTTTGCAAAACCCTTTTCTAATCAAATTAATGATCTTTCTGCATTTAAGATATCAAATGAAAAATGGCTTAAATATTCACCAAGCAAAAAAAAAAAAAAAAAAAAAAAAAAAAGTTTCAACTCATATCCTCCTGGCATCAGTTTAAACTGACACCATCTTTTGTCTTCAGATATTGCAACCATTGAATTTTTTTTATTTCAGATAAGAGCTTGAAAATTTTTCAAACATAATTTCAGTGAAACTTTTTTTTTTTTAAAATTACAGTTTAGATAAACTCTAAAGTCTTCATATGAATATAATCAACTTCAGGATGCTTAACTGAGATTTTGCATTGATTAACAGAAGAAAAACAAATGTAGACGCACTTGAGTTTGTAGTTACTTACTTGACATGTGGAGTACATACTAATAACGGATTTGTTCTCAGAAAGTCCCAGTTTGCCTGCCTGCTCAGTGGCCAGGCCAAAGGTCGACAGGAAATTTTGCCTCATTACCAATTCCGGAGCATTGTCATCAGCAACTTAATAAACAAACATCATCATCATCATACATGAGAAGCACATCAATTTACCACATCATCAATTGGCTTTATGCCAAATTGAGCTCAGCTTAATAAAGATCAAGATGGATATAGGCTAGATATTTTTTCCTTTTAAACTAATAATCTGACAATAAAATAGGTATATTAAAAAAAAAAAATAAATAAATAATTTGAAAAACAAACTGGTCAGGATTACATTTTAATATTAAAATAAAAAAAACAACAAAAAAAACCCATGAAATTTGATAATGATCAAAATGTAAAATATATATAGCAAAATACAAGGACTAGTTAAAAAGTAATGTTTTTTTAATTTTAACAGATTTAATAGTAAAAGCACATCAAAATGAACAGAAAAATCTCAAAATTATTCATTTAGTTGTCATCATTTGGAATCTTTCTTCCTTAATTGTGTCAGAGTTTGAGCTTTGTTTAACAGCATATCAACCACTGGGTTATTTAATGCCAAAAAGATAGGGTTTTAAGGTATTGTTCTCTGTTTAAGATGCGGTTTCCAGTTTTCTCTTTTCTAATCTCTTCACTCTTATGTAGCCCCCTGCACATCAGTGGTGTTACCACCTTGCTCGGAGTGATATGATTAAAAAAAAAATTTTAATGTTTGGTTATAGTGAGCTGGTTGATTTAGTCAGATTTTGATGAAAATTTTTATTTTATTTTAGAAAACTGAAGATGTCTTCTAGTTTTGTATTCAAAAATGTATTAATTGCAATTCCCCACCCCTGCAAAAATGTGTTATGGTAATAATTTTTTTCTTTCAAAATGTATATTTTCCTATAAAAAATCTATTTTTATACTTTCATAGTGTTTTGATCCCAGTTTGGGGGTTAACTATTTGCCCATAGCTGGAACCCTAACAGGTGCTACCACTCTGGGTCAGGGTGGACCTGGGAACAACAGCAATTAAGATATGGTTCCATGCTCCTCACAAACTCCCAATCAGAGATCTTGCTGCTAGATGCAGTTTACCGTCATACCCAGGACATAGGTCATTAGAATTTGACCAACCCAAGCTATATGTGACATGAAGATGATGTCATCAAACCACTTCTTTAAAACATTTATTCTGGTAGAAAAAAAAAAGACATTAATAATTTGAAGCTTGTTCAACTAGGAAGTTTTCATCAAATCAAAATAGTTTTTAATAAAACCAACTACTCCAGATTTTGTTTAAACTTTAAAAATGTTGAGAAAGAATATTCAGAAATTGTACAACATTTGTTACTTTAACTTCTTTCAGTGAATATTCTGTGATAGCAAACAGAAAAAAAATGTTTTATGAATATTTAGCCATATTCCTTACAAATCAACATCCAAATTATCATATTCAATGCACATGTAACATTTCTTTAATTGGCAAGTATACGCTCATTATGAATAGTAAGTTGGGAAGTAGATATGCATTGTGGGATAATCGAAATATTCTGAAAATCATTTTTTTTTGTTCAATTTCTTTTATTAAAATTTATATATTTTTTTCTCTTTCAATTAAAAACATTAAATATTCCATAGAGGTTGATATGCCACTAAACAAAAACAACCAACCAACATTCAATTAAAAACAACAAAAACATTTACCTTTTAAAACTGGGACTCCATCTCTGTCTGTTATGATGATGGCACTGAGACCACTTACTCTGAAAGAACAACACAATAAATGGTTTTATTAGGACTAGTAAAAACAAAAATAGAATGCAATAGGAACTAATCATTAAACTAGGCATTTGATTATACTCTAAAAATATATAGGCATATCTTACTTATATGATGGTATTCCCAATGACAATTATAGCAATTTAGTCTACATCATAAAAACATTTTACTCAGTTACTCTTAAAGAGATCATGCATGTTTTTTTTTTCAGTCTATAATATGCTTTAAAATAACCTCATTATTTTAATGTTTGTACAGTTATACACACAAGTGAGGGAATGTCTATAGCTGCTAAAGAATGAATTCATCTAGGGTGTTATTTGCTTAAGGAAATCAATTTCATTGCAAATAATTTTTTCCCATATTTCACTTCTGCTAATCATGATTTGGTTTGTACTTTCTGTATAATAAAATGGACAACAGTTAAACTAAACACTAAATTCTCTTAACAGATCAATGACGCTTTGCTTACACTAATTTAACCGTCTTGTGATATATACCTATTAATTTGACATCTCCTGCAAAATATATTAATATTCTTTACATTAAAAAATTAGATTTTTTTCTTCTAGCAACACCACAGAACAATTAATTGGGTGATACACACAGATGAATGCTCCAAAAGTAATGACAACTTATTTCCACAATAACAGCATTGGATACAACAAGTTTGCAGCTACAAAACACCCCTTTTTTTCAGTCACCCACAATGAACAAACATCTGCATAAAGTGCTTGTATCAGTGGAGGTGATCCATTTTTAAACAAACTTCTTTTGGCACTGCTGAAACACATTACCTATCATCTGTGCTTAGAGCCACTGCAAATGCTCATCTGCTTCATACATACTTTCATGTGAGACACTATTTTTGGAAGACTACTGTTATTTGTAATAAGGAGAAAAAAAAAAGAAGGGTTATTTGTGAGAAAGTTTAAGCTTTGTTATCATACCACCAAATTTCACCTCTGAAATCATGGACTAACAAAGTAGAAGGCCTTACTTTTGGAGTGATCCTCATACTGTATATAGAGATATAAACTGATCAATAATTCACTTGCAATCAAGTTTCTTTTTTAGGTTTCCTTTCATTCAATAGTTTTTATTTTTATGACAAATGTTCTCTCTGCTTGTTTTATAAATTGACTCCAAAATAAAAAAATGTGACTATTTATTTCAGCTATGAACAAGCAAGGCAACAAAAACACTAAGATGCAAGAGGTTACTGAGTGTTAGAGAATATGAGAAAAACTATTAAGAGAGGACAAGAAAAGAATAATTAAGATAGAAGATAATGATTGACATTGATCTTCAAAAATTTAAATGCAAAGTTAATTAGAAAGCAAGAAGCCAGAAGAGAGTCCCACAATACAGAAATGCAGTCGAAGAAAGTGCTAAGAAAACTGTGAGAAGAAATGGCTATATCTAGTCATTTCAACTGTATGCCTCCCAATACTATCACACGAACGTGGGTGTCCCTCAAGGCTCTATTCTAGGTCTTATACTTTTCCTTATCTACATTAACGATCTCCCCGATGTAATAAGATCTCAAGTAGGCATATATGCTGATGACACTATGGTTTACTCTCGCCTTGATTAAAAATTTGCCAAGGCTGACAAAGCAAACCTTGGTACTGAGCTTGAAAAGGACTTCCAATCTGTGGTGGACTGGGGTAAGAAATGGCTTGTGAATTTTAAGACTTCTAAAATGAAGCTGCCATCTATTAACCATCACAGACAATCGCCCCCCCCCTAGCATGGATTTCATAACAGACCTCAAGTGGAATGTCTACATAGAATCCATAGCTAAATCTGCTGCTAAGAAGGGTGATTCTATGTGCAGGGCTAGGAAGTTTTTTCCTGTTTGAAACTATCCTGCACATATATAAATCTACCATCTGCCTATGCACTGAATACTGCTGCCATATCTGATCGGGTGCTCCTGCTACCCACCTAGGGGTCCTTGACAAAATTCAACAGAGAATCTGCAATGTGATCGATCCCGACTTGGCAGCTTGGATACAGTCACTTTCTCATTGGCGCAGTGTAACTTCCCTGTATCTCTTCTACAAATACTTTTTTTACAGCTTCTGCTCTGATGAACTTAGCTCACTGGTGCCCCCTATATACAAATTTACTTGAGTCACAAGATTAGCAACTACATCCCACCCTTTTACAGTGAAACCAATAAGATGTAAACACAAATTCTACTCCAGCAGCTTCTTTTCTTGCACTTCCCGCCTGTGGAATTTCCTTCCGTTTACTTACTTCCCCAACAGCTACAATCTCCAAGAATTTAGATGTAAAGTCAATAGTCATCTCCTATCTCACTAACTTGCATCCTCTCTCTCATTTCTGCAGTATTCTCATCCCTCTCTTATCTGCTTCCTGACACCCCCTGTATTCTGTCGCTCCTCATAACTTTCCTCCTATCTAACCTCCCGCACAACAGTGGCAGTATAATGCCTTGCTTGGGGTAATACGATTATAAAAAAAAAAAAAAGTGATCTTGCTGCTAATCTAGTACTGCACTTAAATTGATAAATTCTAGGTACCAAGAGGAAAGTTCATCAGAACAATTACCATAAGAGTATTTATAGAAAAGAAACATGGAAACTACATTATGGCAGTAAGAAAAAGACTAAAACCTAAATGCCAGGTCAGGACCAATAACATTGCAGATTCTTTGGATTTTATTCAATTACATTTTTTTTTCAGATACTAATATTAAAAAATCATAAGAATAAAAAAAGTTTAAAGAAAATTTATCAATTGTTTATTATCAATAGCAGTTTCCCATATTTGCACATTAAAAATATCAACTTTTCAAACATATTTATGAAAAAAAAAAAAAAAAAGAAAAGAAAAAAAAGTCACTTACGAATTCTTCAACTGCATTAAATATCTCTTAAGTTCCTGAAAGAAAATTCACAAATATTTATATTCTTTTAGCAGAGAAATTTATAAGTAAATAAAAGTAATGATCATGTTTTAAATTGGTGGAGAAAACTCAAGCTTAAGAAAGCAAACATCCTGAATAAAAGAAGATATTCTGATCCACTGATATTGCGAAGAGTGATTGGACGATAATAAATTTTGTAGACATTTTAAACATTCAACTGACATATCTAGTAGACTCAATGTGCAATAATTTTAGTTTGCTGCATAATCTTTCTGTTGTGTCCTGGACAAGGGTACAATTTAATAAAGTGTAAATCCAAGTGGAAAGATTACTAAGTCAGGTGTAATAGAATAAAAGGTTTATTCTGCACAAGAATTATTACAAACGAGAATAGTACTACCAGGTTCTAATCTGTAAGCAAGACTCACTAGTTAAAATGCTCTTGCTCATTTAGTTGATAGGCCACCATATTGTTTATAGAGGGTGTTGGGATATTCCATTATAACAATTTCAAAGAATTATACATCTTGTAGATAAATTTATTTTTTACTCTATTTTGATAAATATTTAAAACCCTTTTAATACTGAAAGTCATTATATTTAAAGTGTTTAAAAAAATAAAGAAAAATAATTCATTTCTCCCTCGGGTCATTCCTCACTACTAGATATATGTTTCACCTCTGCGCCTGACAAGTCTCGCTGCTTTGCCCTCTCGGCAACTCCGACCACGCTGTAGTCTCTCTCAGTATTTCTTTCCAATCTCACTCCCCCCCAGGAGCCCCCTACCTATAGGACCTCCTACCTCTACCAAAAAGCTGACTGGGATGCCTTTCGCGATTTCCTCTGCGACATCCTTTGGGGAAAAGTGTTCGACCTATCAGTTGATGACTGTGCCTCTGAGGTCTCGTCATGGGTGAAAGCTGGCATTGATGCCTTCATACCCACCAGGAAGTATTGCTTAAAATCTCATTCCTCTCCGTGGTTCTCTCCGACCTGCTCAGCCGCCATTGCCCACAGGAACCATTACTTCCATCTATTCTGGAGACAGTCATCTGATCACAATAGGCACCTGTTCATATCTGCTCGCAATGAGTGCAAGAGAACCCTAAATGACACCAAACGGTTGTTTGCTGAGAGAATGCGACAGCACATAGCTGACCACAAGTTCGGCTCCAAGGACTATTGGAGGATTTGCAAATGAGTGCTCAACAATAGGAAATCCTCAATACCTCCTTTAATCCATGAATTTGAGGGTCTCACGTCATCTGCGGACAAAACTGAGTGCTTTGCATGCAGATTCTCATCCAACTCCACATTTGACTCGTCCGGAGTACACCCACCTGACTTCCCTATTAGAACTGAGGCCAAACTGCACGACGTATATATTACCCCGACAGTAGTATCCTGGGTAATTTAAAAACTCGACCCCCATAAGGCGTGTGGAGACGATGGAATCCCGGTGATAGTCCTTAAGAGGTGTGCCCCTGAACTTTCCCCTGTCCTCTCTAAACTATTTAACTACTGCCTTTCTGCTTTCTTGCATGCTGGAAGTTCTCTTCAATTGTTCCTGTATTTAAGAATTGTGGTGAACCCTCGGACCCATCCAACTATCACCCTATCAGTCTTATACTGATATTCGGGAAAGTATTCGATGCCATAATCAATGCTGAAATAGTTCATCATCTCACTGCCCACAAACTCTTCTCTGACAGGCAATATGGATTCCGCTTTGCCAGGTCCACGGCCAACCTGCTAACAACCATAATAGAGTACATGCTACAGGCCCTTGATGAATCTGACGAGGCTCGTGTGGTTGCTCTGGACATCTCCAAGGCTTTCGACAGGGTTTGGCACTCTGGCCTCCTATGCAAACTACGAGGTTACGGTATTACCGGTCGCCTGCTTAACCTAATCCAATCTTTCTTAAATAACTGCAAAATGAAGGTCATTTTGAATGGGCGTGCCTCTTCGTCCTACAGCACGAATGCTGGTGTCCCACAGGGCTCTATCCTGGGCCTGACGCTCTTCCTTATTTTCATCAACGACCTCCCAGATGAGATCAAGTCCCAAGTAGGCATCTACACAGATGACACTACAATTACTCCCGCTCCAGTAAGAAACCTGTCGTGGCGGACAAACATAATCTCGCTGCTGACCTTGAACGGGATCTACACTCTGTGGTGAACTGGGGCAAGAAGTGGCTTGTCAACTTCAATTCATCTAAGACCAAGCTGTTGTCTGTCAACCATTACAGGCAACCTCTCCTGCCTCCCATAAGCATGGACCAAGCGCTTCTCCCGGAGAACAATACACTATGCCTCCTCGGACTTACCCTGTCCTCAGACCTCAAATGGAACCACTATATTGGATCCATAGCAAAATCTACTGCTAAGAAGGTTGGGTCACTATGTCGATCCAGGATGTTTTTTTCCGCCTGAATCCATCCTGCATATATACAAGTCAACCATCCGTCTGTGCATGGAGTACTGCTGCCATTTATGGTCAGGCGCCCCTGCCGTTCTCCTCAGTGTTCTTGACAGGCTCCAAAGAAGAGTCTGTAATGTGATAGGTACTGATCTGGCGGCTCAACTGCAGCCACTTCCCCACCGTCGAAATGTGGCCTCCCTTTGTCTGTTCTATAAATACTTTCATGGCTTCTGCTCGGACGAACTTAAGTCACCGGTGCCTCTTCAACAGGTGTTTACTCGTGCAACCAGACTGGCAACTGGGTCCCACCCATTCACAGTCAGGTTAGCCAAATGCAGACGACAATTCTACTCCTGCAGCTTCTTCTCTCGTACTTCCCACCTGTGGAACTCGCTCCCGTATTCTTGCTTTCCTGACGGCTACAACCTCCAGAAATTTAAATGCAATGTCAATACTCATCTACTAACCACTGGACTCTAGCTCTCTCCCCACCCCTGTATAACCTTCCCTTTCTCCACCTATGTATCTGTCATCGCAGCTGCTTTCTCAGCTTTCTATTGCTCCTTTCTAACTAGTTTGTACTCCTCACTCTTTTCTAATTAATCTTTTTACAGTTATGTAGCCCCCTGCACATCAGTGGCATTTCCGCCTTGCTCGGGGTGAAATGATTAAAAAAAAAAAAAAATACCCTTATATAATTACTAATATTATTAATCAGTTATTGGTCAGAATTAAATCAGTATACAATTGTATTAAAAAGGGCTCAATGCGTATATAATGTAGAGCTTTTTAATATTTTCATTTAAAAGTCAGTCAATTACACAACCTTGGTTTCAACCTTTTAGTATCTTCAGGTGTTTATATCAACTGATTTCCAACGTGTTTTTTTTTAATGCACAACAGGAATTTTCAAAACATGCAACTGGAAGTTTAAAATAACTGAAATTTCAAAATAAGGGATGAGTTTTTCAAGAATTGCAAACACTTATCCGGGTTTTGTACAGTAAAATATTGTTAATAAAAAATGTAACTGCAGAGACAAAAACAAATACCCACTTGATGGAGTTTGTAAAACAGGAATTATTTACAAAGTAGGAGTACAGGGTACAAATGAAAAGAGAAAAATATACTTAGGATGTACTGAAGGAAATTTAAAAAATCATTGGTATAATCACAGATCTACAGTCAAGCTAGAAAACCTTAAAATTGTAGAAACTGCTTAACCACGTGTGGAAAGTGAAAGAAAAAACCGCAAATACCCTGATGTAACAGGGAGCATATTAAAAAAACATCAGATTTTACAGTGACGGTGATGACTGCAGATTGTGCCAAGAAAAGTTAGTCATATTTCCAGAATGAGAAAGGTTACTAAATGAAAGATCTGACGTAATGTCTGGATGTAAACATATCAGAAAATATATTTTAGGATCATACAAACCCGGATGAAAGTGTTTACAATTCTTGAGAAACTCTTTCCTTATTTTGAAATTTCAGTTATTTTACACTTCCTGTTGCATGTTTGAAAAAAAAAAAAAAACTTTGGAGAATCAGTTGATATAAAATACCTGAAGATACCGAAAGATAGTTGTTGCCTGTTAGGGCCAGGAAGCAAAACAAGAAAAGAAGGTAGGTAGGTTGAACTAAGGTATTGGAATAACAGAACATATATATAAAATAAGAGTGTTATTAGTCAGCAGATAGAAGTGTCTGTCTGAACTGTCAAATTACACTGTGTCTTGACAGCCTCCTCTAGGAAGCCTCGCAGGTTAGTATTTATGAAGGAGGAAGAGTTCATTCTAATGTAGATAGGGCACCATAACACCCCACTCCCAAAATCTTAACGCCACAGGAGTCTGAAGAAAATTTTTTTTTCTTTTTATATTAAAGTAATTGTAAAAAAAAAAAAGTTTCACTGAAATTAATCCAGAGGAATATTTTTATAGAAAGTTTACCAAATTTTGCGTGGTATTCCTCCACTTGACTTATTTAATTTATAGAGAAAAACAAACGTTTCCTTTTTTTTACAACTGGCTAGTTATTTAAAACTTGGCCGACTTGCTTTACCTAGTTCACAGTAGAACAACTTTGAAAACTTATTTGTTAGTGGCCTCAATACCTTTTACATTTAGGATTGATAACTATTAAATCAGTTGCTTTCCTTTTTCTCTTAGAACGGTGCATTTCAGTGGCCGCTAGTGGGGTCAGAATATTGAAAGTGTCATATATGACATCCATAACAATTTCCTTAGGAAGCCCGCTATCAGCCACGTCAATTAAGTGTTTCCTAACTTGGTTGAGATATCTTTTATATGTAAATTGTGAAACCTTTATCATATATACCATGTTCCCATCATCCAAAAAGATTTTTTTTGCTAATTCTGAAAAAAAAAAACAAAACTTTCTTGTAGATGTGATGCTTGTTCTTCTTGGCTTTGTCTGTTTTGGGATTAATTTATCGTAGATGAACTGTATCCGACGTGCGAACATCACATCGGCTGGAGATTATGAAGCTGTTGTTTTGTTATTAGGTGTAATTCTGTATACTTGAAGAAATTGTTGAAAGGCTTTTTCAGCCTGTTCGTTAGACCTCAGATGATACAGAGCGGTAGTGATGTGTTTGATCTGATATGTTTCACAGAAGTCTCTAAATTCTCCAGACATAAACTGACTTCCATTATTGGACAGTAAGGTGTCTACTACTTTAAATTTGGCGAACACCTTATGTAGAAATTTTATAGCAATTTTTGTAGTTGGATTTTTGCATCTGTGTACTTCGGGCCACTTCAAGAAACTGTCGACTACATTGAGGTAGTAATATCCTTCTAGAGGGCTGGCAAAATCAATGTGAATTCTAGACCAAAGTAGGTCCATTTTTGGCCACGGATTGAATGCAATAGTAGGTGCCTTCACTGCCAAGGCACAGCCTTTACGTGATTTGACAGTGTTTTCTATATCTCTGTCCATATTTTTCCAATAGACATAGCTACGCATCAAACTTTTCATTTTAGTACACTCTAGATGGTCAGCATGAAAATCTTTCATAATACGTTTCTGGAGTGTTGCCAGAATCACGATGCATTGCCTGTGTTGTAACACCTCGTATATAGAGAAATCGTCTGTAGTTTGCTGGCCCTTTTCAACAATTTTCACTTTTGTTTGCTTGATATATTCATTGTGGAGACCCTCGTTTTATTTGTTCAAGCGTCACTGAAAGTTCCCTTACTGTATTACAAATGGTAGTTTTTAATTCTCCTTCAGAATGAAGGGAGGCGAGCACTGTATCTTCCAGTGGTTCCTTGTGTTTGGGAATTAGTCTTAACAATCCATTTGCATGGTCGAATTTTTTTGATGACATGTATTCCATTTTAAAGTTGTAATTTAGCAGGATTGTACTCCATCTCTGAAGTCTGTTGGCTGTGCGAGTAGGCAGACCTTTCTTTGAGCCAATAATGGTGAGTAGTGGCTTGTGGTCTGTCTGTAGAGTGAAATGTCGACCTAAATATAGTAATGGAACTTTGCAACTGAAAATATAATCCCAAGTGCTTCTTTTTCAATCTGTGAATAATTTTTTCAACAGGAAGCGAAGCTCTCGATGTGAGTTATTGATTTTACTGTTCGATCAGTCATCTTGTAAAGAATGCATGCTCCTACGCCATACAAACTAGCGTTGTTGGCAACAATGATTTCTAAGTCCGGGTCATAATGTGTAAGAAATAAGTCTGACGTCAGTGATTTTATTTTTTTCAAATGCCTGCTGGCATTCTGCTGTCCAAACCCAGGGCTTGTCTTTCTTTAATAGTTCATTAAAGGGGGGCATGCAAATCATGCATATCTGGTATGAAAGCCTGGTAATAATTTGTTAGTCCAAGGAAGTTCTGCAATGAAATGACATTATTGGGCGCTGACATGTCTTTAATCGCAGTAATTTGTTCAGTATTTGGTCTCCTGCCATCCTTGTTATGTGTCCTAGGTATTTGATTTCTTCCAATGAAAAAAAAAAAAACAGATTTGGTCTCTTTAAGTTTGAAACCATAATCTTGAATTTTAGCAAAAACTTTGTGGACATGATCCTTATGTTTGATTACACTTTGGCTTTTCATTAGAATGCTATCTAAATAAGCAACTGCAAAGTCAAGATCACTCAGTATAGTATCCATGACTTGTTGGAATATTGCTGGCGTTACCTTGTCTCTGAAAGGTAAACGTCTGAATTTATATAATCTGCAACATGTATTTATATGCAATAATTTTGAACTCAACTCTTCAACAGGAATTTGCAAATAAGTGTCATTAAGGTCAATTTTTGAGAAAAGTTTTCCTCCATTTAGCTCCACAAAAATCTCTTTGGGACAAGGAAGAGGGTAATGATAGTCCTTCAGAACAGTATTTGATCATATCGAAAAATCAGCACAAATAAATTTCTTTCAATTTCTTTTTTGCATAAACCGCTGGTATGGCCCACTCGCTGTGCTCTACCTTTGATAGAACTCCAGTTTTTACTAGTCTGTCAAGTTTCTTATTAATTTGTTCCAATGAAGCAAAAAAAAAAAAAAACACATTTTAAACACTGGCTGGACATCATCTTTTAGTTCAACTTTTGCCATCATCTTGGTCAGTCAGTTAAGTGTCATACGTGATACACGCTTGGGCGATCATGTCTTGAAAGAGACATGACTGACTGGGCAGAAGATTATCCTGCAGTAGGTTGCCATTGCTTTCTGCGGTAGATTGGTTGCCGACCAAGGCTATAGAACCCAGTCTGTCCTGCTATTTAACCCATAACTGGAAGGAAGAGACGGATTAATACCTTTCCCAAGGGTATTTGCGCGTAAGTGAATACAATGGATTCAACTGGAATTCGAACTCGGCTCCCCGGTTTCTCGTTCCGAGCCGATATCCACTGTACCACAACGCACATAATCTTGGTACACCTACCTAACCCACCAGAAAAAAATTCCTGGATAGGCTTCCTTCAGTTCTTTTTGCAGTTTTGGCATTCCAATTTTCAATTTTTTGGCAGTATGAATTTGCAAGTAAGTCCCAAAGCTGGAATTGTGTCATCCAATCAGTGTTAAATATATTGTTGGTATTTTTCAGGATGAACAATTTTAATTTAATAGTCTTCTCATTGAAGGTTGTACTCGCAAATCAATTCTCCCTCAAATTTAATTCTTTCTCCTGTGATAGATCTTGCTAGATTTCATCATGGTTGACTTGCCCAATCTTTTCCATGTTTACAAGTTTATTATTGTCAAATCACACCCAGAGTCTAGTTGAAATTCCACACTTTTGTTTGACATTTTTACATGCATGAATTTCCTGGTATTAATACTGTCTAGTTCATCCGACCTTGTATTTTTTATGCAGCTATTGGTTTTATTTATAGATTGGCACTGCAAGCTTTTGTGTCAGATCCAGCTACATATGTAACATTTCTTGTTCCGGAAAAAACAGTCTTCATACCAGTGTAGGGCCCCACGTCTGTAACAAGGGTTAAGAGGCAAATTATTTTGCTTTTTCTTTGTTTTATTAGTTTTAAAAGGCTTTGTTTCTGTGTGCAGCATACTTTTTAATGTGAGCAATACCCAATTCTATGATGTTTAGAATCCTGACGTACATCTGACATTCTTCAGCGATCTACAGAAGAGTTAAACTTGGCTCATTCTTCAATTTGTTTAGTATTCTTTGCCTAATTTATGCATCTTTTGTTGAAACTAGCTCTTGCATGAATATCAAACATTTGAAGTTATTCACTTAGCTCTGCTAGTCTAAAATCATTGCAGTGCTTATTTACTACTGACGCAAAAGTGGTATAATCTTTGTATTCTTTCCTAGTTAGATTAAGACATTTCCATCTCTTATGGAAAAGAGATGTTTTTGAACTGAAAAGCTTCAATAGTAATTCCACTTCTTTAGTAAATGTCAACTCACTAGTCTTCTGTGGCAGAATGTAGCTTATGAATTTTGTATGCTCAGTTGTGCCAAGTTTCCTCAGAAGGGGGACATACTTTTTTTGAGTCACTCCAATTTGCAGTAAATATATATATATATATATATATATATATATATATATCCTTATATATCCTAAAATATGACTTCTGCGGGAGTGTGTGAAAAATTCTATTGGATTCTAAATGGTGTTTTGCGAAAAAAAAAAAAAATTTTTTTTGATGGAATTATTATGGCTTGTCAGTTCAAAAACTTGCTTTTGAAATTCGAGTTGTTGCTCTCGATTTTCCTTCTGGGTTTGCAGAAATAAATTTTCTATTTTTTCAGATTGAGAGAGCAGTTGTTTTTGCCACTTCTCTTGCTATGCATTCTGGTAATTTACAAGATCTAATAAAATACTTTTGAAATCCTACATGAAGTGATTTTTTTTTGTTTTCGGTTTTACTTTTCTGTTTTTTTCCAGATGCTTTTCAAATAAAAAAAAACTGTGATGAAAAAATAAAAAAACTTCTTGTACGTCCACTGTTAAACAAATTGACAATTACACGTAGTTTTTTCACAATTACTTGTTTGCTCGTATTTTAAGATAGTTCTTGTGGCCTGTTAGGTCTAAGAAGAAAAACATGAAAAGAAGAAAGTAGGCTGAACCAGTGTATTGTAATAACAGAACATATATACAAAATAAGTATTATCAGTCAGCAGATAGAAGTGTCCGTCTGAACTGTCAAGTTACACTGCCTCCTCTAGGAAGTCAAGCAGGTTAGTTTCTATGAAGGAGGAAGAGTTCACTCCAATGTAGATAGGGCACCATAACAAAGATTGAAACCAAATATATATATATATCTCACTCAATAAATGCCAGGCCTAACTAATAAAACAACTTTTAGGCAAAATTCATCAACATTGTCTCCTAGGGTGATACACTGATTCCAACACTTTTCTAACAGTCTGATGCCTGTTTTGGAAAACAATTTGTTTTTGGCCTCAAAAGACAACACAGTTTCCGATCACTTCTTCATTGGAGCCAAATCTCTTTCCCTGGAGCATCCTTTTGAGGTCTGCAAACAGCCAGTAGTTGTTGGCGGCCAGATCTGAGAATAGGGTGGATGCAGAAGCAATTCAAGTGCAATTCATGTAGTTTTGCCATTGTTGTTATCAACTTGTGACACAGTGCATTGACTCGGTGAAAGATCACTTTTTTCTTCATTTGTTGCCATTTGTTGGTGATTTCTTCCTTCAAACACACCAATAATGCTATATAATATTTGCTATTGATGGTTCTTCCTTTCTCAATGTAATTGATGAAGAAAATACCTTGCACATCCCAAAATACACTGGCCAAAACCTTGCCTTCTCATGCTTGCATCTTTGGTTGCTTTGGACAGCTTTCACTTGTTGCTGTCCACTCAGCTGACTGTCGATTTGACTCCACAGTGAAGTGGTGGATCTATGTTTCATCCACTGTCACATATTTACACAAAAACTCCTTCTTGCGTTGAAACAGTCGCAAACAACGCTCTGAATTGTCGACATATTGTTGTTTTTGATCGACTGTGAGCAAACGTGGCACCCACTTTGAACACAGCTTTCTCATTGACAAATGTTCATGCAAAATGGTGAATAGACTGCCTCCTGATATGTTCAACTCCTCTGCTATCTCATGCAATTTTAATTTACAACTAGCCAAAACGAGTTTGTCAATTGTTTTGAGTTTTCTGAGACAACTGCTGATTTTGGGCGACCTGAGCATTCAGCATCATTTGTGCCTGTACGACCACGTTTAAAGTCAGCATACCACCTCTTAACTGTTGTTTCTGATGAACCAGAGTCCGAATAACACTTATCAAATCATTGCTTTGCTTAAACAGTATTTTTCCCATCAGAAAGCAAATGCCTTATCAACACACAAAATTCAGATTTTTCCATTGTTTTAAAAATCTGCAACAGTAGCTTCACTTAAATAACTTAATTTTAAAATAATAATCTGATTGGGCCTAAATTTTGTCATGTGCCATTTGAAGGTTAGTACTTCATAAAAATCATATGGATTTTTTTTATTAGTGGTGCCAATTGGGCTTTATTGAGTTTTGTGTTATACAAACATAATAATAAAACCTTGAGTCCTCTTCACCTGGAATTATATACATACATACATACATACATATATATATATATATATCTTCAGGGCCAATGTTCCCTGAAGATCCGTTTAGGTGAAACCTTGGTAGGTTTGTTGGCTCACTAGGTCAATTTACTTATTCTGCTCTGCTTAGGTACTGAGCTCTTTTTTGTTATCAATTACTCGTCTTGGGATTTTTCTTTGGGCTACGTATTGGCCCAGCCCAAATCATTTTGGCTGATGTTCATGTGCTTAGCTTTTTTATTTTATTTTTTACAACCTTTTTTCCTTCTGCATATATACGCGGAGGGTTTTTCGAAATGAGTATAGTGATAAGTTTGCATACACACACAATCGCTTGTAAGTAATAAAATCAATTTAAAACTATCAAATCAGCTAGGTAAGTTTCATTTCTTTTGACTCCTCAGACTGCTCATAAAAAATTGGTAAAAAATCTATTATCCATATTGAACAATTATACTGTGGTATTACAAATTTGTATATTCATTTATGTATGATTATTTTTTAAAGCCAGATTCAAAGCATGACATAAAGTACTTTGTCCATGTTGCACATCAACACTGTTTTGCTCTTATTTAATAACTTTCTCATATCTCTAAACAATATTATTTCTAATACAACCATTGTTGAAGTGGTACAGATGGTCCATGTCATTATTATTACTAACTTTATTAATAAATAAATGGTACCTACACTCATTTTCAATACCTAAATTTTTGAATTTTTAAAAATAAAAAAACTTTATTGAAGCTTTCGTTTTTAGCTTTAATTGAAAGCTAAATGCTTAAATTTATTATTTCTAGTAAGCAAAATACTTTGGTAGATTTTAAACAGAAATTATATTGCTTCGAATTTCAACGTTTTAAGAATTTTTTAAAGTTATTTTTTTCATCCATTTTGACAAGTTAGTAAACAAAAGTTGATTCTTCATTTTAAAAATCTTGCAAAAATAAAATATACATCTGTGACACATTATTTTTTTAAAATTAGCAAACTTAAAGTTAAATTAACCTGATTCGAAACAAATATTACTTGCTTATAGCATGAATAAAAATATTTCTTAATCACAAAGATCTTATCTTTCTGACAACAGCCAGATGCATTGAAAAGCTATGTATGGTTGACCAAAATTAACATAATTGTTCAAATTTTTTTTCCTGTAAGAAGAAACCATGAAACATGACCTTTTAATGTCACATATAAAATATCATACTTAAAAAACACTAACTACACACTCAATAAAATTTTTTTTTAACTTTTGGCTTGAAGATTTGTATTAGGCTTTTCAATTTTTTATTAGTAAATATAGTCTTCACTTAATTTAATAACCTAACTGCTACAAGGCTTTGAAGGAATTGAAAAAATTTTGAAACATTATAGATTATCATAATTAAAAAGAAAAAACAATTCTTGTAAAAACTTATTATTCATTAAAAAAATTTTTCTTTAAACTATATTGTCCTTAATATGTATTTATTTAAAAGCAATTCAAAGCTTATCTAATTAAATAATGTCATAGTCATATTGCATTTTTTATTTTACTGTTTGAAGCAGATTCTCAGAAAAAAGTTTTAATGAAAAAAAAAAAAGAAAAAAAAAGAAAAGAAAAAAGATTTGCATTCCTGAAGGATTTCTATTTTTAACTAATAAAACAAATTAACAAATGTAAATAAAATATTTTTATCAAGATTTTCTAATAATTTAAAAAATACTTTAATTCATTTTTGAATAA
Organism: Ascarosepion bandense; assembly: GCA_037127315.1. Classification (NCBI taxonomy): domain Eukaryota; kingdom Metazoa; phylum Mollusca; class Cephalopoda; order Sepiida; family Sepiidae; genus Ascarosepion; species Ascarosepion bandense. The sequence goes on along the minus strand of JBBBDQ010000524.1, from coordinate 415,774 downwards.
GTCCTGAAAGTTTTATTAAAATCTGAAGATTATTTAATGTTAAAAAGGTCAACACAATAATAAGCAATTAGCCACTAACAAATCCTAAACTACTTAAGAAGCAGCAAAAAGCCAAAGATAATCAAACATTCATCAAGCAAAAAAAAAAAAAAAAAAGAAAAAAAGAATCAAATTACACCAAACTTCATATAAATAAGAAACTGGTAAACAGCAGCAGTAAAAAGCAAATGACCCTGAAAAGTGAAGACATTACAGTAATGCCCTCATGAAACTTCAAAGTCACCATAACTGAAATAACACTGCTTAGCTAAGTAACAAGCTCCTCCAAATCATATATATATATATATATATATATATATATATATATATAAAGTTTTTTGTTGTTTTTTTTCATCTCATTTCATTAAAACCAAACAGCCAGACTACCACACATGATTTGATTACAGTGGTGGAGGCTTGTGCAGAACTAACCACACTTTTTGGGAGAGCCAAATAGATTGAACCGGTACAGAGCCTGCCACAAGGATCCCAAGCAAACCTCTTCAGGTTTTAAAATCTGTGTTGTCCTTCACCAAGACTGGTTGACACCCAAAACAATAGAACACAGTCTGCCCTGCTATTTAGCTGTGACTTGAGATGGGGAATGGGAGAAGGGATGTAATGAACTTTACTCGAATATATACATGGGAAAATGATATATAAATTTTTATATATCAAGAACAATCTTTTGTATAAAATTAATCACAAAAATCTATTACAAATATAAATTAAAAAGAATTCAACTAAAATTTGTTATAATTACTTCTAAAACAATAAAAGACTAAATACAAAATAAAATAAGGAGATAAAACTTGAAGGAATTCCTACTTTACTCCATCACTAGTAATAATTGTCACAAGGAATATATAGGAGAACCCCTAAGAAGTTTAAATAAAAGCTTATGGACACAAAAAAAGAACCTTTTACAAAACAATATACTAAATGCTCCCTGTAATAAAACTGACAATAACATATATGCTCATGTATAGCCTGACTTCATATATAGTGTGACACCTGAATTTTTTTTACATGAATATTAATTGCTTAAAAAAAAAAAAAAAAAAAAAAAAAATGCCTGTGTATAGTGCAATCGCCTATTTTTTTGGCATAGAAAGCTGGTTGTAAAAACTATCCTTATACTCAAGTATATACAGTAATTTTAATTAAAAACATGCTGCTCTAATTAAAAGAGAAAGTAATTTTTTAAGATGAAAATGTATAGAAAGTGCTTTTATCGTCAGATCATCCACAGTAAATTTATGGCCAGTTTTTAACATTTCGCCTTTTTTTGGCAAATCCTTTATCACACTGTGGGGATATTCAATAACAAAAGTTAAAGAAACTAAATGAAATTGGCTAAACTATATACCTAAAACATAATTTTAGTTTGACAATGTCTGAAATATTAAAACATTCCACATGAAAACCTTCTCTACTTTTTCAAAGTTTTTGATCTAAAATGCATGTATATTTACACACACACACACACACACAATTCTTATACCTGAAGAAATATTTGCTTTACCTTGATCTAGGAAGTGTGTATTATTTTCAAAACAAACTAGAAACATTTTGTTAAACCAATATTATTTGAATATTTTCCTTGGACAATTATGTTCCAATCATAGAAAATGGATGTGCATTGTGGTGTAATGGATATCAACTTGGAACAAGAAATCTGAGAGCCGAGTTCAAATTCCAGTTGAATTTGTTTCATTCACTTACACACAAATACCCTTGGAAAAGTTATATTAATCCATCTCTTCTCCCTCCAGGGTTGAATAGCAGGACAGATTGCATTCTGCAACTGGTTTACCACAAAAAGTAATGGTAACCTAGTCAGTCATGTCTCGAAAAAGACATGATCACCAAAGCGAATCACAAATAGCAATTAACTGACTGACATAGAAAATACTTTATTTCTAAGACAAAGATTCAATATATAGATTTTTAAAATTTGGCAATATATTTTAAAAGTTTAAAACATTTATTTCAGCATCAGAAATTTACTAAAAAACAAAAAAACTCAACTTCTATTTAAAATATGTTGAAAGAAAACTATTTGAAATTTAAAGTATCAAAATTAGTAAATACAACAATAATAAAGTAAACAAATTAAGAAACATATTACAGCCAAAAATTTGGGCCTGCTCCATGGATTTTGAAGAAATATTTTTGAAGGTTGCATGCCATTTTTTAAAAGTAATTTACTCACTCACTTCAGGCCAGAAGGACTCCCTCTTTAAGGGTTTTATCATATATATAATAATAAAACTATAAAATGAATCCATTACTGCATTAAATTCTTAAAACTTTTAGCTCATTTTGCCTAATTCACCTTGTCAGTTAATAGTAATTTTAGGGCGGGTGAATTTTAAATTTTAGGTAACACACTAAAAATTGGATGCTATAAATTGCTATACACTAATGAATCAAATAGGTTCAGCACCCTAGATGGCCTATAGTTTACAACATAATTAAAAAGGTGTAAGTAAGAATATAATTGATTTTGTGTTAAATAGCATCATAAAAAAAATCTCATGTTTTCCAGAAAAATTATTATATTAAATAGAGAAAATTTTTACCAAAGAATTATCTTGCTCAATAATTCAAAACTAAGAGTAAAATATCATTAAAGAATATTTTCTGCAAAAATATCATTCCCTGAATCTTAAAGAGTATAAAAAAAATATCTTTTCACAAATTGATTATGAATCTTTAAAATAAGAAAATTTATACTTTTCAGTAAAAATTATTTTACTGTATTTTAACAAATTTTCTTTATTTTGCTGTATTTTAAAATAATGAAAAATAACAATCTGAACCAATATCTGTATTTCTCCTTAAAAAAAAAAAACTCAGATTTCATGTAAATAAGAAATATATCTTTTCATTGCAGTAGTTATAAATCTTATAGAAACCAACCATATCTATGCGAGACTATAAAGCATAAAGTAAATGCATTCAAAATGCAAAGATTTTTTTTCGTGTTTATTGGATGATATGTTATGTAGTCACTGAAAGCAACATTCTTACCATGAAAGCTTCCATAAAAATACTTTATGCTAGCATAATATTAGGTTAGAACACAAGTTGATAACAGTGAATTTCAAAAAGAATATTTATATATTTGTACAGAGCTTCATTTAACTACATATGCATAATTTTGTTCCATTATCTTTTGTCCTCTTTGAAGCAGCTTCATGATTCCAACCTCCCAAAACATAGCATCTTTCCAGGGGATGAAACAGTCTACATGGGTTTTACAGGCTTCCAAAGAATTGAAATTCTTTCTATTAAAAGATTTTTGTAGGGATCAAAACAAGTGGTAATCTGAAGGTGCAAGGTCAGGTGAGTATGGCAAGTGTTGTACGAGATGCCAACCAAGCTGTACAAATTTCTACTGAGTTTTCAAAGACATAGGATGTCTGGTGTTTTCCTGATTGAAAACAACTCTCTTCTGACTGACCAATTACAGGTGCTTTTTATCAACTTCTGCTTTAAATAATTCAATTAGGAACAGTATTTGTCAAAAAAAAAAAAAAAATGATTTTGTCGAATGTGCTTGTAATACACAATGCCCTTTAATCTCACCACTTATACTGTATCACTTTCTTTAAATGCATAATATTTTTGGAATGATTAGTGGTGGCTTATTTTGCTCCCCAACCCAACCTTTGGGTGGGGGAGCACATTGTTGTAAACAGTCCAGTTTTCATTACCTATGATTGCGCATTTCAAAAATGGGTTGTTTTTGTTGTGTTTGATTGAAAATGAAAACATGATCTGTTTAATCTTTAGAGACCCAAATATCACAGTGATTCAGGTATTCAAGTGTTTTCAAACATTTTACAACATTCATATGAGGAGTATCTGTGCTATTTCCAATGTCATGTGGCCTGGATTATTCTTTGATTTGTCACAGAATTTTATATATAGATAAATGAAATAAATAAACAATTTCAGCTTTACATTTTTAGTTTTTAATTGGTTCTTCAATCTTTCTTCTTTAAGTTAATTTGTAATGGAGATTTGTATAGTATGATGGGGGTGCTGAAAAATTCTCAGTTTCAAAAAAGGATTAAAAAATAATGCTTAATCATTTAGTCAGATTTTGCTTAGTGGATCAGACCAAGAATTTTTCAGCACTCCCTTTTGTGTATATGCATATTAAATTCTTTTCATGCATTTGTTGGGACTTCAAAAAATATATAAAAATAAATTTTCAAGTTACTTTTACAATTTCACCAAGCCTGAAAATTGACATGTAAAAGCAGACTGAGAAGCTCCATTTAAACATTGTAGTGACCACACCACACTAAAGAAAGCCTTTTTCATTCAGGTACTCACATTATACCTTGAGATCAACCTAACAAAGATGAAATACATGCCAAAAAAACCCAACTACATTGACTGTAAAAAATGAAACTTTTTAAGTGAGTTACTTCTATCCGCACTCACTCATCCGCACATTTGTTTTCCCAAACTCCATTCCTTCTAAGAAGGATTTGTATCTTCTTGGAGTGTAGTTGGTAGACGAATTAATGACCGTTTGGATCTGTTCTCCCAGCTGCTCCATGTAGAACCAGAAACACTGCTTTACTCGGGACTCCGATTACTGTACACTCTAAACAAAACACTGTCTCCTGAATACCGGTGTAGCCTTCATGAATCGCCAACACCAAACTGCCTCCAAAACAGAAGTTGGCTCTTTTTATAAGTTTTTGGTCTTGAGCAAGAAACCGTAATTTCTTGCACGTGAAAACCTTGCCTTCACCAATGACGTATGTGCCATGTCATTCCAAAAACTGCCTTGCATGAGCTCGCCTCACGGTTCCAGGACGTCTACGAATGCATGTGCAGACAAACTGTCTTCTCTTGCTTTGGCGAGGTAAGTCTCCACCACACTCTCCCCTGATCTCATCACAAAAAGCGCATTCGGGTGCGGGTCTCTTTTGGCAGGTGCTCCTTCGAAGGGGAACAACACAAGGTTCGTCCTCAGACGGGCTGTCATCTAAGGTTTCGTTATGCACGTCAGCGTCCGCTGTTAGTAAACTATCGGAGCCATCACTTGGTTGACCTGACCCCAAGTAAATAAACCGCTCACTCTCCTCTGTGTTGGTTTCATCGCTCGATGATGTATATGATCTTGAAAATGGCCGCAGGTCTTTTATATGGCATGGTACCGCATCAATTCACAACCATCTGCGGGCTGACAATTTCAGTGACCTGCCCGGTCCTGAACTCGGTTGTGCATTTGCCGTGCAGAATTTTGACCCAGACAATGTCACCTTCTTCATATCCCCCTTCCAATCATCAGTGGTTCTGGTGGGGGTTTGGTTTCAATGCCTTTTTCTTGGATGTGGTAATTATGCAACGCATCAGCCAGTGCCGTGTAAGGCGAGATGTTGTCCTTTGGCGTGATATTATACCAATAAATGGCCTCCAACGCGGAACAACCTTTCCTTGCTGCGATGATCTTAATGCTTCTACAAATCCGTTCAATTCTCGGTAGACCTTTTGCCGGACCTTTTGCTTGTGTTCTTGCATGACTGCCATCAAGGGAATTAGACCCTTAGGTGGACAAAGTTCCTCCTTGGGATATGGCAGCAACCATCCGTTATGCTTATGCTGCTATAGCAAGAGTTCTTTCTCGTACACATCCCGGGCATGGTCTGGCACAGTGTACTCTTGTATGTTATTCGTCAGCTCGCTGGGCAAGTTACCACTTGCCCATTTCCATGTTGCAGTCCACACTTTTTGCCTTTCATTAAATGTCACACTGAAATCAGGCTCATCAATAGAAATGGCGGCACATCCATCCAGGTCTCCAAAGTATGCTTCACCCAACAATCGTCCATCCACAACTAAGACCTCAATGTTCACAGGCTGAGCCTGCCCAACTTCCAATTTTGTTCTGCCGTGCCCCTGGCACTTCAAAGTCTTTCTGTCGGCTATTAGCACTCCTACTTCCTTCTGTCTTCAATGGCGACACACAGCTTTGCTCACCAACGCCTGGAAGCAGCCGGAATTCACTAGAGTTGTGCACTCTCGCCCATCCACAAGTACTTTTACGGTGGGCAATTTCTTGGTTTTCACTTGCTCAGGGATTAGACTGGTGTTGACGTCTCCTCCTCCTCTTGGGTGTTTCCCTGGCATCTTGATGATACATGTCCAAGTTTATTGCATCTAAAGCATCAGGTTTCACAGCGAGACTTCCGAACTTGACCATCTGACCTCACTTGGTGTCCTTGCATACAATCCTTCACCTTGTGGTTGGGCCCAGAACACTTGTAGCAAAGAAAGGTCTCACTGCGTGAGTTATCAGGGAGCAACTCTGCATCTGAATGTGTTTTGCCAGTGGATGCAGCGACCGATTCCTTACAGTTTCCGTTGTCGGTCATGATAGCCCATGCTCAAGTCAAAAGCTGCTCCAATGTCATGGTCTCCATTCTGGACGAGGCACAAAGAAGTTGCCTAACATATTGTGGCAACCCCCAAACAAACGCACATATCATCCACCGTTCGGGCAACGATCCCTCAACCAGCTGAGCTAAACGATGTAGTTCATCCAGAAACTCGTCCACCATTTCACCCGAATGAAGTTGCTGAGTAATGAATTGATCGTATGCATCTGTTGCATATGCAGTCATGAGGGCCCGTTAAATCTGCTTCGCATCCGCTTTCTGCTCCTTGCTGAGCTGCCTGTATACAGCAAGAGCACTGCCTCAGAGTCATAACGGTAGAATCAGCTCAATTTTATTCATAGCACAAAGTTCACAGACCAACTCTGCATTTTCAATCCACTCGACGATTGGCATATCAGTTGCAGCGTCACTGAACTCGGGAATCAACCGGACATCAAAGACTTTGCCGTCCATAATGAAAAGCGTGATATTCGCCGAAATAGCTTGTAGGATTTGTATCTTTTCGGAGTGTAGTTGGTAGACGAATTAATGACCGTTTGGATCCGTTCTCCCAGCTGCTCCACATAGAACCAGGAACACTGCTTTACTCGGGACTCAGTTTACTGCGCACCGTAAACAAAACACTGTCTCCCGAAAACCAGTGTAGCCTTCACGAATTGCCAACACCGAACTGCCTCCGAAACAGAAGTTGGCTGTGTTTATGTGTTTTTGGTCTTGAGCAAGAAACCGTAATTTCTCGCACGTGAAAGCCTCGCTTTCACCAATGATGCACTGTGTCATTCCAAAAACTACCTTGCATGAGCTCGCCTTGCTGTTCCATGATGTCTACAAACGCATATGCAGACAAACCGCCTTCTCTTGCTTTGGTGAGGTAAGTCTCCACCACATACTTTTTCTCTTTCCTGTAGCTATCTCCATTATTGTTATTCAAACTTGTTTGATGTTCTATTCTTCGTATAGAGCATGCATAGGATCATTTGCCCTTTCTTTCTCTCATTTGCTGCTAGCCAAAACATGACTTTCTCTTTTCTCCGAAGGGTATTAGCTGTAAACACTTTCACTAGACTATCAAAACAAGGCCAGCAACAATCAGCAATAGTTTGCACTGTTCCTTGTAAAATGTTATAACAGGTAAAATATATCACATTTTTAGCAATAAGTAAATGCATCATGAGTTATGTTTCCCTAACAAAAACATTATTTACTGAGAATTATATACGTTTAAAATTCTTACAGCAATGAGACAAAATGTTTAAGAATCCTTAAACTTAACAAATTTTGGAAATAAAATAAAGTAAAAATTTACTTAAAAGCTATTTCTTAATTTGCTGCTCATTTTAACAAAGTTCATAAAATAAATTTGAAATAAAAATTTTAATAAGGAGTTTTAAAATTTTAATTATCTGTTTTGAAAAATTTTTTCCTTAAATATTTTGCCCCAAATAAAATTATTGAAATTAAATGTCCCCCTCCACCATTTATTAAAAACAAACCTTGAATTATTTTTTTTTAAGCTGAAACATTAACTTATTCTGAAACATGTTGGGAGTGGAGAATTCAGTCACGTGATCATTTGTTAGCAATCACTTTCAATACAAAAACGAAAAAACAGGAACAGTAATTTTGTCTTTGGTTCATATTGATTAATTTTTTTTTTATTGAGATACTTTTAGTTTTTACAACTGAGGAAGCATTTTAAAATCTTAATTATTTTCATCCATAAGTCATATTCACAGCCAACCGAAAAATTAAGAAATGCTAAAGTCCATGAGTTAAAAAAATCAAATGTCAGGTTCACTTGTTGAACTTTATTTTATCGTTGATTAAAACTATTACACAAGGTGTAAATAACTCCTACTACACTTGCTTGAGCAGATATTTTTTTCTTTTTGTTGGGGGAATATGTGTATTTTTTTTTAACAAGTCCAATAATTTATTTATTTTCATGATTCCACAACCTTATTTTCAAACATTATCCAATACATTAAAGAGAAAAATGCATTTTAGTCCACCAAATATTTAGAACAAAGGTAAACGTAAATAATAAATATGAAATAGAAAACGAAAATTAAAAGGACTTTCTCTACTGATACAGACTGAGTAACAAGCATTTTCTTTTTAACGTTTTACGGGAGGTAAAGTCAAAAAACTAAACAGCAAACACTTTCCTTTTTTCAGTTTTCAAATTAACATAAACAAACCGTTTTTAAGGCGAACACAAAATTTTCAAGTTTCGTTACTTTCATTAGGCGAGCAAACTATTTTATTATTAATGAACACCGTAAAAAAAATGAGTAATCTTTTGATCATTTTTTTTTTGTATTCAAAGAGTCATAAAAAGAGGAGACAAAAGGATAGTCATGTTCGCCACATACGTGTCGACGAGGTCAGTCAGATCAATATTAACTCAAAACATACTAAGACTTTTTGTTTTAGATTCAACCAAATGGTACTTTTACATTCATTACGATTTTTTTATGTTCTCAGTTCACTTATTTTCAGAAAGACTTGTTTTATTTTTGCGGTTTGCTAAAATAAAAATTAGAACTGATGAATGAACAGCAATTTTCTCTTGCGCAAAAGCCATCAAACTTGAAACGATTACTTATCGTTTTAGTCAGCAATAGAAATAAAATAATAACATTAACAACCACTTTATAAAAAAAATTATCGTGATTTCTTCTCATTTTTAAACAAATCTGTTTCCGTGTTTACCTACCTCGGCCATGTTATTCTGTCGTCTCGTTTGGGCGAGAGTATAGAAGAAGGGAAGCGTTCAAAATCTCGCGTGATATCACGAGATTTCCTCTATCTACTCCTCTTTCTATGTAAAGGGGCAGATAACTGTGCCATATAGAAGGAAGAGGGGAAATAATTTTTTTTTAAAATTTTTACAATCTCGCTGAGTCACGCGAGATTCTCAGGTACGAAGGGAGATAATCCAGTGCGAGAAATATTAGCACCGTCGCGCGGGAGCCGAGATACACGAATGCGTTGTTCCAACTCGCCGACTCCTTCTTAATATTATTATAATTTTAAGAAGAAGAAGAAAAAATAAAGAAAGAAAGCAGAAAGGATTTTCGCTAGCAACAGGATCGGTTGTTGCGTAAGTGTATACACACATCTTCTTGCTGATATTACAATTGGGACATTTATTTTCAAGTGTAAGTGTGTGTCTTCCTTGTAGTAGTCAGCCATCACAACGACCGGGATACTTGTTTCTTTTTAACACTCACTCATCCTAAACAATTAAGAACTCAGCTTATATTACAAGTTGACATTACTCAGTCTAGAATACCAGTGTACAATTTTAGTGAGTATTTACTGCTATAATTTATTGGTCTTAATAAGCTTTAAAAAATTAACTGACGCACCCTCTTGTCTTTTTTCTCTTTATCTTGTATTCATTTTTCACTTATGGCTGTTACCGGAAAGTCGGGGAAGAACGAAGGGAGAAAGCCGAATCGCTACCGACCTTTTCCTAAACGTGGGGGGATGCAGCAGCAACCCCCAATGCCATTTCTACCACCTCCACCGTGGCAGGTCCGGCAACCGAAATCTTCTGATGACAGGCATGTTATGGCCAAACACGCCAGTTTGTACCCCGCCAATTTACCGGCATTTCAGAAAATGGTGTCGGCTTGCGAGAAAGCACTTAAGCTTGTGTCCGATCAACTTTCTTGTAATTCGTCTTCGTCGCCACCAGCCGATGAGGACAGTCATAGGGACGAAGAAGAAGGACAAACTACATCCACGGGAGAAAAGTCTGGTGACAACTCTTCGGAAAAAGAAGCATCAGGAACGGGTACAACAAATAAGGATTCTAGTAATGATCAAAAGGACCAACACAGACAAGACAACATCTACCGATCGTTAAAAGGTGTCCAAAGGGTCGGTGTATTCGGCCACGGACTGTTGTTACAAGAAGACACAACTGTCGATCTTGTGGCTTTGTCTGCGGAAAAGCCAACAGAAAGTTTGCTTCAGCAAATTTACGAGTGCTTCCCTACCCACCTGTCGGCCGTCACTGACGATAAATACGAATTAAATCTACAAATGGAGTCGGCAGCGATATTTGTCACACGCGAAAAAGAACCTAATATTTCATGTAGAATCACTTTGACCTCTCCTCAGATGAGAGAGAACCCTGAGGGATTAGGGGACCAGGACGAACCACTTGAGGTAGGAGGTGATAACAATGGTGACCACAAAAATACATCGGGTCCTAACGGTGGTGAAAAAGATGCTGAAAACGCACAAGACGAAAATGCCAAGAAAGCTCAGGATGAAAAATCTAATGATGATCACACCCAAAATACAGACTCTTGTGATCCTCCAGATGTCCTGAATAAGGAAATCTGTTTGGAAGCCTTAGCTCAACTCAGACGAGCAAAATGGTTTCAAGCCCGGGCTAGGGGCTTGCCAAATTGCGTGGTCGTGCTTCGTATACTTCGTGATCTTACTAAAAGGGTTCCCCAGTGGTCGAATCTGAATCTTTGGGCTATGGAATTGTTGGTACAGAAATGTATTGGCAGCGTACGGGTTGCTTTGGGACCTGGAAATGCACTTCGTCGTGTATTTGAGTGTCTTTCTGTTGGTATAATTCTCCCATCAGGACATGGACTATACGATCCTTGTGAGAGAGAACCAACTGACCCTTTGACAGACTTGAGTGCTCAGGATCGTGAAAACATCACTGCCTCTGCCCAACACATGCTTAGGTTGATGGCTTTTAGGAGAATTCGCCAAGTGCTTGACATGGAACCGCTGCCCACACCAAGAAGGAAATTTAAACAGCGAAAGCGAAAGAGGGCCGGTGAGGGACTGGATATGGCTGAAGCAAATGCTAGTGAAAAGAAAGACAAAAAAGAAGATGGGCAAGGCGAGGAAGAAGCTGTTGTCGTTGACGACGATGACGAAGTTGAAGAATTACTAGAAGAGGAAGATGAAGAAGACTGTGTAGTGGAAACCACTGATGCCTAGAAACAAGAGACCGACAGGGATTTATACACATGATTGGAAATATAGTTTTTTTTTCTTTCTTTCATTCGGTTTTAACACCTTGAAATTTTCTGTAGTACAGATAAAATTATAAAATAATTTGTTATGCTTTAAATGTTTCATCGGAAAATTCACTTGTCTTCATTTGTCTGTAAAACCCATCACATCCATTTGTATCCAAAAAGTTTTTTTTTCTTTATATAGATAGAATTCTCTTTAAAAACTACTGTACTCCATTTCGAAATACTGTGCTCCAACCGTAGCCTTCAATTTGGAAGATATTTTCTTCTTAAGACCAAAAAAGTCTTTTGTAACTGATGGGTGCAGCAAAACATGAAAAAAAAATTAGAATTCCCAATTGCCTAAATTAAGGAAGAAAAACAAATCACTTATTAACCTTACACATTTTACCTCATAAACGCAAAAACAATTTTTTTATAATTTTTACTATAAAAATGTACTTGTAATTATTTTTAATAAAATGAATCTTTTAAAAGTAAAAAAAAGTTTATCATTTAGCTAGATTTTTCAATTTTTTTTGTTTAATTTCAAATAAATTTATTAAAGATAAACTATTTCTTTTCTTTTTTTTCTTTTCCTTTCTTGTAGGAAATTTCTTTCCAATAACTTCCTTAGAATTTGATATTTACACTCACTTGTTTTAACCCTGGAATATGTTGTATCAAGCTTATAAAATGGACACTGTGTGTATAACCCACATTTTACTTAGTAAAATTGAAATGTATTTAATTTTATGCAATTATTTTCCTCTTTTTATTCAAAGTAATATTTAAATTCAAATTTGTAAAGAAAATTGAAGTTTACAAATTTTTCACTATTTCCTGATTTTTAGTTTTAAAATAATTTGAAAATATTTAACAAAAAAAATAAGTCTATTTTTCCCTTTCTGTCTATATCTTCATAAAAATATAACTTTTGGCTACTAATTGTACATTTCTGTGTCCTGTCTTAAAAAATACATAGATTTTATCTTGCTAGGATTAATATTTACAAAAATCTTCCTTGTGCAAAAGACACTTCACTTGTGGCAAGTTTGTAGGTTTAAAGTGCCCCCAACATGATCAATAATAAAAAGAAAATATTGTACTTATTTCTTTACATTTCTACCAAAAAAACCTTAAATTTTATCGTTGCTATATAAAGTTATTGAACTTGTTTATTATTTAAAAATTAAATTTTAAAGACCAAGCAAAAAACCTGGAAAATTATGTGCATTGGTGCACACAGACACAGATGCCTAGTATATAGTTTGTTTTTTTTTTTTTTTTTTTTAATCTGTAAACTTATTGATATTTTGTTGTAGAGGTCTTACACTGCACAGTTACATTGATTATGTTGGGATGACTTTTGAAAAACCTGCTTCTCTATTGAGATGTTTTCTTTTTATTTCCTCAAAAAGCTTCAGGGTAAAAGGTTAATTAAAAATAAAAATTAACCAAACCAAAATCTGCAGCAATTTTTTTTTCCTTTGACCCATGATGCCCTTGTTCCTAACCTGAAATTTCAACTGCTGCTTTGCCATTTTCAAAGACTTTTTTTTTTCAGCCTGCCTGCCTTCCTTTCCTTCCTTCCTTCCTTCCTTCAAAAAAATACACCTGCAGTTATGTAATTTTTTTGTTACACCTGATAATTTTCACTTTCATATCACTTTTTCTTTTTTTTTTTTTAACCTTTGCTGTTTTTGGAAAGAGGGTCCTTTGCTGCCAGATGTCAATGAATGATATACTTTTTTTTTTTTTTTTTTTTTAACATCTTGTTTCAATGACACCAAAAAGAAAAACAATATTTCTTCAGAGAAAAAATTATTTATGGGTGACTTGCAAAACAAATAACTAAATCTTTTTTTTTTTCCTTGTGTAACAGCTGCCTGTGTAAATCAAATTTTCAATGTTTTCTTTTATATATATATATATATATATATATATATATAATCTCCTATTTTCTAACATCATTTTTTCTTCATTGCTATTTGTATTGAAGTAAATGGGAAAGATAAATAGCTGATATTTATTGCAATAATTTTAATAATTACAAAAAGTAAATTAACATTTTTTTTTTTTTTTACATGTTCAACTCCAAAAGTAAAACTTTAAAATGAAAATTATTAGGATTAGTGGAATCATTATCTCAGGTTTTGTGTGGATTTTAATCTTTCAAATTATATAAGTTTTGTTAATATATACTGTTGAATTTTATTAACAAATGATGTGTGTACCAAATTTAAGCTTCCTGTGTTGTCATGGTTACAACTGGGCTTGATCTGACAGGAAAAGAATGAACAAGGGCAACCAAAACATGTTTTTTTAATATTATTACTTCTAGCATTTAGATTTTTATGATAAAAAATCTGATCCTTAGGCAGGAAAAAGTAACTTTTGGAGGTTTGATTTTCTGTTCGATATTCCATTAAAAATCATTGTAATTTATTTAGCATTATAAACTACACAACCCAAAAATCAGCAATAAAAGGCTAATGTATTAAACATGTGATACATGACCATCTTATTTGTTTACTATTTTTCTGCTTTTTTTATTTTTACATAATTTTATTTTCCTACTAGCTTTACCCTATCCTATTGTTGCTTCTTATCAAAACATTAATAATAAACGTTTTGACTAAATAGTAAAGTATAAATAAAGAAGTGGCTTCTGCTGAAACTAGGATTCACATCATAGCTTTTCATGAACATTGCCTTGCCTTAACTATTTTGGAAATGTTAGTAATTAGGTACAGCACAAATCTATATAAATTTGTAGTCATTCTAGTATCTTCTCATTTTGTCTACAAAATTAGGTTGTAAAATTTATGATAGCAAAAAAGCTACTTGTACTGTAAAACTAATTGTAAAATGGAGTTATACAATAGGTGCTTCAATCAGAAATTTCTTTTTTTAATACTATAGATTAAACACTCTAGATTACAAACATAAAAAAATTATTTTTATTAAATTTTATAAAAGTTAATAGAAGAACCCAGTTTGCTACATAAATTTATTGTAATTTGAAACTCCCTATGGGAGCCAAAACAAATCTCTTCATACCATGATTTCTTAAAATGTAAAAGAAATTCTGTTGTGTTGAATTGATAGATTTTAAAAAATTACAGATTACAAATCTCAAACATTTTTTAATTATTTTGTTTACATTTTAAGAAAACATGTCACATGAGCATATTCTCTTTGGCTTTCATAGAGTGATCAATCCACAATGAATTTATATAGTAAACTGGACTCCACTCATTAACTTTTATAGAACTTAATAATTTTGATATTTGTGAGCTGGAGGACTTAATGTACAGTCATATGATAAAAGATTTTGATGAAATGATTTTTTGTGGCAGTGCCTATCGTGCATTTTCACATATAAAGAGTTATCTTGCAGTTTGCTTTTAGGGGCCTTTCAGAATCTGTTAAAAGAAAGACATTCATTTTCTTGTCAGGTCACCCAGCAATATCCATCTTGGAAGAAAGACACTTTGGTCTTTTGTGTTACCCCATTTGTTATGGTTGTTATATTTTATTGATCTAAATATCTCTCACTCCACCCGCTTAACAAACTAAACTTTGATTAAATCTGGAAATAAACTATCCGTCATACCAGGGATTAAAACAAAAATTGATAGTAAATTAAGATCTTTGTTTGAATTGTGATATTTTATAACTCTAACAGCCTTAATCTACAATCTTTCTTTTTTTTTAAATCTAGAATGCCTTTTTCTTTCTTTTTTGGTTTTTAAGCTTTGGCTTGATTATAATAAAAACCAAGCATATTTTTATGATTATTAAGGTTACTTAGTTTATTATGAAATTGCTGCTATCCAAATTGTTCATATTATTTTCATAACCATACTGAATAGGTTATGCAATAAGGGAAGTTATATAATGCTATGAACGAAATGAAATTACTTTTTTCTTTTGTAAATTTTATAGAAACAAGTCATTAAGAAAAGTTTTTCTTAATTTGTCTTTATTGCTGTTGTTAACAAAATAAGATGAAAATCATGAATAATTTTATTTAATATATCAATGTAAATATATGTTGCTATCTACTTGTGTATTACTATTTATCCATATAATTTTACTGTCTCAAGAAAAAATGTTCCTTCTTTTCAAAAATCTTGTATCTTTGATTAAAATATATTAATCTTTGTAGTTACTTTTTTATCAGGTGCAGTAGGTTATTGTAATATTGATAAAATCCAAAGGATGCATCAGTAAAAATGCAATATTTTTATTGGTTATTTTTACTATTTTGTTGAATAATGAAGAATCTGCTTTGTTTTATAGCTGCTGATCATGTTAAGTTGGTATCCTTTTAAACAGTTCAGATAATTGGTGCATCATTGGAAGTAACCTGAAGTTTTGTCTTTCATCAACTTGCATCCAGAACTCAGGAATGTGCCACTCCTCTTTTTCTATTGTTGATTTAACTTAACACAATTTTTTTCAAATTGTCATCAGTTCTTAATTTACTAACATTAGGACAAAGTAGTAAAATCTGATTTGACAGTTTTTAAATTCTTTCTGTTTTTAACAATCAAATTATCAAGCATTTTATGTGATCAGCATTACACTTTGATGTTTGTAAAAGGGCAGGTTAATGCACACAAGGTTAGGATTGTCTTAGATGTGCCTGTATAACAACTCCTATAAAAATTATAGTTAATGTGTATCTACTTACAAACTCAGTAAATACTTTATTAGGAACAATCTTGTTTTAGTATATCTAGATTCAATCCTTAAGAGGTAAAATAATTTACCAATTTGAACATGAATGTAATCTGTAGATTTTGTTGTCTTGTGTTTTTTATCCCTTGTAAATTCTGTAAAATTACAATTTCTTTGTATATGAAATTATCCTGACCTGTCAAAATACTTCATAATTATATGTGCATATACACATGCATATTGTTTAGTTTAGTTATATTGCTATGTTCTAAAAGTTAAGCCGCCCATAAGAGTTGGACCCTCAAACCAGTATTTTATTCAGTTTTAGATTTAACTGAATTTTCATCTTTCTAAAAAAAATTTTTTTTTGTTTTTGTTGCTTACAATATTCCCAAAAATTTCTGGTGTGCGATTTTATTTTATTTTATTTTATTTTATTTTTTTAAGATGTATATATATATTAGGAACATTTGCTTTGCTTCCCTACCTGCACTGGGCACAGTGATATTTTTTTTATTTTTAAATATTTTTGGTACCTTGTATAAAAAAAGGTACTATTTTAATGAGTGTTTCTCATGAAGCTATTATTTTGAACATTTACTGGAAATCTTAAGAGTGATTATTTTGAGCCCCTCCCTTCTCTCTCTCTCTCTTTTGATCAATCTTCCATGTTTGGCCAGTATATTGTTTAATCGTCTTAAACATGGTTGATACATCATTTTTGTGTGTTTGTGTTTCCCCTCCCCTGGTCCACCTGTCATGGTCACTTTGGTGTGGTCAATATTCTGCACCAAGACATTCCCAGGGCCAAAATCTAAAGAAAAGAATGTTTCTCCCACTTCTCCTTCTCTTATGGCCCAATTCCATGTTCAGCCTGGAGTATCATTCATTATTAGTGCCTCTCTGTAAAAAGAATAATAATATACAAAAACAAAACAAAAAAAAAATCATATATATATTGAAGTTTAGGGGTGGCAGTCTCAACATATCTGCAGCTGTCAGTCCCCTTATTTTTATCATTGACGGGTCTTAGAACAAAAACCAGTCATTTTTGTAATTTGCTTTGCCTCACATTCTGGACATACCTTTAAAAAAAAAAACGTTTCATACTGATAAGTCTTGATTCAAATGAAAAATTATGTTGAAAAAAAAAAGAAAATTTACATGACATTCATATCTATAACTTTGTAAAAAGTATCACAAAATCCTGTACTTGAATTTAACCATTTGTAGTAACAGAGTTATAAGGTCTAGCACATTCCGTGTTTAATATTATTCTTATTTTAAAACTTTAGTTTTTACCATATATTCCATTCTTATTCTAAAAGATCCCATTTTTTATATTTCTTTTCTATGATGTTGAAAAGACTATTAATGTTGTAAAACCAAAAAAGCCATATCCATAATATGAGACAAATCAAAAAGTGACTGAAAAAAAAAAAACTGTTTTTGTTTGTATAGAAATGAAGCAATAAGCCCAAAATGCATGCATAAAAAAAAATCACCAAAATGTCTGACAAACAAGTTTGTAAAGTTGGGTGGGGTAAATTTAAGTTGGCATCATCTATCAAGTTTCAGTATTTCTGAGATGTTGTTGACACTTTGTGAATTGTTTGACCTGATGACCTCAGAGATGAGGATATTAGTTCACACAAAATACTGCATCATTGTCAACTAATTTGATCAGTAATAAACAAAAAAAAAAAAACAAGTCCTTCATGTGATGCCACACTGTCAAAAAGGCTATTTTATAAATTTTGATAACTGTCTTTAGTTCGTAACTTGTACAAACATATAAAATCTTCACAAAGACCAAAATTAATAGATGTAAGTTTTAAAGGAAATTTCAAAAAGTGACCACTTTGTAGCAGTTCATATGTCATCAGTTTTGTTTGTCTTATGGTTTGCCGAAAACAACCATTATTGTCTCCAAAATTAAAAAAAAAAAACTAAATTTTGCTACATATTTCTATTTTGGCCTTTATTTTGTTTGATATAATATAAAAAAGTTGGATAAAAGTTCTCAAAAATACCTTTTACAGTATAGCATCATTTTAAGGGTGATAAAGAAAAATTGTATTGTGAACTCAGGTCATCTTTTTCTTTTATTTTTTTTTAATAAAAAAGTAAACAAGCCTTGACAACTTGACCTGGCATTTTTCCTCTTCACCATTTGTACCCAAGTATTCCTAATTTTAATTAAAACAAAGGAATTGGCCTTTCAATAACATATAAGATCTTGGCTATAAAAAAATTCCAAGTAACAAATTAATGGGATCAGTTCAGATTTCACTGGTAGCTTATCTGAAATATTAAAATATTGTGTTTAATTTGCACCTTAAAGTGTTTCTCGAGTACAATGGATTTAGTATTATTGTCTTTCTCTTCATTTTTTTTTCTTGTATAATGGCTTTTTTCTGTTAAATTTATTTTATATACCTAGTTTCAAAATATACTCATATACTGTTATCATAAGTGGCTCTTTTATTCTAACTTGAGTGGTTGAGGTTCAATCCCAGGAAGAGTTGTGTACACTTTGGTCAAAGCTTTCACAAGCTTTGCATGTCCTCCATTATGTGTTTGTAAACCTGTCTGATCATTAATTTTTCTACTGACTGAATGTTGTGGCCTATTTGGTAAAGAATTTGATACTACTACATAATTTGGTTCAGACCATTAGACTTTAAACTAGATTATCTCACCCCATGGCTATTGTATTCTTTAAACTTCTATACTTGTAAAAGCCCTGTGTAAATATATAAAGTAATGGAGAGATGCTTTGGCCTGTTTGATAAAATTTTTTATCTAACTAGTTATGTTAGTATAAGTATGACTAGATTGACTTTAAGCCTGTGGGTCTGCATCTATGCCTTGTAAAGTGTTCCACACACACACACACACACTGTCTACAGTACACTTGTATTCTTGTAAAATCCCTCAAAACTCAAGGTGAATCCCTACTAAATATGATTCAGGAATAAATAAAGTTCTGATTCAACTTTTAAAAAAAGTGTGGCTGTTTATATCATGAATAAGTTTTTTTTTTTGTTTTTTTTTTTTAACCAGCCATACCAGCTGAAATCATATACTTGCAAAATCTCTGATTTAAATTGTTACCATCATATGCTTAGAATTACTCCTCTGAAACGTTTGTGTGATTGGATCAGGTTCATTGCTAGGAATATAGCACTAGTTAGGCTTTTCAGACAGTCTTTCATCTTTACTGTAATTTGTTTTCCTGTGCCCTTATTACACCCACAAATATACCAGCATAAATTAAATATTACAACCATTGCTTAATTTATAGAATCTAGCAGCAATTATAAAGACATTGGGTTAGGCTTTTGCCTCATGGCAATCAAGTTATACATATATTTGGAAAAAAAAATCAGGTGATGTAGATATAATAGTTCTAGAGCAATTTTTTCAAATCTTACAGTGTGGTCAGTTCATTTTAATGTAAATAAAATGTACGAAATATATATATATTGATATAAATATACAGCTATAATTATTTAAACATTCTCTGCCTAGAAGTGACCATCTATACTTTGGGCAAATATTTCAAACTTTCACAATTTTCTAAATAAAATGAATGTTACAATTTACTATTGAATTATTAAATTACTATCCTTTGGATTGGTCAATATGTGCATGTAAATACCCAATGGTAAAATATATATGTCCAAATCTAGGGCAAAGTTTTCTTAATCCCCTCCCTCTGCAGTCAGTCCATTTGTGTACATGTAAAATCCATGATGGTATAATTACCTATATTCTATTGCCATATTTAATAAATGTTGGTATTCATTGTGTTAGCCAAAAACAATGCCACAGAATTTTTTTTTCATTTTCTGGAAATGCCACATGTAGCTTATTGCTTCATTTTAATTTTAATTTTTTTCCTGCCCTTTCATATTTTTAATTATTTTTTTCTTTTGTTCTCATTGCTGTGTTTCTTTACAGCTACTGTCATGGCTGTTCCCCCCCACCCTCCACTGTTTTTTTTTTTTTTTTTTTTTTTTTTTTTCAAACCTATCAATTTTGGCTTCAACAAACTTTTTTTTTCCTCTTTTTCCAAATGGAAAATTTACATGTAAGCAAGTGAAATTTAAATTCATTAAAGTTTATGCATCTTGTTGCACAATTCCAATGCATCTTATTTTATTTTTTAACATTTTTTTTTTAAATTAATTTCTTTGAACTCCTCCATATGTTGTATATTTGTATGCATAAAATGACTTCCAACATTTGGCCATTTTTGGGATGAGGTAACTTACACTATTTTCAAATTGACATTCTCATCTTAATTTGATCAATATAGACAAAAACAAGAGCTACTGTTTTGTTAGTCTTTTCACTCATAAAAACTATTCTTTTAACAGACTCTATTTGAGGAATCTTGAAGAAGAAAAAAAACTTTTTTAAGTGGCTTTGACTACTATACAATATTGATTACCATCTTGTAATTGGAACCAAATACAGAACATCCTACAGAAAGTACCTATACAGACTCTCACTAGAGACTGTTTTTGATTTCACACACACAGACATATAGATATAATGGATATAAAAGTAAGAGACAATTTTTGTATCATTATGCTGTAATTATTGACTCCACTTCAACTGTTGATTACCTGCCATTGCTTGGATTAAAATAGCTCCAAAGATTATCATCAACTCTTGTTGCTTCATTTTTATTTTTGATCTGCATTTTTATAAATTGAAAAAGAGAATAACGGCTCTCTTCCTTTATCTTAATTCAATGAAAAATCATCTTTTTCGGCTTTTTGTTCTTTTATAAATCAGAGAGGGAAGAAGACATGTTCTTTCAAGTTCAGGTTAGCTCAATGTTTAACTCAGATTTGAAATTTTCCAGTATTTGAATGAAATAAAATTAAAAAAATTGTGAAATCATTAGTTTGGAAAATTTGAAGCTAGTTTCTCAGGTTTTTTGTTTCTAATATACAACCATACAAAACAATGATAGAATTATTTCAAAAGTTTATATTAAAGATTGGAACAATAAAATCATAAAAGGAAAAAAAATCAAGAACAATTATAATGGATGTTTTTAAATTTGTAAAATACCTACATATAACTGTTCAAATTATTGATCTTCATTATACTACTTTTGTCATCATAATGTTTCAGCCAATCCATTTTACAGCCTTATTCAAACATTTTTTTTTCTTTTTGTTACACAAGGGGGTTGAGAAATAGGAAAGAAAATATGGCTAATATAGGAATCAATTTGACACATTTTCAGCAATATGGGCTAAACAAACAATATCATTTTCAGTAACTTATGTAAGATGGATAATTTTATATGCTACACTGAGAATGATCTGTATAATTGGCATTGCTAAGAATGAGCTGGGCTAGTCAGTATATTAACCAACATTGCTTTACTTATTTTTTTAACTGCTTTTTCTACAAATTGATTTATTCTACAGTTAGATTTCTTGAATATATAACCACGTAAAAGATTGGTTATATAAAAAAAAAAATTGGAACTTTTGGAATGATAACTTTTCTCAAAATTATAGACAGTGTTTAAATGATAATATTTTTAACTTAATTTTTTGTTCTGAAAATAAAAATAGTCAATTGGGGGAAAATGCTTTGAAATCCACTATTTAAAATCTTGCTTGCTTTTTTTTTTTTTTTTTTTTTTTAATACCTTGCTTTAATCACAAAACAGCACTAAAGGGAAAAGTCAGTACCATTATTATTCTGTGAAGATATCCTAATAAGTATTGGAATTTATTCTTTTGGTGTGTTTTATAAGTTATTGTTTATTATTCTAAGTTTAACTGTTAACTGTTTCTTTCAACAAAAAATATTGAATCAGTCTTTCTGAATTAGTTTATTGTATTTGTAATATTCAGTGAATGAATTGTATACAAGATTTTATTGGTTTTAATGTAGATATCTTAAAAAAAAGAATACCTGCACATACAGTATGAACATAAAAATCAACATTGCACGGTGACTCCGTTTCACACTTCAGTGCATCTAAAAATCACATTGACTTGATCTGAAACTGGCAGCAACCATACAGTGCTGATTCCTGTGTCCTATCTGCTCATACTTTCAAACACTATAGGGAGCACTCTTACTCTATAAATATAACATATATATTATCCTACTTCTATGGCACAACTTGAAGTTTCATGTGTTATACAATCATCAAGTGCATATTTCAAACTGACAGTTTAATAGATTTAAATTTAAGTTCACTCAATGTTCATGGGAATTAAATTTTATCAAGTTAAGTTACTGGTTTTTTAATAACAAGATTAAAAATTCAAATATTCTAAGGTTACATGTAGATAAAAAATATTAAGAATAATAAAATGCAAGGAGAAGAAATCAAAGAGGTGTAAATCAAAAGATTTAAATATTCAAATATTACTTGTAGGTAAAAAAATGTGGAGAAAATTAAAATTTTAAATAAAAGAAAAATCAAGAAGTAAAATTTATACTGAAGAATTAAGTTAAACACTGTAGGGTGCAAAAATAAAAAAATCACAATCTTAACATTACCACCAGAACTAACACTAAAGTCATAAATTTCTTAGATATTACCTTCGACCTGCGCAATGGCCTGTATGAACTGTACACTAAGAACTCGGATAATCAACAGAGAATACAAATCTATCCAATTTCATTTAAGTAACAACTCTAGCAATAAGGAAATTTTTGACAATTCTAAAATTAAATACATTAATGCTTGAGAAAAAAGTAAACGCAACGCTTGTTTAGAATACTCCGTTAAAAACAAGTTAGGCAGAAATAAGCAGAAATCACATAAACGTAATATTTGGTTTAACCCACCTTTTAGGTGTGACGTCCAAACTAACATTGGTAAACTCTTCCTTAACTTCACAAACATTTCTACCGTTCACCCACACTAAAAAGACTCTTCAATAAAAAAAATGTTAAAGTAAGTTATAGTTGCATTAAGAACATAGATATATTTCACAACATA
This sequence comes from Ascarosepion bandense, assembly GCA_037127315.1. Classification (NCBI taxonomy): domain Eukaryota; kingdom Metazoa; phylum Mollusca; class Cephalopoda; order Sepiida; family Sepiidae; genus Ascarosepion; species Ascarosepion bandense. The sequence continues at coordinate 392,624 of JBBBDQ010000524.1, read as the reverse complement.
ATGCTATGATATCAAATATTTGGCCAACATAAACAACACCTGTCACCCAACTAATAGCAGAAATGACCCTTCTAAAAATAATTGCAACTGTCAAAAAAATAAAACCTGCCCATTGGATGGCCAATGTATGTCTAAAAGTATTGTTTATAGAGTTTGAATTCATTGGAATGATGTTAAATTTTACTTTGAAAGCACTTTTGACAGGTGGAAGATGAGATTTAACAACCACGTCTTTAAACAACAGTAAAAGTACTGCTTTATCCATACATTATTGGAGATTAAAAAAACAACGAAAAGAACCCAATTATTACCTGGAATATTGTAGCTAAATCCAAACCTTACAACAGAAAAGGAGATAAATGCAATCTATGCCTTTTAGAAAAACTTGTTTTCTTAAACCATATCAATAATCCTAATTTACTTAATAAAAAAAGTGATTTAATGACCACATGCTGTCATAGAAAAGGTTAAGTTCTTAGACCCAGATTGATATAGGTTCCTCTCTATACGTTTGCCTCTTTCTTTCCTCCGCAATATTACTTTCAACAATTATGAATTAAACCCCTTTTATTTTTGCTCCCTACATTTAATTTTTAATTCTTCATTCTAAATTTTACTTAATTTTTCTTGTCATTTTTCTTTTTTTATTAAAATTTTAATTTTGTTTACATTTTTGATCTACATGTAATATTTGAATATTTAAATTAAGTCTCAGGATTTGTGCCCCTTTGATTTCTTCTCCCTGCATTTTATTTTTAATATCTTTTAATTTAAATTTTTAATTTTGATATTAAAAAAGCAGTAACTTTATAATATTTAATTCCCGTGAACATCGAGCGAACTTAAATTTCAAATCTATTAAACTGTCAGTTTGAAATATGCACCTGATGATTGCATAACACTTGAAACTCTGAGTTGTGCCATAGACATAGGATAATATATATATATATATATATATATATGCAGTTCTGTTCATACATTTAGCACTGTTTTATTAGCACCTGAATAAGAGTACTATACATATGTACACCCGCCTCATATGTATATTTATTAATTTACAGCATTATATATATATATATATATATATATATATATATATATATGTGCGAAGGTTACTGACTGTCAATGTTCAATCATTTAATCAAAAGCATTTAGTACCTCTTATAGCAGAAAAAAACATTTTAAGATTAAAATGACTTCATTTTTAGAGTACTGAATATCTAAGTGACCTTTTAGGACAAATAGTAAATTTTAGAATAAGCAACTTTTAGGAAGCCCTTTTCTTATTTCTTCTTACACACTTCACATTATTGGATACAATTGGCTAAAATGCTGTCTATTGGGGATTCACAATTTAGTGTTATTGCAAAATATCACTAACAAATATTTATATTTATTAAATTTGTACACTTGAGAAATCTCAGGTTTTGAAGTCTACATAATTGGTATTAATTTTAACTTACCCTTTTATTTTTCACTATTTTTCTCTAAATAAGCAACTGTTATTTGTTAAGTTCTCTGCATTCTAATATCTATAGTGTTTTTTCTTTAAATTTTGTAAACAAAAATTTTAGGTAGTTGATAATGCTCTATTTCATTTTAAAATTCTTGGATCATTAAATTGAATTAGTTCACATGTTAAGTTTTTCATATAACTACATTTATGTACATTTGATCCCTGCCCCATACTAAAATTTAAAAAAATTGAAATTGATTTTTTCCTATTTAAAGGAATTCCTGTCTTGCTATCTGAGCTTTTTTACTTATCTAACCCAGGTTCAAGTGATTGTTTCTAACATAGTTATATCTTTCTTAACAGTTAACAAATTTAATTTAATACAACAGTCAAATAAGAGGACCAGGAGCTAAGAATATTATATCAATCTTCTATGTGGAGAAGGTGTATCTACCTTGAGAATCAGCATTTAAACTCTTGGATCTGACTTGTCTTTGAAAGCTGATCTTGGGTAGGAAACAGCTGTTACAGAATTTAATTTGTGAACTATAATTATTTACAAAATAATAACAATATTCTTATAATTTGTATGAATAATTTTATAGTTACAAGTTTATAAAAATAAATATGTGAACTATACTGATACATTTATTTTCTATATTATAAGAATAACTATGGAAATTTTTTTTTTTTATAATAAAAATGTCTAGAAATAAAACAACTACTTAAATTAATTAAAAATTTTTAAAAAATGGATCTTCTAGATATTTCTTTCTACAAACACTTAATATTTTGAATGTATTTCTCTATTCATTGGGTGAAACAAGGTGTTCCTTATAAATATAGTGTGTGTAATTGTTACTGGATATTTGGGAGATACCATTGTGACAGTCAACCATCTGAAGTTCCTGGTAAAATAAAAAAAACATGTTTTAATTTCATGAGCATGATTCAGTTAGAAATTTTGAAAATGTAATTGTCTATTTTATGATTAATGTAGACTAATAATGAACTGTCCCCCATCTGGAAAATTAAAATAAAGTAACTTGAGATGTATGGCTGGCCACTTGTATCCAAGGATGCCTGTCTACTAGGGCAGCTAGCTAATCCCTGTTGCAGACCCTTGCTCAGGCACATTTGTGTTTGTTCAACATTCACAGAGCCTACCTGTGGTTTATACTGCCATTATACTGAGCAGACCTTAGTTACTGTTTTGAAGAGAGCATGTTATCTAGTATGAACATGATCAGTCACAATGACTTGTAACTTTGTGCTAGCACAACCATCAACGACTCCCAAAGGGTCCCATTTACCCAATTTCACTCATAAGGCTTGGGTCTGCCTGTGGTATAATTTTCAAGCACTTTCCAAAAATGTTGCACTCTAGGATTGCCTCCTCCAAACCGATAACATCAAGCAATCACCTTCCTGACGACAAATTGACCCTGGTAAGATTCCCATGACTTAGGTAGTTATGGTTGATTATAGTAAAGAAAACATATATAAATCCAACATCATATGTTGTAGTTTAGTTAAAATTTTAAAAATCTCTTTTTAAAATAATATTACTTAGGGTAATAGTGGTGTCCTTTTGACACACTGTGTTTGTGCCTGGTTCTTTGTTAAACTTTTCTTATAAGATTATTCTTTAGTATCAAGAAATTTGTCTCTCACCTTAATTATATACAGTTGTACATCTATCTAGCATTTAGGTTATTCATTATCATTGTATGTTTTGTGCTAAAGGGTTCAGTTCTAAATTCATTGAAGTTTACCTGGATTGGTAATCACCTGATGAAGACTGGATAGCACAATGGTTGAAATGTGATAACAAAAATGAGGACTATAGTTCATATGTAAATTTTGATAGTGCCTCATCCCAGAAATTCAAACAAATTAATGATATATTTTCTGTTATATAAACATAGTTTCAGGCTACTGTGGATTTTAGTTTTTACAACTTTTATTTTGATTTTACTGTTTCAAATTTTATCTGTTCTTACTGCTTTCTAATTACAAGTTCTAGACAAACCTTGATTTACTAAATTCATAAATATTCCTTAAAACATCCTCAAATGCTAAACCAGTTCATGTCGTCTTAAATCAAAAATTTAAATAAAAACGATCAACAGAAATTTGGGTTAAAATTGAAACCACGGCAATGATGTTGCAATCAAATAAGATTTTATAAGACTATCTCTTGTATGTTACATTCACCAGAGAAAGGCTGAAGAATGGATGTGCTGAAACATGAAAAAAATGATAATATCTAAACTTGGATAAAATCATTAACTTATGAACTGATCAGTTATTGCCTTCTGCTGGATTTGAACTATTTATGACCATTTTTATTATCAAAAATATTTGTTTTGGGGCAATTTAGCACCTGTGTGTTTATATTTCAAGGTTGTTTTATGACAACTTTAAGGTATATGTGTGCCTTTTCAGGAAGTTTTAGTGCTAAAAATAATCATTTGACCTGTTCAATACAGTACTACCTTGCAGTTTCCATCATTGTTACTAGTAAGCTTACTACTACCCTAGACTCAGGCAAAATGTAGCATCTTTTAGAATAGTAAAATACTTTGAATTTAAGATCAAATAAATTGTCCATTCACAGCTGCTCCTGATATTTTCCTGCAAAATATCTACTTTTAGCAATTAGGAAAATTAGTAATTTTTTTTTAATTTGTAAATTATTTAATAAATTTCTAACACAATTTCCTAAGTTTTTAATGTTTTTATCTCATTTCTAATTTATTTGCATTTACTAGTTGCCCATATTTTGATCTGAAATTTAATTGAAAAAAAAATTTCTGATAATTGAAAGTTAAATACATAAAAAAAATATTTGTATTTTTTATTTATTTTTTTATAAGCAATGCGAATGCATGGAAATATAGCGAAGCAAATTTCTGTCTTATCATCCTTTATCTTTATTCCACAAATGAATTGTAGCAACTATTATGGGACAGAAGTTGTAAAACTTTTGCAGACAGATTCTCTTGCTTTCATTTTAAATTAAATTTGTTACAAAACATTAAATAAGAATTTGGCAGAGAATTACTAGAATAATAATAATAATAATAATAATGGTCCTGATAAAATTAGTTATTTCCATACATGAAACACTGAACAGTCAGTGTTACAGTGAGTTGAAAGTTATATCTTTTTGTTAAAACAGTTTTCAGAAAATTTGATTAATCAAGTTCACTAAATATTTTAGCTCTTTCTAATACGGACAAGAATTACCTTCCTAATGTTTTATTTTTTGGTATTGTGGAAAGTTAATAGCTTGATTTTATCAGTAAATAAAGAATGTAACTTTTTCAAATTATATTTTTGTGTTGTATCAAGAGTAACCAATCTGTTGACAAAAAACAGTAGAAATAAATACACGCATACATGTATGTGCCAGGTAACTGGAAATAGATTATAAAAAAAAAAAAAAAAATTGTACACATGTTCAAATTAGAAAAACAATGTTATTCAATAAAACTGCCCACAACCTTGATATAGACTTTGAAAAAATTGCATTCCTGGATCAGTTGGTTTGCATTCATATTGGCAATCATACCCATGATGGCAGCCTTCAATAGATCATTGTTATTGTGGTCTACTGGTTATAGTCGTCCAAGAAAACTAGGAGGCCCCATGTGGGGGTGAGATGTTCATGAAAATTCTCAGCTAGCTACTCCTGGGTCATGTGGGAGGAAGCAGAATCTTACTGGAATATGTAAAATAGTCAAGCCATTGATCAAGGGAGTGACCACTCAATCCATGATTTGATTATTATATTTAGTACCTGTATGTAGCTAAAGAAATTCCCCTCAGAAGTTGGTTGACATGACTTTTTTTTTTTTTTTTTCATTTCACCCCAAGGAAGGCAATAAAATGACTAAAATGAGTGTGAGAGAATCTGAGAAAAAGCAAACCATATTAAGGAGAGAGATCAATAAAAAAAAAAAAAGAAAAAAAAAAAAATGGAATTAAGAAGATAATGATTGACATTACATTTAAATCTTTGAAAGTTGATTAGAAAGCAAGAAGCTGGAAGAGACTTCCCCAAATGAGAGAAGAAACTGTTAGCATAGCACTTAGTTACATCTATCAATTTCAACTGTAAAATGATGAGACCTAACTGCCAATCTAGTATTTAGTCCTTGTTGGTCACAAACTTGAAAACCATCATAGGTGACATAGAATTGGTATGCATTGGGTACCTTTGTGTATGTAGAGCCAGATGTTCTCTTCACATGGACTCTTTCAAAAAGCTGGCTATCTGAGTTGCTGTGGTTAACAGCTAGTGCCATTTGGCAAAGTTTAATCTTTGTACTCCAAAAAAAAAAAAGAAAAAGTCACCCAAAAAGACAGTTATTTCCTTGACATTGCTATGACTGTATACACTCTTGGCTATTTTGACAGTGTCAATTGTTTTAAAATTCAATTATAATTTTAATAAAACCCAAACATAAATGTAGATTTTCTTTGTTTTTGAGAATGATAACAAAGATGTTAAATAGTTTTTTTTTTATTAGATTGTTTATTTACAAGAACAATTTTATATTTACAAGATTATAAAAATACGGGAACTGACTACAATGCAATATTTATCATTTATGAAAAATGAATTTTTCTGTGAACAAGAAAATTTAAACAAACAACAAGGAATGACCGTATTTATAAATTTTGAAAAAATGCATTTTCTAGGCATTTCTTTCATTTGCTTTTCCCTCAAATTAAAACAAGAATTTAGAAAGAAAATGTATAACATTTGGAAAAATCATGTTTATTTAAACTTTCTTGTTCTATAGTTTGTAGATATTTTTGTGAAATTATGAATAAAAAAGTATTGTCATTTATTTATAAAATGGTAAATAATAAATATTGCATTGTATTTGATTCACATTTTTATAATCTTGTAAATAAACAATTTAAGGAAGTATACAGTAATAGCAACAACAGAAAAAACATCTTTTGATACACTTTTTAAAATTTTTGTGGGGAGGTACATAGGTTAAACATTGTTGCCTTTTTATTTTCTGTCAGATTGGAAGCTGTTATTTTAATGCGCTTGATACATCTGAAAGGAAAATAAGAATGTTATAATTTGGTGCATACAGTGTAACATTAGGTTGTCTTCCATTTATAGCTTGCTAAAGACGTTTTCTCAAATACCTGGTGCACCCTATATATTTAAAACCTATTACAAAGTAATTTTATATAAAACCAGTGCAGATAAACACACAAACAAATGAGTTAATCAATAAGTTCATAAGTCTGATATCTAGTTTTTAGCTGGAGTTTGATCTGATATTTTCTTTATAAAAACTATGATTAATATCTACCACTGAATTGTTGAGGAAGGAGATTGTTGTAAAATAATTTATGTAAAATAAATGCCTTTTTCTTGATTAGGCTGCAAACTTATTGATGTACTTTTGTATATATCCCTTTACTGAAATAAAATTATACATTTAATGAAACCTGGGCTTGAAATAAAAGCATTTGACAGTTTAATACTTATTCACTTCAGGATCTTATTGCTTAACCAATTTAGGATCTTGTTGATGAATTTTGGATTCCAGTTATGATGCCTTTCAAAGAATGAACCTGCTTTGACAAAGCTGTTTCTTTTGAAGTATAAACTTAATCTAAAGAGGTGATTAAAATTGGATGATGTGTACAAATTGTATTTACTTATCACTCCTCACTCACTACATTGTCACATTTATTCAAAGTAGTCTATGTCTAATGTACAGAAAATCTGTATGAAGTTTAGAACCTGGATGTCTGAAATTGTAAGTTTTTTTTTTTGTTTTTAATTGATTGCTCTTTTTCTGTCATGAAATAATCCCCAATGTTTTTTTGTTTTGATGCAAATATTTAACATTTTATTCAATTAGGTTGTGTCATCTTGTCACATAAGCACAAAGACTGGAGACACCAACTGAAAGTTTACAATAAAATCATGGCTAGAATTCCTTTTTTTTGTAAAATGTTGAGAATCTAAATCAGATACCCAGTTTCATAATACAAAATTCTAATGATTTGTATCATAACTGTATTCTTCATTACTCAATAACATATTTCCTATTTCTGATGAAACAAAATCTTTCAAAAAACAAAAAAAATGATTTTGGAATTACTTTAGCCTGCCTGAGACACCATTGCTAGCAAGGACTGCTTTCTGTCAAATCTTCGCTTCATATACCCCCCATTTATTATGAAACAAAGTATAATAATTTTCCAAGCCTTATTATTATTAATTCTAGTCAGTTGAATCAAAACTGTCTTATTGCACAACAAACACATCTTGCATTAATAATAATTACCTTGAACACTTTAACAAGCTTCATATTTCTAAAAACCTTTTTCTTTTTTTAATTTTGATTATTAATTTTTTCAAAGTTGTTGAAAACAAAAAATATACTAAATACTAGTAAATTAAGATGGATACTCGTTTTTCAAATTTTTCTTTTTTTTGTATGTTTGGTGTAGTAACGTCTCTTAATGTGAGTATGGTGGATACATTTAACAGTTTAAAAAAATAGCACTTGTAAAATGTCTGTCAAAGGATTCATTTTGTTTTATTTGAAATCATGTCATTTGATTTCTATAGCTTTGAAAAAAATTTTGATGCCTATCAAAGTTACAAAAAAGGTGTGTTTTAAGATATGAGACTTGTTAAAAAAAATCACTTAAAAATTATATTTGTAATTACTAACATTGTATTGATGAAAATTGTTCTTGATAATGTTGATCAATAATATTTTATTACTTATTGTATTACTAATGTGTCTTTTTAAAAAAAAATTATATGTATAATTACTTCACAACAACTTGAATTTCTTAATTAGTCTTGAACTGTAGAATAAATTTTTATGTCAGTAGTGTTTTTGACTGGTAAAACTCCCGTCCATGTGGTGTGGAGCTGAAAGGATTTCACGCTTTGTCCAAAATTTGTCAAATTGTTCACTCATCCCAAAAAGTTGAAGTTTATGTATTAAAGTGTTTTATCAAATTTAGCATGGAGTTCAGTTGTTGTGTGTATAAATTTAAGAAATAGTCTTTGTTTTTTTTTTTTTTTTGTTTTTTGTTTTTTTCATTTAAATATGTATTTCTGCTATTGTATAGCTTTGGTATTGAAATTGATTTCAATTTATTTTTTCAAGTTGTTGTAAAATAATTATATTTATACATTTAATAATATCACTTGATGAAATAAAGAAATTAATGATAAAAATATTTCCTCTTTGTTACACAATATTTCCAAAAATTCGTATTTGCAACAGAAATAAATTATAATTGATTTTTTTTTTTTACAACTTTTTCTCTTTTTAACAACAATTGCTTTAAAATAATTTAGAGTAAGGAAAATCTCATTAAGATTCCCTATAATCTTACCATATATAAAATTCTCTCTGTTCTAATACACATAATTTTTTAAATATTTTTTTCTCTACACAAATCTGATATAACTGAGAATGGTTAATGTAAAAAATATTTATTTTATGTTTTAAGTTTCAAGCATTCAGATCATCATAATTACAAAAGAATAGCAAATCATCCACAATATTTAAGATTGAATGTTGTTAATATTGGTAAAATACAATTTGAAAGAGTTAAATTATGAATGAGAAAATTTGAATATTTAAAATATAAAAGCATCTCAACACATGTATGTTTTTTCTATTTGACTTTATTTAAATTTTCACATTTCCAGGTAAAAATTTAAATCAAATATTAGTCTATGATTATTATTGTTATTATTATCAGTTTCTGTCTGAATCTCTAGTTTAAGGAGTTAACATTATTCACATTCAGACCAATGTCGTCATCTTTGTTGTTATCACAACGTTTCAGCTGTTGTGCTATCCAACCTTTTTTCAGGAGTCTTGGAAAAACTAATAAAAAAGAACAAGGCAAGATATCTCTAGGTATGGACAGAACAAGAATTATCTGCCTCTGTAAATTAAATAAAGGATTCAATTCAATATTCCCTGTTAATTGCTTCCATCATACATGCCTGAAGGTCATAGGGCACAATGGTCAAAACATTGTGATGATAACAAAGAAGAGGACAGTAGTGTGATTTTAAATTATTATTGCCAATTTCTAAAATAAATCTTCATCTGAGAGAAAATTTCTTTTTTATTTGTGGGCTGATAGTATTTTTGAGGATATGTGAAAATTTGCAGTAATTTCTTTTGGTCACTTGTCAAGGTTGACATAATGTATCAACTTTTTCCAGATATTACTGCCCCAGTTGTAGTTGTCCAAAAAGTGTTTTGCCTAAATATTTACTCACCTCACTCATTTACAGTCAATATAGGAACTCTGCAATAACATTTAATCTATTTTATTTGAAAATTGTTCTAATTTAACAATATTATACACTTTATGTACACTTTATTTTAGGCATTCTATAACCCTTATCCTTATTGTGTCAGTTTAAACTGAAGCCCTTTTTCTTTTCTTTTAATTATAAACTACAATTTTGCAAAATGAAAACTTTCACTGAAATGTATTTGAAAATTTCTAAGTTTTCATTTAATATCAAGAAAATATGAACTTTAAGTAAAATATTTAAAATCTTCCAGGAGTAGATGTTTATTCCTTGTTTCTTGTTTAGGATTGTGTTTCTGGTTCCTTTTAAAGCCTGCTTCAGCTCTGTACTCTAAACTTGTTCTTTTCTACACTGTGTGGACTTAGGTAAGCCTACACAGTAACTATCTACCTTGAGTAGCTCTTGGGCCTTGTATTGAGTGAACATTAGTAAAAAAAGAACAAACAAAAATGTAAACAAGTGTCAGTTTAAACTAATGCTAAATTATAATTTTGTTTCTGTCTGAATTTTCTTTACATTCAAACTATTGTCCACATCTTTCTTGTTATAACATTTTGGTCATTGCGGCATCTGGCCTTCATCAGGTAAATATCAATCCACTATGCTATTGTCCTATAGGACAATAGTATAGTAGATTAAAGCTTTGGTTCATGAATTTGGTGACAATAATTGTGAGTTCAATCTTTGGGCTGGGTAGTGTGTAGTTGGACTTGGTAGAAACAGAGCGAGCAATAACTGAGCAGTACTAAAAAATAAGAACTATACAAGATATCTCTAGACATGGGCAGTGGAACAAGAACAGTTTACTCTTACAGCATTCAGTTCAGAATTTGTCGTAAGTTACCCAGTTCAATATACACCTGGTGTGGGCTAGAGAGCACAATAGTCAGAATGTTGTGATAACAACAAAGATGAGGACAATGTTCCACTTGTAAATAATCATTGTTTTTATTTTGTAAAGAACAAAACTGGATATTTATTTAGAAATGTAGAAATCAAAGAAAAATTTGTTATGGATATTGAATGCTTTAGTTGAGAGCAATAACAATCAATTCTTTCATTTTGTTCTAGCAAGTTTATGAAATTATGATACTGAGTTATTCATAAGTCTTTCTAAATTTGATGATGATCATGTCTCATATTTGTTATAGAAAGCTCTAAGGAATAGACTTAGCAAAGAACTATCCTCTCTGTTATAATAAAGGCTGTTGTGTATTTGTGCGTGTGTATGTCCAATATATATATATATATATATATATATATATAAATATATAATTTCCCTTCTGTCACAATAGCAAGGTAGCTTTGACTCAGTTCATTCTTTTACGACCAATTATGAAAGCTCTTGCTGCATGTTTGCTCTTTAACATTGCCTTATTTTTTTTTAATATTTTAAAATATTTTATTTCTTTTTAATAATTATGTCTTTGAGTAGAAAAGAATATGTATAATATAATCTTCTTTATATTATAATAAAGACTGTTGTGTATTTTATGTGTATGTATGTATGTGTATGTATATATATATATATATATATATATATATATATAAAATTTCCCTCTTTTGGATCTTTTTTTCTTATGTCTTAATGAATGTACCTACTCAATAGTAGGTACATTTTTGACAGTATGGGCCCAATTGTATATGGAATATTTAAAACCACACTCAATTTAGGCTTACAACTGTTTACAAGGTAAGAAATAAGTCTTCCCACTCATATGCAGGTCAATACAATTATCTTTGAGAAAATGTTCTTCTCTAATATTCTTGTATCCATCATCTCTACTTAAAAATTTATTTTATTTTTATTTGTTTAGTTTTGGTCATCAGGCCCTTAAAAGAAAAAATTAGCAATGAGCCTTTGTTATTTATAGGTGAAAGGTCAAGTCAAAAGATTTCACAGTCCTAATCATGTTATTGTGCTAAGCCTGTAAGTAATTGCTGGTAGAATCAAGTTGTTTTCACTCTTGATAATCATATCAAAATATTGTTGGAAATTGATTATTTTTAGAATATTTGTCATTGCATTATTTCTATAACAAGAAACGTTTCTGTGACAAGATAATTATCTCTGCAGATTTGTCATATTCAAAGCAAGATTTATTCTAACATAAGTCATTATCTATCTGAACTTATTTATAAATGGAACTTTGTCTGTGTGTGTGTGTGTATGTCTCTGTGTATCCGTTACCTATAGACTCCGAAATGGCTGAACTGATTTTCTTGAAAATTTACACTGTTGTACTATAAGCATCTGCAAGTGTTCTTAGCTAGGTTTTGTGTCGAGGTACCCCCAATAAATATCGATAATCGAAAAAGTTGGGTTATAGAAGGAGTGGTCCGATTTTAATCAAATTTGATACACCCATAGTCAAAAACATAAGAAACGATATTCATAAGTTTAAAGGTTGCAGTTCTTACAATAGTGCAGAAAATCGATTATATATATATATATATATATATAAAAGGCAAGATGTGTGTGTATGTCTGTTTATCTGTCTGTATGTCCTTTATACAAATCCACAATTTTTATCCGATTCTCACCAAACTTCACAAATATTCTTTAGGCTGAGTCTGAGCCCAGGACCATGGATTAGTTTTAAAGCTTTCATTACACCCGAGCAATGCCGGGCTATACTGCTAGTCATATAAAGTGACAAACTTGTCAATTATAATAAATGTTCAAATATCCGGACTCCACTCATCAAAGGGATTACAATAAATTTCTTTCAGTTTAAGGCTTATGGTCACATCATGTTGAAACATTGGTTCCTATATGTTCACTGAAGTTAAGCAATATTGAGCCTGGTCCTACCTTGATGGGTGACTGTTTGGGAATACTAGATGCTGTAAACTGGGATGTGCAAGTTGGTGTAATGAATAATAGTTCGGAATTGTTAATTGGAGAGCCAAGTTCTAATTTCTGTTGGATTATATTCACTTATGTGCAAGTACCCTTGAGAAAGGTATGAATTCGTCTCTTCTCCCCCAGCTATAGGTTAATTAGTAACACTTGTAGCAGTAAACCATTATCTCCAAAAAAACAAATTCTTATAAACTAAAAATATTTTTGGGCTTTAAATAACTTGTATAAGCTGTAGAAAACGAATCTATATTTCAGTTTGTCATGAGAATAAATTTTCCAGTAAAATAGATTGATGCAAAAGGGGAAATCTTAGAAGTGTTTTTTAACTTTACTTAACCCTTTATTTCATATTCAATCAGCTAGCTGTAGTTTGAAAAAATAACATTTGTAATTACAAAGGAAAATTTTAGTATCTAGGAAAATGGGTCCTGCACTTATGTAAATGAATCTCAGTCAGTCTTTCAAAAACCTTTGTCGTTTGATTTTTGCTTGACAGAAGAAAAAAAAAAAGGTAATTTATGAACAAGATACACATAAATAATGAAAAATAAATTTATTATGAGAATTCACAATAAAAGAAATCATGACAAGATCCAAATCAGCCTTTAACATCTGTGCTTCGTTAGATCAAAAGGAAAGTCCTTATTGCATCAATGCTAAACAAATTGGTTTTTTGACTGACACATTAGAAAAATCTCTCTTTCTGGGTAAAGATTTTTATTGATGACTATTCCTAACCTCTTGTTGAAAATAGAACATAGTCAATAACCCTGAAACTGGGATTTTACCCTGCAGCACTTTCTATAGACCTTGTTGTCTTCGGACTTATTATTTGTTTTCATCCATGCAATACTGTGCATCTGATCAAAAGTTCCAAGATACCAAAGAATTTATTGAAAAATCTATGAAATCCAAAAAACAAGAAGGCATTCTTTTATGATAGAATACACAATTTACAATAGTGTTGAAAAGTTCTTGGCATGGCCAAAAACAAAATTCTGATCTAAATCTAATCTAAATCTAAACTTATTTATAAATGGAACTTTGTGTGTGTGTGTGTGTGTGTGTGTGTCCGTTACCTATAGACTCCGAAACGGCTAAACCAATTTTCTTGAAAATTTACACAGTTGTACTATAAGCGTCTGCAAGTGTTCTTAGCTAGGTTTTGTGTTGAGGTACCCCCAATAGATATCGATAATTGAAAAAATTGGGTTATAGAAGGAGTGGTCCGATTTTAATCAAATTTGATACACTCATAGACAAAGACATAAGAAACGATATTCATAAGTTTCAAGGTTGCAGTTCTTACAATAGTGTAGAAAATTGATTATATATATATATATATATATAAAAGGCAAGATATTTGTGTGTGTCTGTCTGTATCTCCTTTATACAAATCCACAATTTTTATCCAATTCTCACCAAACTTCACAAATATTCTTTAGGCTGAGTCTGAGCCCAGGACCATGGATTAGTTTTAAAGCTTTCATTACACCCGAGCAATGCCAGGCTATACTGCTAGTGTTTGATCATTTGGTAAAATGTAAAGAAGTGGATTTTCAGCACCTCCTTAAAGCTGAAAAAAAAACCAATCCAGGATAAATAATGATGATGATATGAATTGTTATAATTAGAACAAAAAAAGATACTAGAAATTTTTCTATTAACCTTATATTATTATTCAGGGAAATGTTTTTACTTTTTTCTCAAGTGCTTAAGCAGCTGAGAACTAAATACCGCTTTAATGGGATCTGCTGAGAATTAGTATTTTCAGTATAATTCTGAGTCAATTATTTCTTTTCATATAGTCACTTTCAGAAATGTATATCCTATACAAAATGTTAAAACATCTCAGAAATTCTTTAATATTTTTAATTATTAAAGCTTATTAGACTAGATAGCACTAGATAGCACTCTCACAAAGCTTGGGTTAACCAATTGTCTGGTTTTTAAAAGTGTGTATGATGGGTTTGACTTCTAAGATGGATGACGAGAAAATAACCTTCTTGGCAAATCAACCATGGTGAGATTTGAACCTGGGTCTCATGGTCAGAAAGCGAACAGTCTAATTAGTTGGCCATAAATTGATATGAAGGTTTTAAATCAGAATGCCCCCCTCTTTTTTACTTTGTGATCACCTAACATCCATCAAAATAAACATTAAAAGAAGAAAATTTTAAGCAAAAATATCCATATGTTGATTGGCATTATTATATATAAAAATTCTATGGTTTATAATGGAAAGAATAGTCTAATACAGTTAGTCTGTTTCATGAAGAAAACTAAAATAGAAATTTGAAAATACAAAAAAATAATCTCATAAATTCTTCAAAGAAAACCAAAAATGTAAAATATTAATTAAAAAATTAAAATAGCACAACTTAATTATAATAAAAAAAAATCTCCAATCAAATATTAAAGTTTAATAACCATTTTACTTGAAAGAAATTAGGATCTAAAAACAACATTTGATATATTTTAATTTGCCATTAAGCTACAAAGAATAATATAAAAATAAAAGACATTTACTGAGGAGTAATCCTCACTCTGCTCTTCAATAAAGAATTACTATCAGGGCAGGAAGAAATATTCTCTGTGTTAAAGCTATTTTTGATAATACCTCACAGAAACTGTTGTCAGGGGCTATTAAATATTACATACCATTATTCACATTGTATATTACTACAGTTGTTGTTGTTTTGTAGTGCCACAAGACTTTAAAGCTGTGGTTTCCGTTTACAAAAAAAGCACAAAAACTACAAAGAAAGAGAGAAGCTAAATCATTTCTGTACAAAGTTTCTGAGATAAAAAATAGTTCTCAAGTTATTTGTACACTGTTAGGTTGTATAGTGAAAATCATTATTTTCATAATAAAATTAAGCAACTAATATTGGTAAGATTTTTAGTGTGGTTACATTAAAATATTATTGTATGAGTTTTAGCTTTTTATATCTATATTATTATTTAACTTATGTCTATGCTTATTAAAAGATTGATCATTTGTTTGGAGAATTTCAGCTGTTAGGATGCAGACAGTAAATAGAATTTTTATTTATAAAGAAATCCAAATGATCTAAGCTACAGAAATGTTTTATTAACACATTATTTTATATACCTGAATAAATTTTTATTATTTCATATGTTAATATAGCCTCCTTGATATTCTATAACATTCATCAATCTTTTGTTCATTGAATTTAACTTTGCTACTGTTTTGAATTTAACTCTGTTTGCAATGGTTTTATTGTTTTCGGAGAGTTTTGTTGTTTGATTGTTGTTTCCCATTTTATATGCATTAATGTCATTCCATCTTAAATCAACCAATAGCCACAGTTGACCCTCTCAATAATCTAGGAAAATTCACAGATATTCCTTGACCAAAGTTATTGATAATGCCCAAATATTAAATCTGTATCTTTAATGGTTTTCAAATCATAACATCTTGAAATTTCACTGCATTTTATTTATTTATTTTGCATTTTGCTAAATAAGGCTTTCGACAAACTTCTGATAGTTAACATTACCATTTGAACACTGAATTAATAACAAGACTCAACTGAGGGAAATCAATTAGAAGAAACACTAACATGGATGTGTGAATAATATCAATAGGGATGTTAAAGTAAACATACTTGTAGTGCAGTGGATATCGGCTTGGAACAAGAAATCGGGGAGCTGAGTTCAAATTTCAGTTGAATTCATTGCATTCACTTACGCGCAAATACCCTTGGTAAAGGTATTAATCCGTCTCTTCCTTCCAGTTATGGGTTGAATAACAGGACAGAT
This sequence comes from Ascarosepion bandense, assembly GCA_037127315.1. Classification (NCBI taxonomy): domain Eukaryota; kingdom Metazoa; phylum Mollusca; class Cephalopoda; order Sepiida; family Sepiidae; genus Ascarosepion; species Ascarosepion bandense. The sequence goes on along the minus strand of JBBBDQ010000524.1, from coordinate 376,166 downwards.
TGGGTTCTATAGCCTTGGCAGGCAACCAGTCTACCGCAGAAAGCAATGGCAACCTACTGCGGGATAATCTTCTGCCCAGTCAGTCATGCCTCTTTCGAGACATGATCGCCCAAGCGTGTTTCACGTATGGCACTTAACTGACTGACTAAAGAAGTGGACAGAATAACAGCTAATATAGAAAGTAGAAAACTTTTAGGGTTTTATTTTATTTTTTAGTGATTAATAAGAGTTATTAGTGGATAAGAAAAATAAGTTTTTTAGAAAATGGTGTCAGTATTTGTGTCTGTCTTTCTTTACTGTTGATTATTTGTTTTATTTTTTGTTTTTTTAAAACATCTTTTCCCATTTTAACTTAACTGGTATTATGTTTTCAAGAAGCAAATAAAATTTTATATTTTACTGAATAAGTATGAATGATTTTTAACAGCATAGAAGATTTTGACATTTGTTTTACACAAAACAATGCATCACATGAAATTAGTACAGTAAATCATTTTTTTTTAAATGATAAATTATAGAAACAAGGTATTAACAATTTTGAATACATTGTAATATTAAAAATTGCTATTTAAAGTGCTGATTTATTACTGAAAGTAAAATCATCACTAAACTTAAATATTTATTTCCTTTAAAAATATCATTAATGTGATTTTTGCTTTAATAATGATCCGTATTTTTTAAAAATATTTTTGAGTATCAATAAAATTGGTTAACATAAAAAATTGTGATCCATTTTTACTATTTTGACTTGATGTATTTAAAAATTAAAAAATCTAGTGGAATCCTTATTTTAAGGTCCTTGGTTTAGTTTCTTTGTTTAATTAAAAATTTTGTAGACCATCCAAAAAACTATTTAAGGGCCATAGCATCTAAACTATTTGGAATAAAGGTAAAATGAAGCCAAACATAGTTTATTTTTCAACTTCATATTTTCTTAAGTATCGAATTCATAGGGTTCCAAAATTGAAAAAACTATGATTTCAAGTTAGTAAGTTGTTTTAGAAAATATGTTTTAATCTTAGAATGAAACTTCAATTACATTATCTTCAGAAAATATGTAGTAAAAATATAAAACATTTCTTAAACTGCCAAACTGGTCTGCTGATGTCACGAAATTAGGCGATGGTAAGGATGTTAAAAAAAATTGAGCAATTTTCAAACAGTAATACTGACATTTCTATAACAAGATTAAATATGGTTACTTTATAGAAATAGTCTATTAGGTCATAAATGACTGGAAAGCTAACTGCGAGGTCGTGTCTGACATATTTTGTAAATGAGAAGTTCTCAAAATAGACACCATCTTCTTGAATTTTGTCCATTTTTAAGTTCTTTTTAAAAAATGAAAGCACATAAAACACATGTAAGCTGTTTATATTTTTGTAACTTACAGTAAACATTAACTTTGTCACCAAGTTTCAAATTTGTGTGAGGAATATCCTTGGAAGGATAGAAGGAATATTCAGCATTCATTAACAGCCAGTATTGTTTGTTGAAATTTATGAAATCTTTCTATGAAAGCAATTTTTCTGGAAATAGTTTTCTCAATTCCAGTAGCTGTTATCACTTTTTCCTGGATTGATAAAGGTTTCCTTCTTAACCATTTATTTGAAACTAGCAGTATAGCCCGGCGTTGCTCGGGTGTAATGAAAACTTTTATATATATATTATCGATTTTCTACACTATTGTAAGAACTGCAACCTTAAAACTTCTGAATATCCTTTCTTATGTCTTTGTCTGTGAGTGTATCAAATTTGGTTAAAATCGGACCACTCCTTCTATAACCCAATTTTTTCGATTATCAATTTTCGATATTTATCGGGGGGTACCTCAACACAAAACCTAGCTAAGAACACTCGCAGACGCTTATAGTACAACTCTGTAAATTTTCAAGAAAATCGGTTCAGCTGTTTTGGAGTCTATAGGTAACGGACACACACATACACAGTTCCATTTATAAATAAGTTTAGATAGTGTGAAACATTAACATCTTGATTTTGCCATTATTTTCTCTTTGCTTTACATGTGATATTCGTTTTAATTGTTGCTACTGTTGATAGTCCTTAAATGATGTGGTTTCTGTTATTTTGGTACAGTTCTTTGTTTGGGATTTTGTAGGGCCAAATCATAAAGGGCTAAATATATAGATCTCTTTTTAATTCCAAACTTTCATTGGCATTCATTTATTCCATTTAAGACATGATTTATCAGAATTGAAGAAATCTAGGATCTAACAAATCCTCGTTTTCTGACATGTCACCAAAATGGACAGTAGTGTTTTATTACAGTGTACTCTTTGAAATAGTTTAGAAGACAAATGCCATAAAATTTCTTATTAAAGAAATAAAAGAATTTCAAAAATTCATGTCATTCTCAAATGAAGAAAAAATGTTAATTTGGAGGTCCCTTGATATTATGGAAACACTGCCATCCATAAAATATTTTAATAGATTATAAAAGCTTTCATTGCTATTGTATGAACCCAAACAAAATTCTCTAGAAGATATATCGTAAGTGATATTATATAATCTTACTGTCTAATTTTATACAGATTTTTAGTTGATGCATATTTTTTTTTTTGTTTTATAACAAGCATTTGTTTATTTGATAAGATTTTTTTTATGCTAGATATAAAATGAAACAGTATGTGACTACTATGAATTTTTCACTTTAGCTTAGATTCATTTTTGCATTTTCTGTCTGTTGTGTATAGTTAGAATCTGTTAAAATACCTGATAGCTGTGAAGAAACTTTGTTCAACTTGTTGGAAAGATCTGTGGGATAAGTCAAGTTTTTCTAATAAACATAAAGGTTTACTGTTGTAATTGTTGTCTGATATTGAAATTATCATTTGGTGAAATACTGATTCTTATTACTGAATGTATTGACTATTATCTCTGAACCCAAATATTTGTTTATTTCCTTTAAAAAAATATCCTTAATGTGATTTTTGCCTTACTAATGATCCTGATTTATGTATATTTTTGAGTATCGATAAAACTGCTTGACATGAACAAATTGTGATACATCTTCACTATTTTGACTTGATGTCGTTAAAATTAAAATCATCTAGTGGAATTCTTATTTTTAATTGAACAATCTTTGGTTGGATTCATTTATTCATTTAAAAATTTTGTAAAGCATCTATATTTTAAGGTTTATAGCATCTAAACTATTAGAAACAAGTAAAATGGAGCCAAGAATAGTTTGTTTGCATAAGAAATTATAGGAGTACCAAATTGCAGCTTCATATTTTCTTCCGTGTCAGATTTATAAAGTTCCAATAAAAAAAAAGTTAATAAAAACAATAAAGATACCAATGAAATATGTGCAGTGGATGATGGTCCTAAACACATCACTCAATAAATCCCAGGCCTAACTAATAAAACAACTTTTAGGCAGGCAAAATTTAACTTTATTCATCAATAATAGTCTCCTTCTAGGGTGATATGCTGATACTAACACTTCTCTAACAATTTGATGCTTTTTTTGTAGAATGATTTGTCTATGGCCTCAAAATACACCTCAATTTCCGATATCATTTCTTTCTTGGAGCATTCTTTTGAGGTTTGCAAACAGCCAGCAGTTGCTGGGGGCCAGATATGGAGAATAGAGTGGATGCAGAATCAATTTGAAGCACAATTCATGCAGTTTTGCCATCGTTGTGATCGATTTGTGACACGGTGCGTAGTCTTGGTGAAAGATCACTTTTTCTTCTTTATTTGTGGCTATTTTTTGGTGATTTCTTCCTTCAAATGCACTAATAATGCTATACAATATTCACTATTAATGGGTCTTCTTTTGTCAAGGTAATCAATGAACAAAATACTTTGTGCATCCCAAAATATGGAGGCCAAAACCTTGCCTTCTGATGTTTTTGTCTTTAATTGCTTTGGATGGCTTTTACCTGCTGCTGTCCACTCAGCTGACTGCCAATTTGACTCTGGAGTGAAGTGGTGGATCCATGTTTCATCCATTGTCACATATTTATGCAAAAACTCCTTGTTGCAAACAATGCTTTGAATCGTTGACACATTGTTTTTGATCGACTGTGAGCAAATGCGGAACCTATTTTGAACACAGCTTTCTCATTGACAAAAATTCATGCAAAATGGCGAATACACTGTCTTCTGATATGTTAAATTCCTCTGCTCTCATGCAACTTCAATTTACGATTGGCCAAAATGAGTTTGTAGATTTTTTTGGTGTTTTCTGGGACAACTGCCGATTTGGGACGATCTGAGCATTCAGCATCATTTGTGTCTGTATGACTGCGTTTAAAGTCAGCATACCACCTCATAACCACTGTTTCTGATGGAGCAGAGTCCGAATAACACTTATCAAGCCATAGCTTTGCTTTAACAGTATTTTTCCCATCAGAAAGCAATGCTTTATCGATATATGAAATTCAAACTTTTTCCTTGTTTTGAAAATTTGCAACAGTAGCTTCATTTAAATAACTGTAATTTGTAAACTAATAATTCAATTGGGCCCAAATTTTGTCACATACCATTTGAAGGTTGGTACTTCATAAAAATCATATGGATTTTTTATTAGTGGCACCATCTATATGTCAGGCCCAGGATTTATTGAATGATGTGTTAATGTGCCAATGATATCAGATATTTTGATTTTTTGAAATGCCTCCTCACATCTGACCAATCCATTTTATGTCTTTTTCAATAATTTGTTCAAAGGGGCTCTCAAGTCATGCATACTAGGAATATATATGCCATAGTAATTGGCTAAATTCAAGAATGCCTGTAAATTATTAATGTTGGCTGTGGCCTGTTCTTGATAGCTTCAGTCCTTTCTGGATCTGGTTGTCAATAATCTGCCATCTATATGTCAGGCCCAGGACTTATTAAGTGATGTGTTATTTCTTGGTTTCACCTCACATGTTTTCAGTTACTTCTGGCCATTCCCAGAAATAATCAATTTGTAAGTTTTACTTAATCAGTCAGTTAAGTGCCATATGTGATACATGCTTGGGTGATCATGTCTCAAAATAGACATAACTGACTGGGCAGAATATTTTTTTGCAGTAGGTTGCCTATTACTTTCTGCGATAGACTGGTGGCCAACCAATGCTCTAGAGCTCAATCTGTCCTGCAATTTAACCCATAGCTTGTGGTAGAAATAGTGGATTAATACCTTTTGCAAGGGTATTTGCATGTAAATGCAACAAATTCCACTGAAATTCACACTCAGCTTTCCTATTTCTTGTTTCGAGCCAATATCCACTGTACCACAACACACATCCTTAACTTAATAATGTTCCAAAAACATGACAAGTGATGCTGATAACTTGTATAGTAAAAATTCTTAATAAAAAAAAAGACAAATATCATATGTTGAAAGTGCTAAGATATAAAGTAATATGGAATTCATGATATACTTTTTATTAGTTGTTATTCTGCCAAGGCTTTACCAGAAGTGGACAGTCATGGCTATCCACAATTTCCTAACTAATTTTTTGCTTTTTAAAATTCATCTCTGTGTCTGTTCTATTACCGATTCGCACAAATTCATTAAGTAGGTTACTTGCTGTTTTCCCTGGCTCACCACATTGAAACACTAGATCTGTATGATCATTGAAGTTAAGCAATGCTAAGCCTGGTTAGTATCTAGATGGGTGATCACTTGGCTTGGAATTGTTAATCAGAAAGCTGAGTTTGAATTCCAGTTGGGTTTGTTATATTCACTTACATCCAAATATCCTTGGAAAAGGCATGAATCCACCTTTTCTCCCTTCAGCTATGGGTTAATTAGTAAGATTTGTATCAACAAATCATTGTTATCTCAAAAAATTAAATAAAATTTTTTCAATTTAAAAATAATTTCTGGCTTTAAATAACATGCAAAGGGTTGATAATCTGTAGAAAATGAATAAATCGATCACTGTTTTCCACAGCTTCAGGATAATGCAAGACTTAATATTTCTTAAAACACTCTGCAAAAACTGATGCATTTATACATAGAGATCATACCTGACCTCCCTATTCATCAAGTTTCTCTCCCATCACTTACCATCTTTCTGAGTCTTAGATGCATATATGTGCCAGTAGTTATACAACAATATTGACTGGGTTCAAAATAGCTATCATCATTTTATTGACTTATTTGGCACCAGTTTTCATTGTGATGTAATAAATTCATTGTGTGATTATTGGTAACCTTGTGTCAAGTTTAACTGTGGTGGTGCTTTTATGTTTCATATCCCTTAAGTATATGAATAGTTATGGCTCTCCATAATTTTGTCTTTCTTTGTTTTAAATAACTTTTGCCACTTTATCATCCCTGTTCTGTCATCAATTCACACAAACTCATTTAATAGGTTACTTGTAATTTCCTCTACTTCTCTTCCTTTCAGTACATCCTGTGTTAGATTCTCTTACCTTTCTTTCCTCCTTTGTGTTTTTTTTTTTTTTTTTTTACTCGTATCACACCGAGCAAGGTGGTAACACCACTGATGTGCAGGGGGCTACGTAATAGTGTAAAGATTGGAAACGAGAAAGCCGGAAACCACGTCCTAAACGGGGAACAAGGGACGAGCCTCTTAACCTGTTCAATAGACATGGGTGGAGTGTGAACCGGGCGATAGATAGATCTATCTACTCCAATTGAAAAAAAAAAAGAAAGAAACCAAAGTGAGAAGATTGGAAAAGAGAAAGCCGGAAACCACATCCTAAACAGGGAACAAGGGATGAGCATCTTAACCTGTTCAATAGACATGGGTGGAGTGTGAATCGAGCGATAATTCAGTCTATCTACTCCAATTGAAAAAAAAAAAAAAAGGTAGTAAAAGTCCAGTCAAGAGTTTTGTTCTAGAAGTTTTAACTATGTCTTTCTGATTGTAAGTATAAGTTTTCCTCTTTCTCTTTTACTTAAAACTTCTTTATTTCACATGTTTTTTTTTTGTTTTTTTTTTCTTTAAATCCTATCACCCCAAGCAAGGCGGTAATGCCACTGATGCACAGGGGGCTACGTAAGAGTAAAAAGATTGGAAAAGAGAAAACCGGAAACCACATCCTAAACAGGGAACAAGGGATGAGCCTCTTCACCTGTTCAATAGACGTGGGTGGTTGATGGTATTCTTATTATTTGTAGAATGGAACCACATCTGTCACATCAAGTATTTCTTCATTTGTGAGGTTTTTATTCAGCATTCTCTGCCATATAGGAGATTAGATAGTTTAGCACTCTTTTATATGATATTTAGGTACCTGTAAAAAAGGATACATAAGGAAAATTTTCCGTCATAACAATATTTTATCATCAAAATCTTTATTATCAAGAGGAAAGATCAAAGGTTAGAGAAAGGTTACAATTGTAACCAATATGCAACAAAGGGTTAAATATTTACCAAAAATTTGAACATTATTTTTCTTTTTAGTGAAAAATGTATAGAATTATAAATTTTTGCAAAATGTCAGATAAATGTCAGATTTTAATGAAACTTTTATAACTTATTCAGAAATTAATTTATTCACTTTTAAACAATTTTCTAGAATATCTTTATAATTTATATATATATATATATATATATATATATATATATATATTAACTCCTTCCTCATTTAATTTTATGAAATTTTGAGAAATTCTTTTTTGCATCACTTACTGTTTATATTTCTTATAAGGATAAATCCTTGGAAAATTTAAATCATCAGAACTTTTTGGTTAAAGAAAAGCTTTTGATTGCTTTTATGAATAAAACATATTATGGATACTATTGTCTTAATGAATTTTTAAAACAATTGTTTTCATTTTTAAAAAATTTGATTAAAATGACTCATCAATTTTGAAATCTTTTGAAATTCTGTATTAATTTGTAGTAGCCAAATTGTTATTAAATTAAACTGTATTTACTAATCATAAATGAAAAATGCTTACTACAATTCAATGATCCCCCCACCCCACCCCACCCAGTATTTTAAAATGAATTTTGAATTTTTTTGTGTGTATAAACATGTTGATTTTTATAAATACAAACATCCATGCATGACATTATCAGAAAATAAGAAATAAATGTAATAAATTTACAAGTTATTGATAATTTTCTAACATTTTCTCAACAAGCATCTTTATAAGTGTCTAAAATTCAATAAAAATAATAAATTAGAATATTTTCTTAAATTTTACATTACTAGATAGCTTAAAAAATGATATAAGAAATGCTTTCATGTCATATTAATAAAGCAATTACTTTCAGTTCTCTTCCCTGTTAGGCTGTCAATAAATTACTCAACACTTCAGATAAACACCTCTGTTAAAAATGCTTTTCTCTGATATTTTAAACTGAAAGTAAGTAATATGTTTCAATTCAGATCAATTAAACTTTATATCAGCTAATTTTCCTAAAATAACATTTTAAAAAAATAAATTTTATTTTTTGAATATTTTTTAATAAAGAAGTTGTGTTGGCACATTTGTCAATATGGACAATTTTATTGATTTTACTAATCAATAATAATAAAATAATAATAAAAAAAATAACTCCAATCAAATTAAATTTGGTTTGAAATAAAGCAAAGTATTTTGCTTATTGAGAATATTAAATTTATTAACTTGGAATTTTCTGGAGGTACCTAACCGGAGGAATATTTTCTTATATTTTAATATTTTACTTAGTTTTGAGAAGTCATATTTCATTATTCCTCTGTGCCTTCAGATTTTTCATCATCTATGGCTACACTAGTCAGTTAAATTTCTGTAACTGTTTGATTAATTCATAGCTCATATCTTGAGATGTCTCTTTTACTGACAACTATCCATTCTATCTTCTTACAAGTAATAGTCCTTTCTTTTTGCTTTCTATTATTAACTTATCTAATAGTACTTTCAGTTTTTCTTTTGAGTCTGCCATCAGCACAGTGCCAGCCACATATCTTACATTGTTAAGATTATGTCTGATGATAATAAATCCTAAGTTTTCTAGTTTTCATTATACAAATCAAACAAATCCAATGAAAAATCACATTGAATTATTCCTCTTTTTATGAGTTCTGGGTATGACCGTAAACTGCATCTGGCAACAAGGTCTCTGATTGGGAGGTTGGAACCACTTCTTAATTGCTGTTGTTCCGAGATCCACTCTAACCCAGGATGGTAGCACCTATTAGGGTCTGAGCTAAGGGCAAATAACCCCCAAACTGGGGTCAAAACATCATGAAAGTATGAAAATAGACTTTTATAATAAAAATTCCAGCAATATATTTTTGAAGGGAAAAAAAATATTACCGGCAATATATTTTTGGAAAAAAAAATACATACCACCAATACATCTGACTCTCACAAAAATATGTCAATGAAACCTGATCTCCAAATTTATTTATCACAAAGAAAGTATGTTCTATTCATACAAATCTATTGTAAAAATCTTGTTGGCATTAAATAACCTATTGAGGTTGATATGCCATAAAACAAAACAAACTTGAACTTTTTAAATATTCACTGAACTTATTCTCTATTTGTATACAGGCTGATTGTTTTCAATAAAGGTTAAAGATTTCTTGAATATCTTTCCCATGTAAATCTAGTTTTCCTAGCATTTCAAATAGATCTTTGTTTTGTATATTATCAAATGTTTTTGTATAATCTATAAAATATAAATGTCCTTCTGCATTTATATTGCTCATTCTGATAGTATTCTGATCATAAAAATAGCATTTCTTGTTCCAGTGTCTTCAACAAAGTCAAATTATTATTATTGCCCTATTTCTAAAGTAACTCTGATATAAGCTCTCTTCTTTATAATGAAAGGTTTACTTATATTACTCATGAAGCTTATTTTCTGATGGAGTTAGCTTTCATTTGCACCTAACTTCTTTATTACAGTCTATTGTTATGATTGCTATTCTGAATTATTGTTGTTAATCTCTGTAATATTATAGTGGTACCAAAGAGGAATATATAAAATTGTGGAGCACTCACTGTATAAACATTGGCCTTTCACATTGTAGAACAATGGAATAGACATTTCAATCCATTGTCTCTTTTTTTACTGTGGCCTTTGGGCTTTGCATATCTTGACTATTTCTTTTTAACTCCCTCTTTAAGTTCTGCTGATATCTTGGAACCTCATTAGTTAACCCGTTCCATCTCAACTGACCCTTGCACTTTTGGCTGTGATTGTTTGAAATAATTATGACCACTCTTCAAATACCTTTTCTTTCTCTAGTGAAGTTAATTATGCATATCCATCAGCTAAGAGGATCTATTTCTGTCTTAGTAAAGTTTTTTCTTTTGACTAATCAAATAAATTGACCAAAATGAAACCCTATGATCTAAGAATCTTTAAGTGCCTAAAATTCCACTATTGCTATATAGAAATCCTATCTGAGGGATCATATTTCCTAACTGTTATTATACCTTCCCTTGTGGTAATCCTCAACTTAATTTAGTGCAATTCTTGGTTTCAGGCATCCACTGGGAAGTCTTGGAACATATACCCTGCTGATGTGTGTGCAGAGGGAATGACTGTTCATGAATATAAATGAATTCAAAGTAAAAATAAGAAGCAGTTCTTTTCTTAATTAGTTTTGGGGCTTTATAATGAAAAAAAAAGACAAGTTTATTTTTTAAAGAAAAACAAAGTTTTGTTTTGCAGATTATCATACATGGGTTCTTTTGGATTTCTACAATGAGGAATTATCATTTTTTATATATTATGTTGCCTTTAACTTTGTTGTTATCACAGTGTTTTAGCCATTGTGATTTCTGGAAAGCACAATGGTCAAAATGTTTGATGATAACGACAAAGGCAATAGCCTGCATGTAAATAAAGTAAAGTTTCCTTATCTTCGTTGTTTTTATCACATTTCAGCTACTATATTATCCAGCCTTACTCCAGTATCTTCTTCCCTGGGGCACCAACCACATGAATTTACTTGTGCTACTAGAATGGCATCAAGGTCCCACCATTTTATTGTAAAAATAGTAAAATGTAACAACCACTTCTACTCTGACAGTTTCTTTTCTCACATTTCCTTTCTGTGGGATTCTCTTCTGTATACTTGCTTCTCTGATAGTTACAATCTCCAAAAGTTTAAAGGCAATGTTAATTGCCATCTTCTATCTCTGTAAATCTCATCCACCTCCCATCTTTTCTTCAGCATCCCCTGCACTCTGTTTTTTCTTTCACTCCTGTAACCCACTGCACACCAGTAGCAATTCTATCTTGCTTGGGGTGAAATGATTATAACAAACATTTAGTAACCTTCCATGAAGGTTAAAGAGAACCTTATAGTCGAGCCATGGTTACAGGAATGTGATAGATACCTAAGAATGGCCGAAGAGTGCAGTGACAGAAATGGTGGGATAAAGCCAACAAAAATATTTAAAAAGATCAATGTAATATGGCACTATATGCCCGGCCGGTTGCTGTTGGTTTCAATACAGATAGCTGGTTGTAGATTGACTCTGTCATGGTGATCTCCCTTGTCCCATGTTGTGTTGATTAATCACAAGATCGTCATGTGAATTCTCCACTGTCTTTCTGCTGAAATAAACCAAACCGGGAAGCGTGCACACAATTGAGTAATAAAAGACAGAAATATAGCACCAAGAAAAATATGTGGACCGACGTCTGAAGTGTTGTAAAATAACGTCTTTATATACAGAATATACATAATAGTCTCTTGGATAATTCCCAATCTCTGCTTCTATCAAACTGGTAGCGGAACAGAAGTCTCTTAAGTAAATCGAATTATTCTCTTAAGCAATAACTTGAACTCTCTGCCACTTGAGCCACAACTCAACTCCAACTCTAACAGAAAACTGCATTCAGTTGGCGATCTCAAAACTTTGTCTGCAAATTCTCTTCTTGTCTGTCTTTAACTCAGGTTGGCCGGCAGGCCCTGCGGTTGGCACCCAACAACATGGTGCCTATCTTCATTGCTACATCTCTGGGCCAGTAGCTGACTAGAACTCAACTAGCAAATCCAATCCAACTCAAACTTCAGCTGATTTTGGTCCCTCGGGACCCTGTATTTATGCCCATGCCATGGTGTGGGGTCGACGGTCACTGGGTGTCTAACCCCTCATCTCGGCAACCAATAGAATACTGAGGTTAGCTGCTACTTGTTGGTGCCTTTGGTTTACCCAACGGGATTAGTCTTCTTTCCATGACGTCAACTGTTGATTGTCTCCCCCTGTTGGCACTGGTTCACTGGAACAGTGAGATTCCTCGCAGTCTTATGACGTTATCTTCCCATACCTCTTTTCTGGGCTGGACTTAACCAGCGAATTTTCTTTCTCACGAAACAATTTTGGAGATTTTTTTAATCAATCACTATTAACCTTTTTGAACTGGCTTCGCCCCAAAACAAGCTAACACGAGTCTATTGACATTTAGATAAGAATTTTCCACATCTGTGTTTTTAATATCCATTTCCAAGTCACCAACATTTTTAGGTGACGGAAAGTATTTTCGTTATCTGCTCTACTACCCTTCCTCCCGGCTCAATGTCAAGCCAAATGTCTCTTCTCTAAATTACTAATCCAGTTTTCAACTCAGAATTAGATATTTGTTATCTTAATTCTTTTCACAATTCACGTGATCAAGACAACACCTTTTTGGATACATTAATAAAAATACCTGTTTAGTGCCATGTGGTTATTTTTATGTTTCAGGCCACCAATGTTCAGTGAAAAACAATTGAATTTATCTCTCTTCTCTTTCCTCTCTCAGGTTTAGAATAACAATTGTTAGCTTTCATGGGTGGGCCAAAACCAACGTCCATTGTTCGTGGCATTAAATCTAAGTCTTTTCTTTCTTTCAGGTTTAAAAAAAACAACAAAGAAATACCATTTGTTATCTTTTGTTTTCTTTTTCTTTGCTCCTATTCGGAGAATAATAAAAATTTCTTTTAGTACGTTTTCTTCTGATCTATAATAGTAATTAAATGATTTTCCAGTTATAGTTAATAATTAATTAATAAAATAGAATTCTTGAGTAATACAAGTCAGTCATGAATAAAAGTTTGTAAAGGGATCTAGTAATGTTTATTGTAGAATTAAATTGTTTATGTATTTTTCTTATTGTTATAAGAAACATTTTTATAAGTGAACTTTTTTTTTAGGTGAAATACTAAGAAATATCTTATTAAATAGTGATAATTTTTTACTTTTATTAAACAATATTTTTGTATTGCTTGTTTTTTTGTTTATTATTTAAAGATTTAGTTTTATGCCTGTCTATAAGATAATTTTGCTTCATTCTTTATCATTCAACAAAAACTGGGTACCATGCTGGTTACATTAATGATCTCTACATCTAAATGACATGGAGTACACAATTTTTATATTTTAAAGAAACAATATTGATCAGAAATGCTTATTCTTTGAAAAGGACCCTATATAAATTTATTTTGCAAATTAACATTTGTTTTTGAAATCAAGCTGAAAGCCAAATATCATTCTGAGGACCTGAAAAAAAAAAGTTTATCAAGGCTTATCCAGAAAAGTTATAAGGAAATATCTAAGTGATTTAACATATCTTGTTCCACTGTCTTATCCATTGTTCACAAATGGAAAGAAATTAATACTGTACTAATGCTTGCAAGATCATGCTCTCTGAGGAAGATTTTAATATGAAGAGGTAGTTCAAATTATGAGGGAAGTTTCAAGTAACCTGAAGTTGTGTGCAAAGGATCTTCGAAGAGATCTGAAGGATGTTGGAACATTAGACAGGTTGCATGAAACAAAAAACATTACTGAAGAAAATGCACAAAGACTTGCTTAGCATTTGCTGATACCTTTTTTGGGTCATTTCTTATGCTACTGACGCCACATGAATTCATGAAGATGCAACATGACCAATGCCTCAGAAATTCTAAACTGTCAATGTTGTTTACGCTTCACACACATCCAAAGATTTTGTATATTTTTATGGATGGTGTCATCATCAGGATAATATATGAGAGTCTATCCTGTAGTTGAGTTCTTTCATTCCAGCATAAACAGCCCAGCTATCTGAAACAATATGGCTTCCAGGCTGAATATACCACACAATCACTTCTTTTAGAGTCTCTGCTTACCAATCTGGCACCTCAACTAAGAAACTTTCCGGAAACTCACTCGGTACCACTAAATACCATGGCTATGGTAATTATTTTAAGTGAAGAATATTTATGAAATTAAAACATAAAATGACAATTTATTTTATGCTGCTCAAATGAAGGATTACCAAATACATAACAGAACTCATTTTCTAGGAAACCTTTTATCTATTCAGTAAGATCGTTATTTTCCATTGACTAGAGACTAGTTTCTTGAATAAGAGGGTTGAAGATATAGCTGTCTATTCTTGCCATGGGACCAGCATATTACAGTGGAGTTTTTTGTAGATTCAGTCTTTGTGATTTTAGTAGAACCTCAGTTTTAGTAATTAAGTCACTTTACTGCACTTTTAGGATAGTGATGATGGTGGTGATGAAGGTATATAACCCAAGATTATGTAGGCAGGAAGATGATTCTTGTTTTTTGTGAGGCTTTTTTTTTTTTTTTGCTCTAGTCTACCAAAGGCTTGATTAACTTTGGTCAGTCTGTTGGCTGTTTCTTTGTCCAATCTGGCACCAGAGGATATGATTCTGCTTAGGTAGGTGAAGTCCTGGATCACTTCTAGCTTTGTCATGCAGGACATATTGATGAAGTATGACAATCATTTTTTTTTTAAGACAAAACAAGTGTTTTGTGGCTTTTGCAAAGCAAGATGTTATTTTCTGGAGAGCCACCAAAGCAATGTCACCTGTGCTTTCTGATCATCTGCAACACATGGGCCTATGGAGGTTTCTATATGTGCGGATAGACATATTATCAATGGAGTCTTCCTTTATTTATAACCTGTTTCAACATAGAGGCCTTGCTTGGTACTCATTTGAACTGAGGATTTAAAAGTATTGCTTCCACAGCAATATCATATCCCATCTGTTTAGTTTTGATGCAACTGAAGCAAATCCCAGTTATGGGTTAAATAATAGGACAGATTGGGTTCTATAGCCTTGGTCGGCAACCACTCTACTGCAGAAAGCAATGGCAACCTACTGCGAGATAATCTTCTGCCTAGTCAGTCATGTCTCTTTCAAGACATAATCGCCCAAGCGTGTATCATGTATGGCACTTAACTGACTGAAAGCAAATCATTCTGCTGTTTTGCACTGATTTTATGTCCAAGCAGACATATTTGAAAGTTTTTTTTCTGCTTAATTTGAATTGGCATCTTACTGCTTGAGAAATGACAAAACAACATAGGTGAGTAGAAGACATATTTTTTTTCTTTCTTTTTTAAAGCCCCAGTGTAGTGTGTGAAAAAAAAACTTACCTCATAGATGTCCATGCATAAAAGAATCTTGTTTGGAAGCCATATTGTTTTTATGTAGGCAAAGTGTTACAAATTCACAGCTACCACGAGATTTGAGGAGGTATAAATATGGCTGCTAAGTAGAACTTGGGAGTGTTAGACTACTTACCCATGCTCTCTTTGGGAAGAACTCTTGCTGCGTTTTCAAGTGTGAGATTACTAATCTACACTTTATTTGGGAAGAACTGTGTTTTCAAGTTTGAGAGTACTAATCAATACTCTTTTTGTGAAGAACTATTTTGCGTTCTCAATTTCAAGATTACTCAACTACAGAGTGGGCTACATGGGCTGTTAAGCAGTGGTCTCTCAGTTCTGCACCAAGTAGCCACATGTTTCTGAACTTCCTGCACATCAGACTGAAACTGCAGTTTCTAGCAATGTATTCCACCTACCTGCTTTGTAAATTTAGGTGGCATGAAACTTTCACAAGACCAAACTCCTTCAAGCCATGGGTTTGTTTGCTATGGCCCAGTATAGTAGGGCATGTCAGCAAAGTCCTATTTTATTATTATTGTTGTTCACTCAATACAAGGCTCAAGAGCCAATCAAGGTAGAGGGTTATTGAATTAGGTTTTTTTGAAAGGGGGTTGTATAGTGGAATATATTTCATCGTTTACAAGATACTTTTGCACTCTGTCAAGGCAAGAGAGGATTGGGTAGTTCAGCCCAGGTACAGCAACCCTATACCAGCATGACCAGTAGAGTTGTGTACTTTTTAGAGTTGCATAAAGAGCTGGTCATTTTTTTTCTTCATGTCTTTATGTAATATTTTCTGCTAGAGTTTCTGTCTCTTAAACAAATAGTAGAGCTAACAAATGCACTTAGTTGTCACAGATGTGCAAAGAGGACTCACTGTTCAGAAGGACCATAACCATAGGATTAACGCATTTAAAAAAACAAAACAAAGGGATATTAAAAAAAAAAAAATTGTTGATGACACTTTTCTTCTCATCAGTTTTCTTAAATGATTGTCTTGAAAAAGTTTACTCTATTGTCCTTTTATAACCAATGCTCTAAGTTATCCAGTCTTGTTAAATTGCCTCATATGAAGTCAGTCTAAAACAATTTTTTTTAATGAGATTTAATAGTTGTGGTGGGGGTCCCAGTTTGCTATGTAAATAACATTTTCCTACAGAAATTAAAAGAAATATGCTCATATGAGATGATTTCTTAAAATGTAAAATAATATATTACTCCAGATTACAAATATATATATATATATATATATATATATATATATATATATAAAAATAATGTGTCATGAGCATATGTTTTAACTTCCAAAAGGTGATCAATTTACAAGAAATTTGGACCCATCTTAAAAAAAAATTTAACATTTTTATTTTTGGGGATATTTGTGAACTGAAGGGCTTAATCTATAGTAAATATAAAAAATTTTTAAAAAGAAAAAGAAAAAAAAAATTATTTTTGGTTACAGTGCCTGTCAGATAACTCCATTTGATTTTAATTCTTTGATAAGAGTGAGGGGGTGATATTACTAAATTTTTATATAAGAGAAAGGAAATTAAAAATGTAGTTATTTTATGTTTCATACATGTGCTATGTGAGGCAAAGTCTTTGCTGTTTTTGCAGTTCGATATTAAAGGTGCTTTGACTATATAACATGATGTACATTATATATACTTTGGAGTAGGGCATTGAAAAACTCTTGTTATTCACTATTCAACTCAACATTCTATAAAGTCGAATTTACATTATGCTATAATTTGTTTGTAGAAAAAAAAATTGTCAGTTGCTTAAAGTATCTAAATGCATGAGATTAGTGTTAGATTTTATTGTCATAACTTTTTTTTTTTTTTCCATCCCTCTAAAATTATATAATGATAACATTATCCTGGCCATCAAGATTGTAAAATGCATTATGCATACAATCTATTTATTTTTTGAAAAATGGGTCACTTTATATGTTTTGTTTTCTAAAGAGTTATGAGAAAACAGCTGCTGTTCATAAATATTTTGGAATCCAGTTTCAGTTACAATAAATCTCAAAGGGAAACAATTTTCTTTTCTTTTGTAAAAGATTTCTACCAAAAGATGAGTTTCTCCCACCTTTTTCATATGCTCTTCTCTCCTTGAAGTACACTTATCTACATTGTCAGTTAAAATTTTAGCTTTTCAAGCTAATATATACGTAAAAGCAGCAATCACACACAGAGGTACAAAACCTTTTGAACATAGCATTTGGCTAAATGCTAAGTCCATAGCATATTAGTCTGTTAGGATAACTAGTAAACATGTAGTAGTTGTAATTCTGGTATTGTTTTTATTAATCTCCAGAAACCTTAATCTTTCATTATAATTTTTGCCCCTACTTATTTTCTCATTTGATTGAATATGCCTGTTTTTGTGGCAACAAGTTTTTTTTTATTTAATGATTACATTTTTTTTTTTTTAATATAACAAATTTCTTGACCTTATATTTGTTATATCTCCCCTTGCAGTTTAGCTGCTCAGTTTTCTACACTTCATATGTTTGGTACAAAATGGATTTGTAAAAAAGAAAAAATAATAATAAGCAATACACAAGAGCTCATTAAAGATGTACAGTAATCAGTAAGCAACTTAGGTCTGTAATTGCATACAAGGGTCACTCCAAAAGTAATGCTTCCCATTGTATTTTGTAGACTTGTGATATCAGAGACACAGGTATCGGTACTTGATTGTATAACAGTAAAGGTTGAATTTCTTTAAGGGCTACATTAGTTGAATGGTAGTCTGGAAAATGGTGTTGGACAGAAAAATGTGTGTATGGTGCAGATATGTAGAAATGAATTCAACACAGGGGGGAAGAAAAAAAAAATTCACCTGATTGATGTGGTGACCAGTCACCATGAATATAACATGCAGGCTTTTTGTTGCTCATTGGCAAAAATGTCTTCTAAGGGAGTGAAAAATAGTGTTGTCTAGCTGAAAACTTGCTTTAGTCAACACTGTCTGCTGTAGTTTATGTGGGAATAAATAGGAGGTATTACTTTTGGAGTATCTCTTCTAAATTACAGATTATGTATGTAATTTACTATATGGTAATGAATGTATATGAATCAATATTTAATTACAAGTTTTTTTTTATGATGGCACTAATTCTGTGCTTGTTTTATTCACAAGTACCTGACAAGGATGTTTTTTTTCTTTGCTTATTTGAGTAGATGTAGGCTTAGTACTTTATTAATGTTTGTTTTAAAGATTTATAGTCACTCTATAGAATGACATTAAATAAACAAAGAACAATATTCTTGATATCAAAAAGGTATCTTAATTTGTTTTCTGGTTTCAATTTTTTTTTTCAATGACTTTATAACCCCTGCCACCAACTATTTTATAGAATTAATTGCAGTACTGTAATAAACCTATGTAGTCCTTTATGATTTCAAAATAGGCTTGAAAAGTTGTTTTTGTTTAAAATTATTTTCTATGCTATTACTCTTTTATCCTCATAGATAAAGTTCTTTCTTTTTTTGTAGTCTGGGATTGCAGAAAAATAGGGGTTAAAAAACAAAACAAAAACTCTTACATCCGATAAAATACTGCTGAATGTTAATCCCTTTGAAAATGTTTCTTTACCTGTCACAAAACCAAAGTTTCATCTCAAATACACAACACTGTTCACTTGGTATACAATTTGTGCATTTAAAAACTCAGTGACATTTATTTTGGTTATAAAAAATGAGGACAATCAACAACAAAAGCATTTTGTCAGGCAACTGTTTAATTCTTGTTTAAAGATATTTATCAACACACACATGCATGCACACACACACACTGTTTATTAATGATGTTATTATTCAGCATGGTAGCCGGTAATAAATTAGAATTTCTAGTTGAATTACTATATACAATGTTTACAATACTCATCATACACACGTGGAGAAGTTGTAGAAGAACAAGGGAGGTAACCGTAGCTTTTAATATACATTCAACATAAAGGTCACACAGTGACACTCTAGTGAGGAGTTTTAACTCCATCCTGCACCAATATAAAAATGTAAATAAAAATCATAAAATGTCTCCTTTTTCTAACATCTTATTTTAAGTTGTTTTTTTTTTTTTGAAACTCACAATTGAAGATTAGTTTTCATGGAGAGAGTGAGAAACTTATGGATCTGACTAAATTTATAACATTTTAGTTTTCTCTATTTTTAATGTACTTTAGGTTTTTTTTCTTTTTAATATAATAAACAAAAGGTAAAAAAGTTTCCCAAAATTATTTGATGATAATAAATTCATGTAAATAGTAGACACACATACACACACAAAAAAAACAAAACAAAAAACACAAACATATTTCCAATCCTAACCAAATAATTGAATAAAAAATGACATGAAACGGGGTCAGAAATACAAAATGGCTACAAGAGCTGAGTGTGTTTTTCTTTTGCATACAAACATACATATTGAGCTCACAAACTAATTAGCAAAACTTCATAAAAAAAAAAAAACTGTACATTCTTGACAGTGGAAGTAGAAATTGTTACTACTTTTGAATTTCCAGCACTGAGCCTCCAGAGATTCAGTATTTGTTTCAGGACAAATTGATTGATTAACCAATTCATTTTTATGATAATGCACCCCTCCCCCACCTTAGCCTTTTGATAAGTAGTGTCCTGATTATGTCTTTTTGTCATGCCTTGTTCTCCAATGTGATCAGCATTAGGACCCAAACTTTCTACAGTGAAACAAGTTGGCCTCTTTTCATTCCCTAACTCAATATATCATACACTGATTTTTCTTTTCTTTTTGCAAATTCATTTTCTAACTGGAAAAAATTCCAATTGTCTACAACTGCATTTCTTTTATTGGAACTGTAAAACTTGATTTAAAGAAAAATGTTGAATGTAAAGATAATTGCCTAATATATAAACAGTTTAGTTTTAATAGACATTTTTATTAATTTTTTTCTCCCCTCCATATTGTACTTTAACATGGTTAGTTAAAAGCAATTCTTTAATGTCAGTACACTTACCAATAAAAAATCATTCTGTAACTTTCTTAAATTATTTAAAAAAAATTGTTTCAATTATTAATTTACTATTTTCATCAATCTGCAAGGCAGGACCAACTTTGCTGCTACTTGTATTTGTTCTTTTCTTTGCAATGAATTGATTTCAAATCAAACTTTTCATTAAGAACAAATCTAAGTTATTTTTAGTGAAATATTTTGGAAATTGAGGAAACAACATGAATGATTTTCTTATTTTGTAGGCAAAATCAGAATATAGAAAAAAAATAATCTACATATATACAAATCTGATGACTGTATGTAGATATAAATTTGCATAGATCTGCTTCAAAGTAACAAAAAATCATTTTAGAAACAAGATAAGCAGCAGTTTGCCTTGACAAAAAACTTGATAAAAAGAAAAGAAAATGTTTCTTTTTTTCATTAAGTGTAACAAATGCATAAATAATCCGATCCATGCATCTCTCTTTTTATAAACTATTACAGTGGAAAAACAAAAAAACAAAACAGCAGCAGGGCTTTCAATAAAGCCTTCATCATATAATTGATGATGTGCTTTAAGCTGTGCATAGAAATAGTGGATATTTTTTATAAAGTAGCAGCAAATCATTTTGGCAGTTGCAGTATGCTTATTATTCTGGTTCATTATAAAACATCCATACTGGAAAACTTATACTGAAACAACACTTATGAAATAACACACAATACTGACTAATACTTTTATAACAGCATATACCCTTTCATAAGGCTATGTAAATTTATACAGCACTTAAGGTAGTAAACAAACAAACAAACAAAAAAAAAAAAGAAAAAAGGCAATTTT